>VYZX01008663.1:16802-227363 GCA_013401335.1 Brachypteracias leptosomus | reverse complement strand
AGAGGGAGCGCCGGGTGTCCACGGTGTAGAAGGGCTTGGCGTGGGGGGCGGCGGGGCGGCGGGGCGAGGGGCTGGCGTGGAGGCTGCTGGTGCTGCTGCACTTCTTCACCAGAGTCAGTCCCGGCGGCGGAGGCGAGAAGAGGGAGGTCAGCGAGAGGCTGCTGAGGGTCTCCGAGGGCTCGCTGTTGTTGCCGCCTCCCCGCAGGCTGTTGCCCGCCCCCTCCTCGTCCGAGGGGTCCATGGAGTCGTGGTGGGTGCAGCCGGGGCTGGTGCTCCCGCCGCTGCTGTGGCTGCGCTGGTGCCGACACATGCTCCGCAGACTAAAGAGCCCCCGGCCCCGCAGGCTCCGGCGCCGGGAGGCGGGGGAGAGCGGGGCGGCCAATGGCCTTTGGCTGTCGGGAGTTGGCATGGGGCACAGAGCCACCGGGAGGTCCAGGGTGCACTGGGGAGAGTCGCTGAGGTTGAGGCTGTCCTCCAGCGTGGTCTGCAGGCTGCCCGCCGAGCTGCTGCTCCGGCTGTCCAGCGACGTGTCGCTCTCGGGGGCCTGGGGAGCAAGAGTGGGAAAACAGTCCTCAGGAAGAGGTGGGCAGGGCGCAAAACACTTTGCCTCTTTGCCTTTCTTCTTTCTGCCTTTTTTTTCTTTTCTTTTTTTTTTTTTTTTTTTAAGTACCCTGGGGGGCTCAAAATAAACCACAATTACAAAAAAAAATAAGCGGAAAAACTCCAAAACTCCAATTCCTCTCTCACTCTCCTCTGCTGGGGAGGTCAGCTGTAAACCACCTGAGCAATGCTAAAAAGCACTAGCCATGCAGCTTGCCCGGAGGATTGGGCAAGAGGATGGGGAGGAAAGGTTTCAGTTTTTTGAGCTCTGATTTCATTCTGCCTCAGGATGAATCTTCCCATCTCATGTGAAATTCTTCACCAAAGGGAAGGGGTGCTGGGTCTATGACCTCTGCAGCCCCCACCACTGTGCTGCCTCTGACCGCTGCTGATCCAGGAGGCAGCAGAGCTGAGGTTCCCTGTGGATCCTCACTTTCCACTTCTCTATGAACCTGCCACACAGGCTGCGGAAACATCAAAACTATCAGCTGGCCAGAAATCAGGGGACTTCTCTACATAGACCAGCCATGTTTGTGGAAAGAAAAGAGGCCTCGTGGTTCTTCTGACCAGTGCTAGTGGCAATGACAATATTTAGGGCAGAAAGATTGGGTCCCCTTCCAGGAGGAAGGGGAAACATCCTTGATTTCCTTGTACCAGGGCTCAGTTAGTTAAGCTGTATTTCAGTTGTTCCTCGGAAGTTGGTCTGTGCTATAAGATCATCACAGGGACACAGCACTGCGAATGATGCATGTAGGACTGGAAGCAGTCTCCCGAACCATAGCTATTCAATACAGTCTACGTTACACAATCAGAAGTATCAATTTCTTCTTTACAACAGTTCAGTACTTTTGTTCCAGTGATGTACCAGCTTTAGAGCTCTTTCTCTTCATGTCTAAACTTATACCAGAAGTTTCAACACTGCAACAACGCAGCGGTCTCAGCTTTAGGCTAAATTTATCCTTAGTGAATTTATACACATTTGTATTGTGCCAACAGTGTCTGTCACAGAGAACTGGATAACATATGATTTTATTTTTATTTTTTAGTTTGCCTGGAATAGAGTGTCCCTGTACTCCTCAAACAGGAATTGCTCATGAAGTATCTTACAAGAACAATAACAGAGATCTCTACTGGACTTTCATCTCTGCCTCCTCTGCTCTTCTAAGGCATTTGATGTTCCCTTAACACTTTTATTCTTCTCTTTCATTAGTGAGAAATAGCTGCCTCTTCAGAAAGGGACAGCACCTTTCTGGGATATAAGAGCTAAGTGGACAGTGGAAAACAGCAAGCTGAGGGATGTGGTGTGTGGATGTGGCATGAGGGCAGTGGAGGAGGTAGGTGGGGAGAAGCCTGTTCCAACCAAGAAGGTGCGTGATCTGGAGTCATGGCACCAAGAGGAGCTGAGGTGGCCATACAGCTGTAATTTCTGTGGCTCACACTGTGGCTGCCCTGCATGCAGGTGTCTGCAGTGCACGTGATGCAGGGGACCCAAGGGTAGGCTAAAAGGTCTTCATGGACTAGCTGCAGCTCTCAGACTAGCTGCAGGTGTCAAACTATTTTTTGATCCAAAGCAGAGGGATATATGATTTCAGGGGGTGAGAGCTATACAACACCCCTTTGCTATACAATCCTCTCTCCTCCCAAACCCTCCTGCGCTCTGCAGTCCACTGTGCTCCTCCAACAGGTTAGATCCATGTCACCCAGCACTTGACCACAGCTGCTTCTCTTCTTCTGCTGCCCTCCTACCCACTCATCTCCCTCTGTTTGGGTGTGATGTGAAGACCAAGCTTCCCTAGCAGAGGGAAGTGAGGGTCCTTACCTGATGAAGTAGTGAACAGTTAACACTTGGAGATCTCAGTGATGCCCATGAGCCTTGCAGAGAGATCTTAGGAAGGTTGCGTGGACATGAGACTTTCTCAGGCCCTGTCTGGGTGGCAGAGATGGCTGGGTGGAAAAATTCTGCTGGAACAGGTAACAGGGGACAAGACGAACCTGGAGAGAAGGGGCTGGGAGGGACTGACCATCAAAAGAAATGGGGAGGAGTACAAAAACAGAAAAAAAAAAGTTGAAGAGTCCTCATTTGATTTTGTGCCTTTGCTGTTGTTACACTGAGGGTACTGCAAGCCCAGTCTATGGATAGCATTTAGTAACACGCACTCCTGTCCAAGAAGCCTCAGTCTAGTGTTCACATCATGAGTCTCACTTTCTACACAAAGGCCAAACCTTGCACCAGACCCAGAAGATTTATCACATCTCAGAGCCATAAAGCAACAGCCCAGAACTGGAGCACTCCCACCAAGGGCAGACATGAATTATGTGTTCCCTGAACCTGTACCCGAGGATCCTGGTCTCAGGGGGCAGCAATGTTTTACCATGCCATGTACAATTCCTCCAGCTGGCATTTCAGAGGAGTCTGTCCCCACTTTTCTCTAACTGTGCATGGGTGCATTACTGTGAATGGGAATCAGCTCTTTCATGATACTTCAAGGCAAGTCTGAGAGAGGATATAAGATCTAGCAGCAAAAGAAGGAAATGCTCCTCACCCTGTTCCTGAAGACTGACAAACTGAAAGCTAATTCTTGGTTAATGTAACCCACATCACCTTAACTCCACTCCTGGCAGAGCTGGGGCAGAAGAAAGGCAGATAAGCTGAACCAACCCACACATTCAGCAGACCTGGAGAATGATGAGAGCTGTACTCACCTTTGGTACTTTCATGCTTTAGCCAAGATTGGACTGAGTTGAAGGGAGTTTTCTCCATTTCACACAGGTAACTGTCTGCATTTGTAGAGCCATCCGCACTGGATATTGGGAGCAGGCATTCCCCTAGATTGCCTACCTCATTGGAGTCAGGGCTGTCCTGGTCATCCTGCTGGAAAACATATGTGAGGACAAAGCCTTGTGAAATTTAACAGCAGATGACAGCAGATTTGTCAAAGCCTCAAGAAGGGCTGGTTCTAAAGATACCTTCAAGCTAGCTAAGAGATGCTCAGGTTCCCAGCCCAATTCCCCTAAATTTAGGCTCATTCAGAGGAAGTTACTGACAGTAGTGAAGAGAATTTTCAAAAACATACATCCCTTTTTTCTCCTCAAATTCTTCTCATGATATGTCTCTATGGAGAAGCTATTGAAAAGTGTCCAGAGTTTATATTCCTCAGCAGGGACATTTGGATGACTACGGAGCTCTTCAAATGAGCAGGGGCAAAAATACAGCGCATGGTGCAACATGCCTATGATCGCTGGGGCTAACCTTGATCTCCTTAGGACTCAGCTGAGCAGTGCTGCGATTGTCTGACTCATCTCCTAGAAGGATGGAAGAGGACTTGTCTGAGTTGAGAGATAAAGCTTCCATTTCAGCCAGCTGGACCTGCAGGAAGGGAAAGGAGCTGTCACAGGTCATGCCTGGATTCCATATTTCAAGCAGTCACACTGTTTATGGTGGCTAAGTGAGAGCCTGTAGACCAGAGATCAATTTTAGGTTATATTCCTTGGATGCATCAGGTACTGCCTAACCCAGACCTGAGCTGGGCAGGAGAATCCACTTTTTAAGGAAGGTTGAACATTGATCTGCAAGCAGCCCACAACCACTCCGTGCTCCTCTAGTGCCAGAATTGGAGGAAGGAGTCCTGAATCTGTCCCAGCGATATGACTGGCACAAGGCCCTGCAAGTAAAGCCAGGCGGGGAGAGGGGTCTCTCAGTCTGTTCTGCCGAGAGATGGACTCCTCTCTCTGAAGGTGTCACAGACAGCCCTGCTTAAACGTGAAAGTGCTTTCATTCCAGGGATAGTCATGCCTCTTGCAGTCCATGCCAGTATCATGCTTTTCATATTCTCTTACCTTCATGACTGAAACCCTGTTTCCCTCCAGCTTCCCCATGTCATCCCTCTCCCCTCACCTCTAGCCTACCCAAGGCCTCAGCTAACACCATCTCCCATCCTGCTTTCCACCCTTAAACTTATCCCTCCCGCCCACTCATACTTGTTCTCCCTTGCTTTCTGAAATCAAGATTCACCACCGCATCTTTCTTGTCCTTGAGCCTCAGTTCTGCTCCAGTTCCATGCCTGATCTTGCTTCATCTTTTGGCCTGTTTCATGCCACATGTGGCCCTCTTCCATCCTCTTTCCTCCCCTTTGCCTGACATCTCTTTCCCACAATGCCTGAAAAGCATCTCCTATTTCTAGTAGCCTAAGCAGCTGCTCTGTCCTTCCTGTGCTTGGCTTTCCGTCATTGGTCTCTAGAGTCCCACCAGTTCCCACTGTCAGCACCTGACTCTTGAGAGCTATATTCTGGGTTGTCTCAATCAGGACAGCTTGCTTCCTGGCCATTTATCTTATCCTTCTGTGTGTGTGTGTGTTTGCAAGAGGTGGGTACAGTTTTTGTGCTATAAGTGCAGATGAAACATTTGGAGAGATGACTCCTTCGAGCTGGGAGTTTAGTGGCTTGTGCCAATGCCAGAGAACAGAAAAGGTCTCCATCTGAGGGATAATGCACTTTAAATAAACAGGACAGAAAAACAGAGCTGGATTTAAATAAAGGGCACAATTTACATCCTTATTTGGGATATTATTCAGACACAGGAACCTGGTGCCATTTTACCATGAAGAGAGCCCAAAACCAACAACTGCTGCTCAGAGCACCAACATACCAGAGAGCCCACAATGAAGTTGTCAAGCATGCTACGCAGCCACCAGTCACCAGCTACTTGTGTAGAGAACCATATCTTCATTCAGTCCCACTTAATGTGCATACTCATCCATTACTCGCCTAAGTGCTTGTTACATCAGAACAGCCTTACAGCTGTGCTTGTAGAGCGCGAGCACGAAATGTGATAACATCTGTGACTACCTTCTCCATCCATAAAAAAGGGTTTCAACAAAAGCCAGAATAGTCTGTTCTTCACAGAACCGTTTGCCCACAAATTCTGGCCACCCTGGTATCTACACAGAAAACATAATCAACAAAGTCGTGAACAGATAAACTGCACGTGTGGAAACACGGTTCACCGCTGCTCACTGGCAAACGCCTGCCACTGGCTGAACACACCATCGGACACCAATACACAGAGGTCTAACTGTCAACCAGCCCAAGAGTGAAAGGATGGCAACAACAAGAGAAGAGGTTAGCAAAAAGATGCTTTGTTCTTACAGCTTCCCTTACTGCAGAGTATTTAAAAATCTTCTGACTAAAGACAAGGAACAAAAAAAAATTAAAATTTGCAGTGGGGGGAGAAAGGGGCTGTTCACTAGGAATGCAATCCATGAAAACTGGCAAGGACATCAACCTGAGACACTGAACCATGCACACAAACCCCTTAGAAAAGAACTGGTTGCAGATACAACATATCTTTAAAAACAGAGCCATGATTACAAAAATCCTTGATTGTACAAATAATTGGTTTGAAAATAAGAGGCCAGCAGCTTAACTGGGAAAGACCCTGAGCATTTCTTCTCAATGAAGCAAAAAGCTTTAGCACATACTAATAACTTTGAGCATATGTTTAAGTGTTATGTCCATCCACTGGGCTCAGCATCTTGATGGATTAAAGTACAAACAAAATGGGAGAGAACATTTTTGGCTAACGTGGTATTTGCCAGAAGGGAAGAGTTAAGGGTCATTTGGCAGGCAGTGAGTATACTATTTAGTCTGAACACACATGTATTAAGTAGGACTTGATAAGATCTGTTTTGCCTATATAACTTGCTGTCGATCACTTCTGAACTAATACAATTCTCTCTGTGTGTACAATGCATATTTGGATATGTGATGTACCAGAGCACACTCTCATTTAATGACTCTGTGCATTGCTGGTGTTAGTGCTGGGATGAGCCTAGCTGTGACTCCATGTAGTGACTTCCTGTGGGAATTTCTTCTATGATTTTTATACTATGAGATAGGAAAAGAAGGTCATCATCAATCATGACTTAAAATCCTGAACTATAGTTTTGATTCATATGATCAGAAATAAAATATCTACGTTTTATGACTAAAGTTATTCCCACAGATATAGATAGTTTCTTTTCAATTCAACATTTTAGATACAGTGAAATACCAATTTTGAAAAACAATTTATGGCATAACAGCAATTAGAAAATATGATATAAGAATAGTTCTTTGGTTATGATTATTCTGTTAAAGTCTTTGCTGTGGCTGTGGGTTGCACTTGAAGATTTTACTGTTCAGTTTCTTTGCTGGGAAGGTAGGAAAATCTGTTGTTGTTGTCTTCATTTCTAGTCAGGATACTGAAGACTGGAAAGTTTTCAAGTGCAGCAGACTAGCTGTAAATGACTTAAATTTGGGGATAATCATTCTGGAATGCCTTAGAAGACCTGAGTTTCTGAGAAGGCTGAGCACCAACTGCTGAGTATAAGGACTTATGTAAAGCAGTGGAAAGTGCAGTTAATAGAAAACTAGTTATTTGAGTGCATTTATGCACCATCCATTTGTGAAGTGTTGCAATACTGATAAACTACAACAGTGTTCACATTTTTATATGTTCAAATGGAAGATATGGGGACAAGCAGATAGCTGAAAGGCTGAAAAAGAATAGAGCATCAGAACTAGACATCTGAAGCTAAACAAAATACTTTCTCTCCAACATGGATGGAGTAATCTGCCAATGAGAGCTCTCTTCCCAAGCTTCCTGGTTTCTTTATAAGCAATAGCACAAATCAAGTTAGTTATGGGGAAGAAGATGGTGAAAATTGCTGCTTATGTACTGATTTACTGTCAGATGAGCCATCCTACTGTTACAAGTCTGACCACAATCATAGCACTTAAATACAATAAAATTATTTCAGAAATAAAATCAATTCTGCCACTCACCTAACTTCTCCCAAACTACTTTGCTCCCGAAGTTTCACAACCTGAAGACTTAGGAAGTAGTTTACCAAAGCACCTACTAACCTTAAAAGCACAAATCTAAGCCATTTGGTGTCCTGCTTTTAGCAACAACCCACTTGCCAGCTAACAGGTTCTACGTTAAAAAAGAGACTCTTAAACTTTCTCTGTGGGCCCATTTTTATTTAGTTTTTTCTCAAACTAATTAACTGGTTTTCACCACAAACCAATCCTTGCTGACAGTTACTCTATTCAACAAGGCATTTAAGCATGTGCTCAATTCAACAACCTCAACAGGGAATAACCAAGCACATGCTTAAAATTAAGACAAAACACATGCTTAAATCTCCCACTGAATTGCTCCTGAGTACTATCATTGGGGTGAGATCCTTTGAATTCTCCATACAACATGAGCTTGAACCTCTGCTTTTCTTGCAAAACTGAACGCAACAAGAGCTGCCAGGACGCCATAGTCATTTCTCTACAGCTCATTCAATCCCTCCTGACCTGTGTCCTGGCACATCTCACCTTTCCACCACCTCAAACATCCCCCTGTGGCTAAGGAGGGCAGGCCTGCACTAGAGGCAGTATCAGCAGTTCATGACAGATGACAAACACAGGTCAACAAGCTCTCTGTCTACACAATCTACAGCCAGAAGCACACATCGGATGACCTGCGGGTGTGTGGGTGTGGGTGTGCAGGTCTTGGGGAAGAGTCCCCTCACGCATCCTCGTACGCAGGTTACCTCTTGCTTGTCATGGTTACACTTCTCGCACATGGCCGGCGAGGAGTAATGATGGAAGACGGAGCCCGATAGGTTATCGATGATCATTAACTCCCCGTCGAAGGAGTCCTTAATAATTAAAGAGACACTGTCCAGCCATAAGTTCTCCTAGGGGACAAGAAAGGGGGGAGGATGGGAGAGATCATTTTAAGAATGCCGAGTTTTTTGCTTCAAGGTTTCATGTGAATTTGGGGCTGGGTTCTCCACCCTGACTCATTTAGAGCAGCACCTTGCTCTGCAGGTACCTGCACAGGGTCACTTGCGGGTCATTTGCTTCTTAAGGTGTGTAAAGGTGCCAGAGTTCAATGCAAAAAACAAAAAAGAAAAAGGAAGGAGGGACTGTCTTCATTCGCTGTCAGTGCACCACAGCACTGCTCACACCTTCTTCCAGCTCTGCTGCAGTGCCTCAGTCTTGATCTGCCAGTTCCCCCACTCTCTTCTCCTGAGCTCCCCTCTCAAATTTGCTCCTAGCACACCTTTAGTTGATCTGCTCCATCTCTCCTCTGCTGGCCCTCAGATTCCTACACTATGATGACAATGAATATGAATCACTGCAGTCCCCACATGATGCTGCCAACTCAAAAATCTACCACTGAAAGTAAGCCTCTCACCCTGAGGTGGAAGAGTCTGTCTGCTGCTAAGCCCTCAGTCATCTAGGCTGCCCAGTTTCTCCCCACAGCTACTTGCTGCAGTCTGGTTGGTAAGTTCAAAGGTGTACTCACCTGTGCTGGAGAGTAACATCTCATGCACAGATGTCCTTCAGGATCTGTTCTTCCACCACCACCACCTCCTCCTGCTCCTGCTCCTTTTCCCTGTCCTGATTTCGAGGAGCCTGACTTGCGGGAGCACAGCCCATGTGCAAACTCCAGCTCAATCTCAGCATCCATCTCTGCATCCTCTTGGGCCTCCTTGTTGCTGTCGTCAAGATGTTTCATGAGCACAGCTACCACCACATTGATGAGGACAAACTGGGCTGTGAGCACAAAGCTGACAAAGTACAGTGGGGAGATGAACTGCAGGTTGCTGAGGCAGCTCCTGTCATCGTGGCTGCAGTCACGCAAGGTATCCTTGAGGGGAAGGTGGGTTTGAGAGGAAATGATGGAAGGAAGGAAGGACTAAAGTAAGAATACAAGCTTGACTGCTCTTTCTGTCAAAAAACACTGATGCCAATGAAAAGAACAAGGCAAATATTTTTATCACCCCACACCCTCTGAGATCATGAGGTCCTCAAAGAATCTGGGGCACTATCTGATCATGTGCTCTCTGCTTTGAAGCAAATATGTACAGATCATTGCATATTGCTGCCACTGTAGCCCCACACATGTGAGCAAGAACAAAAATGAGCAGTCTGGTACTGCCTTTTCCCATCCAAACTCAAAAGTACCATATCTGTTCAAAGAACTTTCACCTCTCCTTGTCCTTTGAAGGAAGTTAGTATTTATTTTGGATAGCTCTGGTAGCTGTGCAGATGTGTGCCGTGTCCAATACACCTACTTTCAGCTTTGATAACAAGTCTTATGACAGTGGATATTCCCTCTTAGCCTGGATAGTATTCTTGTTCCTCTGAAGGACAATTTGCACTTTTCTCAGCCAGATGTCTGTAGGATTAGATGAACCCAAGGTCTGAATTATCATGGTGGGGAGGGAGAGTCTGGCCCAAGCAAGGACCTTATCTAGCAACCCAGCTCCTGTGCTCCTTCCCTTCACTAGCCCAAGTGCTGCTGAACGGAGAACACATCAGAATTTCTCCTTCCCCACAGTAAGAACATCCATGCCCCTGAGGCCCAGTTACCTTCATGATTCCGTTCCAGTTGTCACCCGTGGACACCTGGAAGAGTGTGAGGAAGGCCATCCCGAAGTTCTCAAAGGTGGCGTGGCGGCTCATGCCCTCACAGGGGTTCTCATCATTACATACTGAAAAGAAGAGGATCATGGCTATCAGTGGAGGACACACTGCTGGTCCTGAGATCAACAGCAGGAACTGAACTTAAGGCTTCTCACAGCCTGGAGACCTCAAGTAATGGCATCAGCACCCTGCCCAACAGGCAGCTCTTGCCCAGCAATACAGAAAAATCCCTGATGGCCTAGTCCTGGGATATCAGGCAGTGTAACTCAGTTGCTCGGAGGTATCCTCCCAACATATCATTGTGCTGCCTTTCTTCTTGATTAATATTCTATGACAAGAGATGTAAATAAACTTTCCCTGAGTTTTTCTTGTAATCTTGAAGGCAATATCAAGGTAGGCAGTGCAGAAAAAGCAAAAGTTTGAGAATGAAAGAGAAACCAGATGCTGCTTTTATTTTTTCAGGCTGTTAAGACAATAACAATTTAGAGGAAAATTCCTCTTACATCAATTATGCATAAGGGACAGTAAAGACCATCAAGTAATTCAGTCTCTTTATTGAATGAGTATTGATTTTGAGAAACTTCAGCTTCCTAACAGGTCTATAGCTCACACTGGAGCATGGTCTACTTGAGACTTACCCAGTTTTCCAAAGAGCTCCACTCCTAGAGCAGCATAGATGAAAAAGAGGAGCATGAAAAGGAGTCCGAGGTTTCCCACCTGGAAGCAAAACAGCACAGTCAGCCTACCCTAAAGACAATTTCATCTGTACAGGCAAGAGTTTCTGTCTTTCAAAGCCTGAAGAGAAGAGCAGCAAATCCCCAGTGTACAAATGCAAACAAAGACTTGCTCGACACTTAGGAAATCACTAGTGATGGCACCAGTTGAAACTGGACTTGAATGATACTCTTTTCCCAGTTGCCTCCATTCCAGCACAAGCTCTGGCCAGGGCTGACTAAAGCATGCAGTTTCTGTGCCAGGTGAAGCACATTGAAGCAGAGACATAGAAGGTGAATCCAGTCTGGCTGGGTGAAGGGTGAGCTTTGGATTACGGCATACAGAACATGTCCTGCAGTGCTACATGCCCAACAAACTGCCTAAGTTCCTTGAAGTTATGCTCATGTGAAGAGCACAACAGGAGTGATCCAAAGAGACAGGGACACAGGTACAGCAGATCCTGCCATGACTCAGGCAGAGTATGGTGGGGCAAAGCACCAGCCTCACGAGGTTACAGCAGGGCTTGTGGAAGGAGTAGGCAGATGGGAAGGAAGAAAGGTAAAGAGGCACTTTTGAAATGTATGGAGAAGAGAGGACACTCTGAAGAAGTCGAGAGAGAGAGCAGAGCTTTCTTTGCATCTCATGAGTAATAGGTCAAAGTCTGATTTCTCAGCCTCCAGCAGCTGCTTTTTGGAAACTCTTCAATGTGAGGATTGTTGCGTTGTGATGCACAGAAGCAGCAGTGCCACCAGCAACGTGGGCACTGTCCCCAAGTCCTCACTCTCCCAAATCACTGCTTGCCTCTGAATCTCCTGCCACACAGGATGTGGGGCAGCCGGGTTATATGTGAGGAGCAGGAGAGGGTTTTGGAAGAGGTAGGCTGAACAGTAACAGAAAATGCCAGTACAGGTTAGCACACTGTTGGCAGAGCAATAGAAGGCGGAAAAAATTAAGGACCTAATTGTAATATGGGTGTTTTTGAAAAACTGAACAGTATCTCGTCCAAATGCATGTGGTCATTGGGCCTTTGTTAGGATCATCCACTTCAGGAGTCTACTTTGCTCATTACAATTGCTATGCCACCCAAATTCAGAAGAGAAATAAATTATTCAGCCCACCCACTCCCCTGGGCTGCCAGATCCTGGCTCACTGCATACTCGGGGAAGAAATTATTTCTGATGACTAAATTGGACACCATAGTAAATGCTCTGAACAAACACCTCTGGGTCTGTGTCTACAGGGCATTAAGAAAAAGAAGTTAATAAAACTTAGCATAGGGCTACATTTCCGAAGGGCTCTTTAAAATTAAAGCTCTATTCACTATTAAGAATTGTTGCAGTATAACAAAGACAGGAAGAGAATTGAAACAGGACAACTGGAGATGCCTTATATGCCATGAGCAAGTCAAAGTCCCTGATGTGAGTCTGTTCTCTAGGAACATAAAGAGAAAGGTTGAGAGAAGGAAAAAGTGCAAGGGAAAGGACAGCTTATTTTAAACAGCTTCTTTTGGCAAAGCCAGTAAATCTTGGAGAATAATATTTCGGATAATTCAATTGTCCCCTGAAGACCCAATGTATAAAATATGGAGACTAAATTCAATCTTTTAACAGCAAAACTGGGGGATTTTAGCCCTGCTTTAAGTGCAGATTTCTACACAAATTTAACTATGGGGTGATTTTTGATCTGTTATATAACTTTATTAAATGAAACCAACTTGCTACAGAAGGACGCAAAAGCCCATCAATAGGAAGTGGATTGGTCATAGGCTTTGATGCTGGAAGGATTAAGCACTGCTTGTTATTACCTTCCAGAGAATACCTAGAGACCAGACCTTTGGACACTTGCTTGCGAGGGGTTTGTGGCAGATATTAATGATCTCCCAAAGAACTGACCTACCATCTCAGCAAAAGAGTTGTAGGTGAATGGGAGAGATAAAAGCCAGAATTTATAAAATATGGAAGATGTGGTTTGTGGTTAGGACCAGAGCAGGCCTCAGAGGCTTGAACCAAGGTCCTACTTGTGCTTTTTCCTATCCTGAGCAAAACACTTCAGTGCTTGATGACTCTGTTTCTCCTTCTACATGACAAGGATATGAACATTTCCTCCTCTCTTATTTATTCTCTATATTTTGGGGATAGAAGTTGGGTCTCACCATTTAAGTGCAAATATACTGCAAAGTCCTCTTAGCAAGGGCTCCTCGACACTACTTCAGCCAGCCCTTAATAACTCCATGCATTTATCTGGGTTGCAGAATAAATATGCCACAGACATGCAGACACTGGACCTGGAGGCCTGCTCTGTTACAGATCCTTGCCTGAGAAAAATCAGCTGTTGTGGCTCCTGGAACAGAAAAGAGCAAGATGCAAAGAAGCTGCACTGAGCCAGCCTGGGGCAGCAGAGCCAGAACTAATAAATGTTACTGGCCTAAAGCTGCCTGATTTAAGAAGACCCTTAACCTCCTGTTCCTTCCATTGTCCAGTGTATCTCAGCCCCAAACTATCCTGAATGATAATGTTACTATATAGCCTACATATGAATTATGTAACTATTATTATTAGACAAACCCACAAATTATTATTGTTTAATAAGAAGCATGAAATATTAGAGCTCAGGATCCATAAAAGATCACAATGTTTCCCCCTCACTTCTGTACCATGAGATTCCTCTAATTCAAATTGATATTTCTTGTCACCAACATCAGAAGTAAACTCCTTGGGTAACTACTCATATTGTTTTCAAATTGATTCTCAGCTTTTCATCAGTCACTGAGACTGACATATTAGCTGATAAATCAACTGACAAATGCCTGTGCATTTTGATATCGTGTAATATAGCTGCCTGCTCAGGGACTGCCAGGGGAATGATCTGATGGATGATAAGTAGAGCCCCTTGGTGCCATTACTCCTTCCTTAACAATTCTCTCTCAAGAATCCAAAAGGAAGGGGACCAGTCTCCTTGGCTGCTCATCCATCACAGAGGATGCTCACAGTGGGCTTGAAGCCTGTGTAAAGCACCATGTCAGCATCTCATTCGGGAACAGCTGCCACTTACAGCTCATGAAATCTTTCTGTCTAGCTGTCTTGCAGTAGACACTTAACTGCCGGCTGCGTGAGCCACAACAGAGCGTGTCACTGCTTCTCATGCATTTCTCAGAAATACAAAGGGTTCCAGAAGCAGAAGGAAAGAAAGAAAAGAAAATAGGAAAGGGAGGCACTTGACTAAGAAAAGAAGTGACCCAGGTGTGAATGAAAGAGAGTGGGGGAAAGGAGGCACATGTGAGGAAGGGTGAGAGAGGCAAAGATGCAAAGACCTCCTTTTCCTTATGAAATGGCTGCAAACCACTCTTCCCTTCTTGTGGAGAGGGGTGAGGGGAGCTGGGAACTAGCTGCAAGCAGTTGGACACTAGCTAGATGTGATGAGAAGAAATCTGCTCTTATCCAGGAATAAAGCCTTATTTAATTCACCCACTGGAGAACAGAGATGTGAGCTGTACCCCCATGATTGACATGCTGACCTGAATAACATATATCTGAGGTGAGCTGTACCCCTGTAAGTGACGTAAAAACTTGGCCATCACCTTCAGGCAGTTGCCTGCACAACACAGTAGATACCACCTCTGAGACTTCACAAGAATAAACCCTTTGGAAAAGGGGTGCAGAAACTGAGAGTCTCTGAGGGAGCTTGTCTGTTTTACCTGTGGCAGGGCTTGAACAACTGTGTCCAGCAGTGCTCGCATTCCTGTGGCCATCTTCAGTAGCTTCAGGACTGCCACAACAAGCACAAGAGAAGTGTCACTCAGACTGAGATGAGAAAGTCTATCCTTTGTATGACTTACTAATGGCAGTACCACAAGACAGATGTCCTGTCTCCCCTTGGCCTAGAAAAAATGGATTGTCCCCTTCAGCTCCCTTTTCCCTTTCCCCACTTCTTTTAATTGTACAACTCCAGTGGCTCCTTCTTCTCCAGTCCATCTCCTTCTTACTAAATACTCTGTTTCTGCCACCCATGCCTTTTGGGCTTCTTCTGCTTCACCCAGACAGCCTGGCCAAGAACCCTCTTTCTCCCAGCAATGTGTATCACAATTCTCCCTCTGCTCTGATTTTTCATTCCATCACTTTTTCTTCCTCCAGCCACCATCTGTTAAGGCAGCCTTAACTCACTTTGGCCACCACCTGGAAGATTCAGTCCCCTCCCTGTGCAAACTTCAACCTGCTTGATGGCCTTTCCTCCAAACAGCACTGTCATACTTGCCCCATGAAAGAATAAAAGGGAAAGTTCAGATCTTGCGTGATCTGCTCACCCTACTGGTCCTTCACCTGCTGTTAAAACCACTGCATCTAAATGCCTGGCTAAAGGAAGCCAGAAAGCCTTAGCCTCTAGGCTCTCCTTTGTCACATCCCCTGCCTCTCTCCCAGGGACAAGGTAAGCCCAGGACTCTGTAGCCACTGCTCAATGAGTTATGGCACCAAGTCCCACTCCATGGCCACCTACACCCCTGCTTCTGGCCAGTGTCTCTCACCTCGGGCAATACGCAGCACCCTCATGATCCGGATGATAGTGGGGTTAATTGGGAGAGCAGCATTGATTTCAATCTCTTCCAATGTGATGCCCATGACAGAGAGCAGCACAATGGCCAGATCTAGCTGGTTCCACCTTAAGAAGAAAAATTGAAGAGAATAAAGGAAGATGGAGTTTTTCCATTTCCCTGAAAAAGAAAGTCAATTGCCTCCACTTCAACCTAAATATTTCTTTATGTATGAGTTCAAGGCCCCACTCTAAGTCAGCCTGTATGGGCTTTTGCAGACAAACAGAGATTCACTCTGCACAGACCCTGTGCAGCCAGAGGCAAGCCAGCCTGATCTGAAAGCATGGAGCTGTGTTACTATGGTGCTATGCTTTGACTAATGGGCTCAGCTTTTTATGGCCTTACTACCTTGATTCAGCTTCATTATATACATTCAGCTTCAGCATGCTCCCAGTTTTCCTCAATGGTAGGAAAATAATGGCTCTCTCTAGCCCTACCTCCTTTGCTTTCTAGCCTAACCAGCAGATGCCAATCAAGAGGCAATTTTTGGACAACTCTTACTAATGCCTAGGCATTGCACCTCACGTGGCAGAGGTTAGGTCCATGCTGTGCAGAACTGAGAGGCAGTCAGGGCATTCTGCTAATGCCTCACACTCCAGATAGGGATCCATCATCAAAACCTCCACCCCAAACCTAGTTGTCCCACATCCACGGTTGACATAACCCTCTGCTCACCTGTCTTTGAAGAATCGCCGAAGACCAAATGCCACCAGCTTGAGGACTGCCTCCAGCACAAAGACAGTGGTGAACAGGTAGTTGCAGTACTTGAGAGCGGTCTCCAGGGACTGCCAGCAGAAAGAGAAGGTAAAGAATTGAGGCAAAAGCAACATGAAGCACATAACCTGTGGGGGTACTCTCCTGAGTGCTGGGAATTCACTGGGAGGTGGGAAAACTGCCCCATGTCTTCTACCTACTTCAATGTGGAGGCTACCTACTAAAGGCAACCAGCAGCTGGCCCCTCTGCCCCATGTTTTTCTCAGGGTTGGTTATTGCTTCTTTCTTCTGTACTGCTCAGCATAGTGTGGAGGAGGAGGCTATTGCAAGGAGAATCCACCAAGTACCATTATCCTCTTCTTCTGCCAGTAGCTCATGCTATCTGAATGCCATCATGGTAATGGCACTGGCATAACTATCAACCAGGAGTGAGGCATGAAGGTTACTCCAATTGGAGATACATGCCACCTCTGATGGGAGGAAACCCCTCTGCAGCTTGATCTGAAGCATGCATATGTTATGCTCTTAGCTATTGGGCTTCTGGCTCTTATGTGCTACCACTTCTACACCAGGGTGAGCAGTGGGCAGCAGTTGGTGGCACTTCATACTGGAATGGTTTTAAAGCACTTTGTCAAGATTCTTTAGCAGAGCCTGACAGCAGGCTGGCATGGCTGTACCTGCCCTCCAGGGGAAGAAGCTGAGGAGTAAGGAAGAGGAGTAACTTGTTCAGGAACAAAGCCCTGAGGTGAGGATGGCAACAGATAAAGGTTGAAAGTTCCAGCAGAGTAAAACTGCGCACCATCAAAGGCAAGATCAAAGCTGGGCAGTTGGGCAAGATGGGCAAGAAACAAAGGAGCCTGGCAGTGGATTTGAATGAGGACAGACAGATTCAGTTCCTGATCAAAACCTGAGCTACCTTGGATGGCATCTGCTCAGACACCAGAGCTGTCAACTAGACCAAAGATTTCCTGAAGAGAAAACTGAAATGCCACCAGGCAGATATCATGATGAATGATTTATCTACATATGGAGGCAGAAAGCTCCTTTAATATGTGCAGCATACAATTTTTTCCATCAAAGGCATCTAGAGCTTTGCTAGGAACACTGAGAGGTACAAGGTCTTTCCCGACCAAAGTATAAAATTTCTTTGGCCTATAAGGCTCTTTACTGGGAATCACCCCCTGCAGCTGAGAGAGGCTCTGCTCAGCATCTTGGCCCTGCAGCTTCTCTTATGGGAAAAAGGTGTCTCAGTAAAGACATCCCATCCAGTTACACACAACCAGCCACTCTAGTCCTCTCAGCTCTGGCCATATGTCAGAGGAATGAGACTGACATTTTGAAATCTGATGCAAAGCCTGAAGCTCCCGGGTCACTACTGTTTCCAACACTCTTGATAGCATCCAGGGGAATATACAAAGCAGACCAGGCAGCTAAATTTGTGTGACTCACATATATACTTAATAATATAAAGCACAGAGACCTAATTGCACCATGCTTCCTAGCGGCCCAAATCTTGCTTAGGTGCTTTCTGTCTATTGATTTAAATGGATAACAAGTGTCTGAGTAGGGGCTGTCTTTCTGGATACATACAAAACTCTTCACATAACTCTACCTATTACTTTAATTCTTGCAACACTTTAACAGTATTTTTTAGAGACATTCAAGTGTCCTACCTATGCTGGTGGGCAGTGGTCATCAGAGAGCTGTAGCAAAATAACATAATGACTAGAGGCAGGGCTTATCTCCATGATCTCACTCACCACAGGCTGGTTGTAGTGCTCCAAGGACATAGTGACCACGTTGAGGCAGATGATGAAAGTGATGAAGATGTCCAGATAGTGGCTGGTGCAGACCGAATGAATAAGGAGGCGTATGGGGCAGTAGGTAGCATAGTACGGCAAACGCTGCGCCTCTTCAGTGGAAAGAGGGAGATGGACAGAGTTAGGAAGAAATTGGAAGAAAGAGAGAAATGGGTAAGAAACACTGAGGAGGGAGCAGGCATAAGAGTGGTGATAGGTGTTGAAAGAAAAGGGAATGAAGGTGCAAGAGAGAAAGAACAGAAAAGGATAGGTAAGAGGGGACATATGAAGGAGGAAAAAAAAGCAAAAAAGAGGAAAGTAGAAGTGGGGAAAAAATAAGTAGAAAGAAGACAAGGAAAAGAATGCTAGAAAGAAAATCTGTTAGTCTGTTTGTGGGAATGGTGCTAAATCAGCATTTCATGCCTCAACAAATTAAGATCACAAATGATAAAAGGGAGCAGATGGTTCCAGGAGTGGCCCCGGGGGGGTCACAGGAGAGAGGGGAAAAACTGGAGCAGAGGAAGGGAAAGCATGCCCACAGGTTGTGAATGGAAGAAAACCATCAGTCCGGAGTAGTACAGATGATTTCCAGGGGCAAGTATGCTTTTGCAGTTTTTGTCTAAAGGTAATACAGAAGAGGATGGAAACACCAGGAAGAGGGCTTGCTTCACCACAAAGGGTCTGGGACCCCAAGGAAAGATACTGCAACATTGATGGAAAGAGCCAGGAATGAAAGACAGGGGTTTTCCTCTTTTTTTCCCTCTCTCTCTTCTTTAAATTTGGATTTAAACACAAAGGATGGTCTGTCCAAGTCTTCCCCAAAACACTAGCTGGGTTGCAGGAAGCCCGGGATGTTCACCAGTGCATGCACATCCTGCCATGACCAGCATGTGCACAGGGGTATTTTTGGTACATGTTATCTACCAAGGGGAAGGGTGCTAAAACCGCAGCAGCTTCCCCGGAGTCCTAACAGACCTCATCAGCCACCCCTCTTCCCCAGACCGCCCTGGTGAGGTGCGTAGCGACACAGCAGCGGCGCAGGGAGGAAGGCTGAGAGTGCAGCCACAAGCGATGCATTTTGGAGACTGGTCCATTGGGAAAGAAAAAGAAGAGGAGAAGGTCTTTCTAAGAAAACCTTGGCCTACGAACCAACCAAACACTTAGGCTGTGTCTTACTCCTTCGCTTCTTCTCCAGGCGGCGCAAGCGCTTCTCCTCCCGTCGGCGTGCCTCCTCAGCCTCCTGGTGCTGCCGGCACTTGTGGAAGTTCTCCACCACCACCCCCACGAACATGTTGAGCACAAAGAAGCTGACGATGAGGAGGAAGGAAATGAAGTAGAGGAGCATCCAGGGATTGTTGTTGGTCACTGGCTGTAGAAGGGGGGAGAACAGAGGCGGTCAATCTGTTGGATACACGGTGAAATGGAAATTATGGAGGTGGGACCTGCCATGATGATTGGCTGCTGGGGAGGTGGGGAGGAGTTACGGAAATGAGGGGAGTGGGCTGGGAAGAGCTGGGGCTACAGGCAAGGCAGTTTGTGATTGGCTGACTGGATATGGACATCTGCTGGCCACTGATGGAGCAGATGGGAGTCAAGAGCAAGAACTTGCCTGCACAGAGTCACCCACAATTCAGGCACAACCCCCACCACAGGTTGAGTACAAAACCAGTATGTGGTAAAATGGGTGGTCCAGACACCAGGAACACCTTTGGCTCGAGGGCAACCTTTGGCTACCTACCACATCTACACAGCCCCAAAACAGCAATGAGATTGGAATAAAAGTGTCATTCAGGCTCAGAGAGAAAGGAGGCCCTGATTTTGACAGAGTCTTCTGACAGAAAGCCTTCAAAGCCAACAGTGGTGCATCTTGTGCAGAGGTTCAGAGGTAAATGGAGCATCCCTGAGGTTCAAGCCTGTGATACTGCATCCTGTGGCAGGTGCCTATACTGGACACTATCAAGATCATTGCCTTAGCAGTAGAGGAATAGGGATGTGTTGGGCAGCAGCCTAACAGTCTCTGCTTTACAGGGTATTAAAATAACTATCTGTAGGCCAGGAGGGAGCCAGCATGCCCAGAAAGGTACATGGCATTGTTGCTTTGTCATTACAAGTACATGAAGGCCTGCTGTGAGACCCAAACTGAGTAGAGGGCAAGAATTACTACATACACCCTCTGCACAGCCAAAGCTGCACCTCCCAGCATGGACCAGGCATGACCCTGAACCCTTGCAATTGTTGAGCAAAGGATTCAGAAAAGCCCTGGAAGGAACTCTTGGTTTGAGGGAGGTGTCTGAAGCAGGATGTTAAAGCATACTTCTGCCTTACTAGCCTGAAGAAAGTGAAAAAGGTCTTTTCACAAGGAAGTCTTCATACCTGCTGGTCAACAGCCACAGCATCTAGCCCATTATACATAATATTGACCCAGCCATCCTTGGAAGCCAGAACAAAGAGGGACATCAGAGCCTGCAACATACAAAGCAAAGCAGATGTGGAGCAGGTGCATCTGGCAGGCTGGGAAAAAAAAATCATGGGTTTATGCTCTAACACACACAACACTGAAATACTCTTCCTGCCTGTGTCTCTGCACACATCAAAACCTGCTCCTTCCCTCGTGGCGGAGAGGGAGGGGAGGACAGGAAGCCATGGGCAACAAGACCCACCAGAGGAGAGAAGTTGTGAAGAACATCTGCTTCGTGGCAGAAGGAAAAATAAAACCAAGCTCTCTGCTGCCACTTTTCTTTCCCCTGTAACCTGTAAACATCATCCCGATACCAACCCACTAGTGACACAGCTTCTGCATGGATACCCATGCCAAGTAACCACTCCTCTTGGTCCAGGGATCAGGCTTTCCAAGCACTGCATCTGTGCCCTGGGGAGGGGTATGTATAGGAGGAGACAAACCCTGAGCTAGGTTCTCATCAGAGACAGGGCCTGTGGGCACACTCACCTGTCCCAAGTTGTCAAAGTTATACTTGTGGTGCACCCACTTGTAGTTCGCAGCCACACAGTCAGACCGGTTGGTGATGTTCCTGATATCGACTCCGAGGCAGTGGTAGAACTTGCCCTTGAAAAGCTGCAGGAAGGGAATGACTTCATCAGCCCCCCTTTCCTCACAGGGTCCCCCATGCTCCCTGTGATGTCCAGAAGCTCCTGAGACAGTGGGTAGCCTGCAAGGCTGTGAGCCAGGTGGAGCATGACAAGTGGGGAAGACCACCAATGTGACATAGAGCACAGACTCAAATATTGCTAAGGAGCCAAGGCCACCCTTGTAAACCCAAACCTGGCTTTTCAGCCTCCTCCACTGCCCCTGGCCAGCAGTGACTGTAAGCCCTTACCATCTGACAGCCTTCAGGGCAGCCTTTCTGGGTGCAGTTAGAGCCATTGGCCCAAAAGGAAAAAAATCTTATAGTCAATCTTCAGGAGTAATCTTCCCTCCCTGCTTCCCAGTTTCTGAGACAGCTGATGGAAAAAGATCATCTCATCTGAGGATAAAGAACCAGAAGAAACATCCCCTGCTTCTCCGATACTTTTTTTTTCTTTTTTTGCAAAGCTGTGCTGCACTGCTGTGGCTCTTCTGCCCAGGGCTTCTTTCCCCATATGGAAGGTACTGGATTGTGCATTTGTACAGATGCATGAGAGCAGACTAAGTATAGCACATTCCCTGAGATGGAAGTAACGCCCACGCCCTTGCTCCTCTGCAATGCAACAGCCAAAAATAAAGAGGATTAAATAAAAGAAGGTTGTGGGTGGATTTAGGGCTCAGAGTGAGGGGGAGAAACAGAGCTGACTGGAGGCAGGGTTTGTGCAAGCAGGTGCTGAGCTGCTTGCCCTTGTGGTGTGACATGGACTTGCCCAGTGAGCCCAGTACGCCAGACCTGGGATCTGCCTACAATGCTGACCCAAACCCTGATTCAATTCCTGTCAGGTGTGTCAACTCCTGCCTTACACATCCAGCAATGCCTGCACACACTGAGCACCTGGCTGTCCTTGAAAAATGTCGCAGGGACATTATGGTGGGAGACAACTCATAGAGGAGGGCAAGTTCCAAAAATTTCCTTGCTTGCCTATCCCTCCTGCTCTGCTTGGTCTCCTGGGCCTGTTGCAGCACCCGAGAGTATAGGTGCCCATGATGGGGGTGGGAGCACAAGGGCTGTTTGATGGGTAGTAACAACCTACCTGCACACCCAGGATGCCAAAGATGATGAAGAAAGCACAGCAGATGAGGACAATGTTTCCTATAGGCTTGAGGGAAGAAATGAGCGTCTCCACCACCAGCTTCAGGCCAGGGGCTCGGCTGATGACTCTGGAAGGGAAGGAAGGGCAGGGGTGACAGAGGGACAGGGCAGGGATGTTTGGCCTAAGCTAAGCATTTTCAGCATCAGTGGACCCCTGGTCTCCCTGTGCAGTGACCCATCAGCCTCTTCTGTCCCATGAGTTGTTGTCTGATGAGGGACCTCCAGGACCAGAGTCATATGGCTAAGGGGAACCTCCCTGTGGCTTATGGCTTGTCAAAGAGCATGCTTTGCCTGGCACAGCAGTATCTGACTCTGGGACCCTTTCTGGGGGTGTTGGTGGAAAGAGGGAGCCAAGCAAGGTTCGGTGGGGCTCTGACCGGAGGGGACGTAAGGTGCGCAACAGCCGGAGGACTCGCAGCACCCCCAGGATTTTGGCACCACCAGCAGAGGCCACCGAGACCACAATATCAATGAGAGACACAAAGACCAAGAAGCCATCCAAGACGTTCCAGCTGCTGCGGAGATAAGCCTGATCCCCAAAATACAGGCCTAGAGAGACCACCTGCAAGAGAGGAAAGAAGAGAGGGGGTTAAATGTCTCCCTTACATTTTGCCTGGTAGAGGACAGCTGTGGAGAAAGAGGGAGGATGGGGAAAAGTTATCAACTCCACATGACACTGAAAAGTCGTCTCATCATCTCTTCCTTTCACCTTGAAGGCTATGAAGGAAAACATCTTTGGGAAAAGTGGTGGCACATAACTCCAGAAATTAGCAGGGCCATGGTGTCTTCTCACCTTTCCTCTGCCTCTCTGAGCAACAGGACGCTATACGGAACACACAGGAAACCTCTTTGTGCCATACCACAGACCCGGGACAAGTCTCCCAGTCCAGAGATCACCTGGGAGGTAAAATCAGGTACCAAACCCCATATTTTGGCTCTTAAGGAGATGGTTCAATTCTCAGCAGTTCTCAGCACCAGCAGATGCTACAGAAATCACTGGCCTTGGGGAGAGCTGAACACCCTGCAAAACATGGCCATAATTCAGGTATGAATTTTAGGGGTTTAACTTCAGGCACCTGGTTTTAGGACTCTTTCCCAATCGCAAGAAAGGAATGAAAAGATTTCTTTATTGTTGCAAAGCACTTAAGACACCTCTTGGGTAATTATCTCAACTAAGAGCATGTTATTAATATTGCTAGTTCCTCCATTCTTGGTCCAGAAGAAAGGGAACGGATATTTGACATCATTACAAAATCCAGACCTGAAGGCCAGCTATTCTTCCCAGATACTAAGATTTCATTGATTTAAAACCTAGGATAAATATCACCTCCACATCTGAAAAGAGGGAACTCAACCACAGGCAGTATCTGCCTTTACCAAGGTAGTGGAAAGGACTGGCATGATGAAAAGATGGAGAGATTTTAGAAGGTTGCTGAGCAAACATGAAGCATGTTGTTCATGACATTGGGAAAAGGCTCCAAGATGTTCATTTCCAGTAACTTACCTTCAGTGTCATCTCGGCTACAAAAATCGCTGTGAAAATGTAGTTGGACACAGTGAGAAAGATTCTCTCCTAGAAAAAACAGAGAAAGGCCTTAAATGTATCTTGGTGACTTCTTGTTACTTTGTCAGGCCCTTCTGATGAACTTGGTATCTTCTGCTTTCCTGTGAAGGATCTGAAAGTTGGGGAATTAAGAAAGGTGCTCTTTGCAAAGGTCAGTGCTGGGCAGCTTTTGGCTCATACACCTTGTCTCAGCCCTGTGCTGCAGCTGGGACAGGATCCTACGCAACTCTGCAAGAGCACAGTGGATGGGATTTGCACTGTATCCGTTCTGCAAATCTGGTTTCAAGGCACTCTCTGGTCTGTTCTGCCAGTGCTGCTCAGTCCTGACCTGCTGCGCTGACCTGGGAGTCCTTCCTGAAGGGCTGTTGGGCACTAACCTTCTTCCAGAGGTCATACCAGTGCCAGGAACACTTAAAAACCTCTGTCAGAGGTTGTGCTAAAAAGCAGGTGGGAGGAAATGGTGCTCACCGTGCTTCTGTGTTCAATCTGTGGTCTCTCCAGGGCAATGGTGATGCAGTTCAGAAAGATGAAGGCCAGCACAACATAGTCAAAGAGCTTGTGAGCAATGATGGTTTGGCAGAGGAGGCGAAACCTGCAAGAGAGTTCCAGTAGGCACCCGTGCCTTGGGCAGAGCAAGGTTAGAAGCTATGAGGACAGAGAAATGAGAGGTCTCGCCAAAACTGGGTTATGATGTAGCAGCTTTCCTATACTGATACTAATGATCCTTGCCATGGCAATATCCCAAGGTGGCCCATGGTCACACAGGGAGCCTGGAGCAGAGCAAGGAGCTGGACCTTCATCCATTGTCCCAGTGCCAGAGTGGTTTCCTAACCACTATGGCTCTGTGGTCCTCTCTTGCCCTGTAGAGAAAAGGCTGACTTTCAGTTTTGCTCCCAAACTCACATTTTGTACTGTCCCAGAACAAAGAGGCCACATGCTGAAAGCTGAGGAGTGGCAAGTAAGCTGGCAGTCATGGGCACCACACTTCTGTCTGCTCTGAAAGACACTGTGCTCAGTAGCATAGGTGTCAGAGCACAGAGCTGGCCCTCGTGACCTGTAATGAAACCCCCTTCTTTTCAAGGGATGATGCACATAGGTGAGAATCTGTGGTACATGGACATTTTCTTCTGGTGTGAAGACTCTTTTAGCAAGAAGAATTTATGCCAAATTTCTTTATTTCAGGCAAGAAGAATTCTAACTTTGCCCTAAAAGGTGTGATATGACTGCTTATAAATTGATACTAGGACAGAAAATGAAATTGAGAGACTGTTCTGGTTCCAGGGGAGAAAATATCACTATTATGGAGTCATTAATAATACATTCCTTCTCCTTTTTGGGTTAATGTTAGTATTCCCTGCCTTGCTTTGCTATTAATATTTATGATTACACAAAAGAAAACTGGGATCCTCCAAAGAGAGGGAAAATCACAATAGCTATTTAGGATTCTCATCCTTTCATCTTCAGAATCAAGGAAGAGAAATGTTGTTTGGCCGCAGAAGGGGAGATGGAGAAGACAAGACACATTGCCAGCTGCTAAGTTTAAAGTTGCAACCTAACATACAGCTCAGGGAACGTGGTCAGCACAGCAATGGAATCTGCCCCATCTTCTCAACCATCTCACAGCAAAAACTGCACAAACCTGTTTTGTGGAGAGAAGAGGTATACGGACCAGTCTTCCCGTAACTCACACCAGTCTGGCTTATAGACTTCCATCATCTTCCGGATGCGAAAGCACAGGCTCTGGAGGGATGCAGCAGAAGCAATTGCCACTGGTTACCATTCCACTTGCCTGAGAGAGGCACTCTTCCTTTCACATCTGACCCCAAAACATCACTACCTGCAGTTCACCATGTGGACTACCTGCCTTTCTTTAAGCCCTCAAGTGAGGAAATGGACTCAAAGAGCAGCAAGCCACTGAAAAGGAGGTAGGAGCTGCTTTGTTAGGCCTTTTTTCCTCTTGGCATCTGGTTTCCTCCCTAGATTATTACAAATAAAACTGCTGGTGTTCTTTCTAGAGCAGGATGTTGTCCATGATGCCTTCGAGAGCTGTTGGAGTGGCTCTGTTACATGAGGACAGTGTTTTCTTGCTACCTCAGCTAAATGAGAGGCCAGGGCAGGAAGGCCTTCTGTTGGCACTTGGTCTTGGAAATGAGTTAATTTCATACAGTATATATGTCTGGCCAAATTTCTAATGACCTTCCCTCCACTTTTTCCACCCTTTAACCTGCTCACAGGTTGGGCATTGCAGTCTCCCAGGCTGGCACTGCAAAACTCACTTGCCTTGTGTCTTACACCTGTACTTCCTACTCTGGTCTGCTGATGTTCCCCATGCAAAGCTCTTGCTGCTCACACAGCCTGACCTTTCCTAGCCTGTAGAAATCATTGGCTGAGTTGCTCTGAAATAACAGCCCCTGAATGACCATGCATCTGCCTTCCTTCTACCATCCACCTGTACAACTGCCTTGCAGACAGCCTGGCAATATGGTTTGATCTTGTCCAGGCCTAGGAGATCCCATCTGCATTCAATGTTGTCCTCCAGCTGTACTTAAAACACCTCTGCAAGCTCTTCCATCCACATAGCAGGAAGATTGAAACTTGAAGATGGATTTGGGATTTCCCACAGCACTGCAGTGTAACCTCAGATTCCCTCCACCAAGTACTCACATAATCTATCTCTTCATCATCCTCTCCCCGCTCCTTGCGGTTGTTCATCTTTGGGAAGATCTCCTTGGCAATACTGGGCATTTTGCCATTGCAGTCTTGATGCTCACTGGCCCCAGATGTTGCTCCCAGCTTATGAGTCCCTCTGTGGCTAGACGGGATGGAGGCTAACTCCAGCAGGTCACAGGAGCCTTTGTTGTCCAGGGAGAGTGTCCGGCGGTGATGAAACACCCTTCCTGTCCCATCCGGCTCTCCACCTGCTGCCCTGTGCCTTTCCCCAGACAGGAGAGACTCATGCTCGGTGGAGGGAGGTTTATGCTTCAGGCTGTGTCCCTGGGCCAGGCTGTTCCAGCTGGAGCGACGGCTCCCCCAGGCTCCGCTGTGGCCCCAAGCACAGTAGTGGGAACTGCGGGAGCTGGACTGTAAAAGAGTGGGATGGGGACTTGGTGACTCCAGGCACAAGGAAGGAGTATACAATCCTATTTCAGATCACAGACTTGTCCCTGGGTCCCTAAGCCAGGAGGTTGTCATTTTTCATCTGTTGAGGAAGTTGTATGGTGGGAATTTAGCAGCAATCTCTGTAAATCTGACAATAAATTGATAATGAGTTAGCAATGGTGTTGGCTGTCATTACTTTATAGCACCATCTGTGTGCAAAGCACTTATGGGGAAGGTAAATATAAAGCCAAAGGCCATGTGTCTGATGTTGTTACTTACACCAGCACAGAGCAAGAATAAAGCTCTTCAGAAATCTGAGTGGCAGCTTTTTATGCCGCCCTAGGGTAAAGGATGATACAAGGTACAGGGTGATGGATAATCTGACACACCATCTTTGAGTACAGTCTTAGTAAAAGAAGGAAAAAAGAGAAACAGGCTTGCTCGGTACAGTCTAGTCCAACCACATCAGCAACTTACCATGTAGTATGTGGCTGCCAGCTCTTCTGTTTAGAAATAACAGGGATGTGAGCCCTTTGAGCACCAACGCACCCCCCAAAGCTGTGTATGTCAGTGGATAGAAAGCCTAGAAGCTGATGTTACAAAATGGACAGGTCTGAGATGCATTGGCTGGACATCCAGCAGTGCTTGGGGAAGTGCTAAGGGGGAGCAGGACCTGCTGGGGGGAGCTCCAAGATTTTTCTCTTCATTGCTACAAAAGCTGCTAGGAAACCCATTTCTTATGGGATTTAGCAGTTCTGGCATCACCCAGATATTCCTATGCTCTTACCTCACACAGGGCATCATTTTGTGTCCTGTGCTCCAGGAAAACAAGGAAAGGTCAAGGGGACAAAACATGTTTCACTCTAAGAGGGAAACTCTGGCTCCTTGGTGTTTCCCCTCTCCCACTAGAAGAATTTAAAAGAGCTGAATCCCACATTCTATGGAATATAGATCAATAATCTGGAAATTAAGATAAATAATTCCTAAATTCCTAAAGACAGGCAATGTGCTCATGTTAGAGGCCTACAGCAGTAGTGCAATCCTCCACAGCAATCCCCAGATGATGACAGAAAGACAACAGAGTGCTTTGAAAGAAGAGTATGACACATATTTCTACTCACTCACCAAGGACCGCTGGTCATAGGTCATTCTCCCCAGGGACATCACACTGCTCTTCCGGGAACCAACAGCAACACGGATCTGGTCAGGCTGCAGGGAGTTGCGTGAAGAGTTGGTGACCCCCCCAGTAGCCACTGGTGGGTTGGAAGAGGGTACGGATGGGTCCAAGTGTCCATTAGGTGTCACAGGAATCGCACAGAGCTTGGGATCTGGATGGAAAGATGCAGAGAGAAGAGAGAAAATAAGAAGGTGTGTTCCTCACTGTCCAGTAACTGTTTCAATGTCTAAACTGTCTAGCATGTTAGCAGCATCTAACAGAGTATTAGCTGTTTAGCATCAATCAACATTAATTCCTTCTAATTTAGGGTGTTATGGCACAAGCATTGCAAGCTGGGAAAACTGAACTATTCTCAGTCCCCAAAATTGACAGCAGCTCTCCTTGGGTCTAGAGAGATGAGCAGAGAGCTGGTCAGGCAGAGTCAGGCTTACAGGCAGAGCAAGAAGCCAAACCCTGGCACCAAGCACAGGATAATGTGCTTCTGCACGCCAAGAACAGACACCTGCATCTTCAGGTCTGAACAAACATCATCAACTGTCAGACTGGCTATTTAAAGTGCTTAAGCTGAGACACTGAGGAACAGACTAAGATGGAGAGACCCACAGCCATCCATGTATTGGGATTACCTTTAAATTCCTGCAGTCATACTCTTCTTCCAAGTCTATTCTACTACACTGGACTTCTTCAAATGACCAGTCATTGACCTTGAAGATCCAGGACACCTTTGAGGGGTATGTTAGGTGCTGTGGATGACTATCAGCATTTGTCAAGATAGATGGAGAGCATGGAGTACTGGATTTTAATGCCTGAAAGGACTGAAGCAATCATTTTTTGCTGACCTATTGCATAATGAAGGTCACATGTCCTTGCTCACATGCACTGTCACAGCCATAAGTGCACCAATATGCTCCATAACTTCTTCCCTGCTTGCCTTCCTAGGAGTCTGGCTGCCTACATTCAAGGTAAGCTCTGATATGGTGCAGCCATGCAACCCAGGATCAGACTGCTGTGAAAACAGCTAAGTTGCAGGAAAGAGCTGTGACAAGCCAATACTGGAGCCACTGCTCCTTGCTGTGGGAGATGCATTTAAGCTCAGTCCTGTGTCCATGGTCCTTGTCTGGGTTATACTGTGAGTAAGCTTGTGCCTGTCCTTGCACCTTGCTGATCCTGATCTTGTCTTTCTGACTGGATTTCTTGGCTTGACAGACCTGCCTTGCCACTGTGGACTTGCCTGGCAATCACTGAACAGTATCAGTGGACCTGTTCTGCTCACTCTGTGCAAGTAATGTGTCTTTGTTGGTGTGGTTCCTGCCCTTTTGCCTGGTTGTCTCCACACCCCTTCCCCCCCCTCAACTCCTGGCTTGCCATCCATTGCAGAGCGAGCTACTCTTGCTGCTCCCTGCCACCAGGTCCTGTCTGAAGTATAATACCTCTTGTAGAAAGACTTGCAATCTTCAAGGAAAGACTTTGAGGGGTGGAGACCTTACCTGGCAATTTGTAGGCAGACTGTTCCAATAGTTGATTATCTTTCCTTAAAAATATGTGGCTTTTTTTCAGTCTGGATTTGTCTAGTTTCAGCTTCCAACCTTTACAATCTCATTATGCTTTTTTTCTGCTCAATTAAAGAGCCATCTACCATCAGAAATCTTCCTTATGGTCGGTGCATACAGAGTGTGTGATCAAGCCACTTCTCTGGTTTCTCTAAGCTTCATTAGCGTCTATTATGAGGCAAGACTTCCAGAGTTGTCCAAGTCCTTTTTAATGTGTTGATATCCCCTATCCAAGTGTAGGTCCCAGATTTGGACACAGTGTTCCTGAAATTGTGGCCCTGAAGCTAAGCAGAAAAAGTCTGACATCTCACTCCTCGTTGCTGTTCTGAAGTCATTCAAGAACTGCTCTCCTTAGCTATCGCATTCCTCAGGATGACAACATGGCTTTGTTTTACCACGGGTAACACCACAAAGTAGCATAAAGTTCAAAATTAAAAATGTTACATTCTTGGAGATGGGAATGGGTTTTGTGTAGAATCTGCTTTCAGATTTTTTATTCAACAGCAATAGGAGATAAGCAAATGTTTGAGTTATTGTACCTGAGCCTTCCAGGACCTCTTGGAACTGATCTAACTCCTCCATGTTTGATGAACTCTGATCTTCATCTGAATATGACCGGTTGGCATCACCCTGGAAGACACAAATTCAGAAGTTGGGGGGCTCATAAACAGAAAAGACCATTTGCTCTTCTCTTTCATGGCTGGAAAAACTGTAAAATCCTCCTTGGAAGCCATGCTTCAGTGTGATCACTGGAAGGAGTCTTCTGTGACCTGGGATGGGTGATGTAATGTGTTCTTGCTTTTGGAGAGGCAAAGGACTCACCCTAGCAGGGTAGGGTCTGTTGCACTGGATGGAAATTGTGAACTCCCTTCTAGGGGGCTGGTCTCTTTCCTTGCAAAGATTAATATTGACGTATTTGGGGTTTTTTTTTAAGTGAATCCCATCCTGAACTTAACAAGGGAAGTCACAGAGGTGTGATACTTCAGGAGTCCTCCACCTCAGTATCCTCAAAGTGTCTCAAAGGTCCCCTTTTTACTACCTCTGTTCCTTCTCCTGATGAGGCTTTAGTGGCAACTCACCTCAGCCTGGAACCCCTCCACGAGAATGGCCACCAACAAATTGAAGAGCACGTAATTGCCAAATGTCATGAGAGCCACAAAGTAGAGGGATGCCCATGGCGAGGTGGAGGCCATGCCATTGTAGAGCACAACATTCCAGTCCTCCTGAGTTAGGATCTGCAACCAGGAGCAGAGACCACATAAACAGGAAGGAAGAACATGAAGGGGATTCTTAGAAAAGGACAGTGAAAGGATACACATTAGGACCACATCAGGCCTCTTAACTTCCCCATTACCACACACCCACTGCCCACTGTCACTGTCCAGCTGCGGTACTGCCCTGATGTTAGCTGAACAAGAAGAAACAAGAGTGACCATGAAAGGCAGTCATGTGCTGAGGTGTTGGTGTTAAACTTGGGAGTTGCCACAACAGGAGTCACCTTTGCACCTATGTCTCCTAGGAAGGAAGAAGCACCTCTGAGAGATACACCAGTCTTTTGGTTACAACATACAATTGTTCTTCCTCCAAATGTCACATGCTTGAGCCTTTTGTGCTGTTAGGAATGAGTACAATGCAATGAAAAAAAGCACATCCTGATCCTCTTCACTTTGCCCTGGCTCACCCATAGAGAGCAAAGTGGGCTCACCTGGAAGACGGTGACGATGGCCCACAGCAGGGAGTCAAAATTCTTCCGGTCAGGAACTGTATCTCCTGTGTCTGTCCTGAGGCTGAACTTGCAACCAAAGATATGCATTCCCAGGATGCTGTTGGGACAAGAAGTGGAGATGGTATCAAATATAAATATCTCAGCCACCACAATGAGCTCATTAGAGTAATTATCTTTTCCTCCTGACAATCTAATGTCACACCACAGGAGCAAGGGGTAAAACAACACAGCCAGACCACTGGGACCTATCTGTGAAGAAGGAGCTGTGTATTGCACCTCTTTGGCTCACCAAGAAACCTTGCTTTCCATCTGTACTGCCTCAGAGCTCATGTATTCCCTTCAACCTGTTCTTCAGATCTTCTCTCTTCGTCATTCTTGTTTAATTTTTCTTCATCTCCCTACCACTGCATCCATGGGATGCACTGACAGACTTTCTTGGCTGCTTCCTGCCACCCCTCTGTCAGAGTCAACCTCCATTCTAACTGTTCCTGCAGCCACAGTTGATTACCAAGAGACTTCACCTATCTTGCAATGGGACATTATGCTCAACATGCGCATTTGGTGGCAGTATTTCTCCACCCCATCCAGTGCTGAACCAAATTTAGGGCAGCAGAAACCTCAACCCTTATGAACAAACAAACATTTGTCAGTGCTGCCTGAGCCTAGAGCAATGGGCAAGACAAGACAAGTCATGCAATCATGCTCTGAAGTTGCTGTCCACATGAGCCTCTCCAAAACACTGTGAGGCAACTAACTGCCTCCTCACCTGAATATAAAGATGAAGAGCATGAGGAGCATGCAGAAGGTGGCTACATTGTCCATAGTCTTCATCAGCACCACAAGCTGGCGGCGCAGTGCAGGCATGAAACGCACCAGCTTCAGCACCCGCAGGAGACGGAAAGTCCTCAGCACAGAGAGTCCTCCATCCGCCTGGCCGACAATCTCCCAGATGCTATGGCCCAGACAGGCACAGGGAGTGCAATAGACAAAATGAAAGACACGTGAATAAACAGAAGAGAGGGAGGAATAACAATGCTAATTCAGGTTTTCACCTCTGCATTGGCAGGAAGAATAAAGGAGTCAGAGAGAAAATCTGTTTGAGCAAGATATAATTAGAAGTATCTACTACAGGCTTATACTTATGTGTTGAAAACTGCATTTCTCTCTTAAGAACATGAACATGGCACTGTATGTTACAAGAATGAGGAAAGGATTGCAGCATTAAACTCCAGCAAGACAAGTTCTGCTATCATGCATTAAACCTTAACTTGTGCATTTTCAAAATATTTCACAGCTAATATTTGTTGTGGGCTTCCAAGACAATTGCAATTGCCTCCATTCCACAGAGAAGAGAACTGCGGGGCAGAAACGCTGTGTGGCTTGTCTAAGGTCACCAAGTTTTGGGAAAAGACATCTTGGTCTCCCAGACCTTGGCCTCGTACTCCTCCTAGTACAGCTGCTAAATCTTTTTTGAAAAGGCACATGAAAAATGGGTAAGCTCTGTGGTATTCTTTTCAATACATATTTCAGTTGATCCCCAAGTCCCTTGTCACCTGATGATGACGATGATACTGTCAAAGATGTTATAGGGGTTGCGGAGGTAATCAAAAAGCCCAAAAGCAGCAAGCTTCAGGATCATCTCCAGAGCAAACATGCTTGTAAAGACAACGTTGCTGATCTCCAAGATGTTGGTCAATTCCTCTGGCTGGAGAGAAGGCAAATTCAGAGAGTCAGAACAGAAAGAGCCCTGAAATTATGGGAAATAAAGTGCCACCATTCCCAGGGAACAGACTTCATAAGGAGCTGCAAAGCTCCCATGGGTGAGATCAGAGTGTAGCTGGATAGAGCCACTTGCACTCAAATTCCTTTGCACATTTACTACTTTCATCATAGATTATGTCCGTAACAAATTCTTTTACTAGAGGTGGTCAGAAGCCCAACAGCCATTCACACAGCCAAGGCTGACCAAGGGTCTCCCACATCTCACTACATACCCTGGTCCTCCCACTAAAGGAGAACTTGAGTATTTTCTGAAGCAGGGCAAAAGTGGCTGATCTGTGGTCAACCTCTTTCTTCAAGGTTTTCTTCCCTTGAGGTTTCCACAGGTAGCTGGCACATTTTTCTTCTGAAATTCTGAAAATCTCTGAATGATACAAAACCAGTTCCCCATGTTCCTCTAAACCTCACTGCACTTCTCTGCCCTTTTCCCCTTTGTTTTTTCCCTTTCCCATATTTCTCTCCCCTGTTCCCCATCAAATCCTTGGTATGCATTAGTTTTCTGGTCCCGTTCCAGCAGTATTTTCTCATGCCTCTATCCTCAGAGTGGTCTCTGTAATTACCCAAGTGAATATCAGACTCAATGAATAAGAAAACCTCAAGGAGGGGAACATGCTAACTGTAAGGGACAGGAAGAGCAGGACAGGGTGAGGAAAGAGAAGAATGGACAGCAGAAGGAGAAAGGCAGATGCACAAGGTGAAAACCTCCAGGTATAACACAAGATGATTATGTTGAAAGAAAAAAATGGCAATCTGACCCTGCCTCAGGGGGGTCTCTGACACATCTTTCTGCTCATGTGACACACAGCCTTATCCAGCAGAGACCAATGTGTTCGTGCATATGAGAAAAAGTGTTTTAATGACTCCATCAGTGGAACAAGTCTGAGCAAATTAAATTACTCTCCCTTTTGTTTTCTGAATTAATTACTTTTTCTTTAATGTGTTCAACCTTGGAAACTTCTCTGATGAGGTCAGGAAAGGGTCTAGGCTGTTTCCTCCAAAATGATGAACATTGCTTCAGAGGGAGACAAAGGCCGTGCTGATGTCATTGGTAAGTGATGCCAGGATCTTGCCATCCCCTATGAAATGGAGGCATTCCCTGCCCACTGAATTTTGGATGGACTCATCTGCTCAAAGCCAGGGACTACGACTGCACCAGGCCAAACAACAAGGGATAAGGTCCTTAACAATGTCAGATACACGAGAGGCAACACATGCACAAGCCTGCCCATGTTTGCACATACTCAGACACACACATCTAGCCCAGGGAGACTACCACAACAATGGCAAGGTACAAAGTATTCCCAAAGTAAGAGAAAAACTTCCTCCCAGTATAATGGGTTGCATCTTGGGGCCAGGCCAGACAATCCATGGACTTCAGACCATATAAGATTGCTAGGGTAATTCACCTGGCTGTAGCATGCTGCTAGCTTTCACCTTCCTAAGCAGCAGCTGGCAGGGACTTGCTCCAGATGAAGGTGTGCCACCTTCCCAAGTAGAGAGACAAGACACAGCAGCTCCAAAGCACTTCTTCAGGGCTCCTCTGTCCCAAATCTCCATATTTACCTTGTGGGAAGTATTTCACACCTCAGGCAAGGTTATATATTTGATGTTTAACCTACTGCCCACTGAGCCCCATCTCCAAGTCTTTGAGGTGAGTCTGATCGAGGCTCTGTGGTAGCAGGCAGTAGTACTATCACTGTTCGGATACCCATGCTGAAAAGGTGGCTGGAGATTCCTATGCTTGGCCACCAAGCCACTCTTTTAAACGCATAGTGACCAAGGATGAGAAAAAGGCTGAGGTACTTAGTGCCTTATTTGCCTCAGTCATTAATAGTAACACTAGTTGTCCTCCGAGACCCCAGCTCCCTGAGCTGGAAGACAGGGACAGTTAGCAGAGTGAAGTCCCTGTAATCTAAGGGGAAACAGCGACCTACTACACCACTTAGACACACACAAATGTATGGGGCTGGATGAGATCCACCCAAGGGTACTAAGGGAGCTGGCAGAAGTGCTCACCAAGCCACTTTTCATCATTTATCAGCAGTCCTGGCTAACCAGGGAGGTTCCAGTTGACTAGAGATTAGCAAATGTGATGCCCACCTAGAAGGGCTGGAAGAAGGATCTGGGGAACTACAGGCCTGTCAGTCTGACCTCAGTGCTGGGGAAGGTTATGGAGCAGATCATCTTGAGTGCCATCACACAGCACATATGGGATAACCAGGCGATCAGGTCCAGTCAGCCTAGGTTTATGAAAGGCAGGTCCTCCTTGACTAACCTGATCTCCTTCTGTGACAGGGTGACCTGCCTATTGGATGAGGGAAAGGCTGTGGATGTTATCTACCTTGAATTTAGTGAAGCTTTCAACACTGTTTCTCCTGGAGAAACTGGCAACTCATGGCTTGGATGGGCATACGCTTTGCTGGATAAAAAATTGGCTGAATGCCTGGGCCCAAAGAGTGGTGGTGAATGCAGCTAAATCCAGTTGTCAGTCAGTCACAAGCGGTGTTCCCGAGAACTCAGTAGTGGTGCCAGTTCTGTTTAGTACTCAGCAGCAATCCAGCAATGATCTGGACAAGGGGATTGAATAAGTTTGCAGATGACACCAAGTTAGGCACATGTGTTGATTCACCTGAGGGTAGGAAGGATCTACAGAGGGACCTGGACAGGCTTGATTGGCTGAGGCCAATGGTATGAGGTTCAACAAGGCTAAGTGCCAGGTGCTGCACTTGGGTCACAACAACCCCATGCAAGGCAAGAAGCCTGGGGAGTGGCTGGAAAGCTGCCCAGTAGAAAAGGAACTGGGGGTGTTGGTCGATAGCCAGCTGAATACAAGCCAGCAGTGTGCCCAGGTGGCCAAGAAGGCCAACAGCATCCTGGTTTGTATCAGAAATACTGTGGCCAGCAGAATTAGGGAAGTGATTGTCTTCAACACTGGTGAGGCTGCACCTCAAATATCTGATTTAGTTTTGGGCCCCTCACCACACGAACAACATTGAGGTGCTGGAGTATGTCTAAAGAAGGGCAGCGAAGCTGGTGAAAGGTCTAGAGCACAAGTCTTATGAGAGGCAGCTGAGGGAACAGGGGTTGTTTAGTCTGGAGAAAAGGAAGCACACGGGAGACCCTATCACTTTCTATAACTACCTGAAAGGAGGTTGTAGAAAGGTGGGGATCAGTCTCTTCTCCCAAATAACAAGCAATAGGACAAGAGGAAATGGTGTCAAGTTGAGCCAGGGAAGATTAGATATTAGATTAGATATTAGGAAAAATTTCTTCACATAAAGGGTTGTCAAGCCCTGGAACAGGCTGCCTAGGGCAGTGGTGGAGTCACCATCCCTGGAGGTATTTAAAAGATGTGTAGATGTGGTGCTGAGGGACATGGTTTAGTGGTGAGCTGGCAGTGCTGGGATAAGAGTTGAACTTGATGATCTTAAAGGTATCTTCCAACCAAACCAATTCTATGATTCTATGATAAATGGATGGGAACAAAAAAAAACTGCAAAAGCTTGTTGTTTGAGGCAAGAGAGGACAGACACTTCTGGTACTGTGAAAACAAAAAGGTGAGTCCCTGCAAGTTAGACCCAGTATCTTTATCATGAACTCAGCATTAGTGCCCACTAGGAAAGGGAGTCATGGTGTCTTCCTGAACACTGCAAAAATTGCTGATTTTCTGAAGGGCAGCTTTTGTTTTGGCTGTGCCTGTTAACTTACGCAGCTGGTGAAATGGGAATTGGGGAAGGAATATAGTTCTGGGTCTGACCCTCTCCCTGAATCTGGGGGCTGCTTTAACCCCTGCTCTGGGACCCCAGGGGCCCAGATCCTTCCAAGTGAGCAAATAGACTGTAAATTGCTCCTTACGTCTGTGGTTTCCCATACCCTTTGCTAATTTCTTGCACTCTTCATTGCAGCTTTTTATTGTAATAGACTATTGCTTTAAAATAAAGAAAAGGGAGATAGCTCAATTTCCATCCATAATTACATTTGAATAACAAAACCATCCTGAAAATGAGGGGGAGAGAAGGGAAGATAACAGCAAAGAGAGGGAAAGAACAAGCAAGTGCACATGGGAAGGGAGAGATGAAGATCACTTCACAGAAAGCCAGACAGTAATGACACTTGCCAGGGACATGAGGTCCATATGCTAAGCAGAGATGCCAATTTCAGCCTGAATCAAGTGATTATGTCAGTGAGAATGAGCAATGTAAAAAAGCAACAGGCTATGATGGTGGATTATCCTCCTCTCTGCTGTCCACACGTTCTCTCTCGTGCTGGTGTAGGGAGAAATTGATGTTTGAAAAGCCATCCTTGCATCTCTCTTGAAGAAAAGGTCACCTGTTCCCCTGTCTCTCCTTCCCTCCCTGACATCTGTTTCTCTAGTCAAGCCTCCACCTGTTAATCTTTTACTAATGGGCCATCAATCAGCCCCAGCAAAGCATCTTTCCTAGAGAGAGAGGCAGGAAGGACTGGGCAGAGAAAGGAAGAAGAGATAGGCAGCGAAAAAGGAATCAGAAAATAAAGCTGAAAAAAAAAAGTAGAATAAACTCACTGTAACCCACAAGAAGTAGAGAAGGAGAGATTTTATTTTTTTTTTAAGTGGAGTAGGAAAGAAGGCTAGGGAAGGAAGAACAACACAAAATTAATAAATTCAGGGAAAAAAAGATAGAGAAAAAGAGGAGCCAGCTGGAGAAACACACTTACTGGCCAAGGGCAGATCCTGCATTGCAGCTGTTTCTGGAGATATAGGTAATCAGACAGAGTGCAAAGAGCCATCAGCTGAGAGCTGGGGCTGCAGGGTGGGGGCCACTGGGGACTGTGTCCTGTGCAGGGATGCCCTCACAGCTGGGGCAGCATGGCCAGGAGTGACAGTGAACAAGGCTGGTGGCTGGGACATGGCTCATGTGCAGGAGTCTCTGGCCAGTGGAGTGTGAACTTGATGTAGGGAGCAAGTGAACAGAGGAAAAAGTGTTTCTCTCCTTTTCTTCCTAATGACACACAGAATCCCCAACACACTGGATGTGTCACCTCATGGTTGTGATAGCTCCCCAGTCAGCTACAGATAGCACTCAGGCATTTGTCATCAAAACTGTTAGCAAGGCTTCCTCCTCCCAGGCCACTCAGGTTTACCTAGAAACTGTAAACTCAAGTGTCCACAAGGAAAGGCTGAGCTCAAGACTATTTTAGTCCAAGCAAAACCAGGGAACACCAGAAATTTCTCCACAGGAAAAATCATATTGTCAAAACCAAGATAGACTCATTTACCCATCATACCAGGAAAGAAACTTGGAAAAAACTCTGGCAGCTGAGTATTGGTGTGAGGAGGGTGGCTTAAAGAGAAGAGAGATCCCAGGGGGCAGAGCATGACCAGAGCCCTTGTTGTAACCAGATTATTTCACCTACTCCAAATATGGATCTCTTTCCAAATCCATGAAACTAATTCACATCTTCACAGCACTAGATCTGGTAATCCCTACCAGCAATCCCTACTGGTAATCCTTACCAGTGTAGATCAAATACTGAGAGTGAAGTGTATGATTCAGGTCTACTTCAGGGGTCCTGCCCAGAGATCAGAAACTAGACCTGGGACACCAGAGAGCAGCTGCTCAGCTTTTTCATCCTTCTCAGTTTCTTACTAACATTGGAATTCTTATCTCAGATGAGACCGAAACTGTAATTAGTCCATTATCTGACAGCAACCAGAAACTCTTACACTATAAAAAAAGTTAAGTATATGCAGACCACCATAAAGCCCCTGCAGGAGTTCCTCCTAAGCAGGAGTAAATTTGCAACCTTCTAGAAATTGAAGAGCAATTGATGTGATCTATGCAGAATAGCCCTACCAAACCGTACCTGCACATCACTGCCTCTGAGAACATGAGAGAGAAATACTCCATGGAGGAGTCTCTCCAGCCTGTTCATTTTTAGTCACCATTTCAAAGTCACTTGACAAAAATCAGAAGAGCCATATCAGTCATGAAACATACTAACTAGCTTTTATTTGCTCTAATCACCACTCCACAACCAATGCAGGATTTTGTGGTGTTTTGTTTTACCCTAGTTTTACAAGAGTCAAGTAATGTGGTTTCATCTACTACCCTAGGGAGACTGTTCCATCATTTACTAAATGTCAGTATGATGAGCTGGCTTGGACATTTGCTGAATGTTTCTGACAAGCAGCAAATAGTAAAAAGAGAAGCAATAACTGTAAAATATGAACTTGTGGATACAATAAATGCTGGTATGAAGGGAAATCATGCAGACTAAAGGATATGAAGGTACTGATCCACAGGGCTGGTCTACTTAGGAAACAAGAGATCATCTTCTGTTTCACATAAAACAGACCTCATAAAGTATTGATCTGTTGTATGGAAGAATACTGTAAGTAGATACTGGAGAAGATAAACCAAGTTACTCAGCAATTGTCTCATTGGCTACTAATGGCAAAGAAGCCCAAGCCCAACAGGCCATTCAAGAAATATGAGAAAGACAGCCTGGGACATTCAACTGGGACCAGCCTTTCATCCTCATGCTGAATAAGGAAGAAAAGTGAGCACCAGATCCTCTGTGAATACTAAAAAAAGCAAGCCTCTTAAAAGGGTCCTTCTGGACAGCCACAAGCATCTAATATCTTGATTTTCTATACTGGATTTTAAAAATAGGCACTTCCAAGTAGAAGCAAATCTGAAGAACTGCAGAAATTATTTCAAGCAGGACAAAGCTTGAAATTGTGGATTTTGGCTTGTGCAGTGTCCCAGCAATGTCTGAAGGCCTGATACTGAGAATATTACATGGTATAATGCACACTGATGGATTTGAATAAACTTATCTATTTACAGGTGATAACTTGTGATAAGTTTAAGGATTCAAAATGACTCATAGCAGTGCAGTTTGTCCCAAAATGGTTTATTTCCCTCAAAAGAAATGTATAAGGAGATGGGAAGCTGCCTTGGCCACACAAACAGGACAGGAGAAGGGACTGGATGGATAAGCTAAATAAAGTTAAATTCCGAGGTGATTTGGATCTGAGTAAAGTGGCTTGAGTTGCTGAGGTTGTCTCCTGGGAGAAAAAAACTGTGAATATTAAGTCCCTGAATTGTAACAAACAGATCATTTTCATTCATGTTTGTCAAAGCTCAGGAATCAAACATTCTTGGTCCCCTAGGTTTCTGTGTTTCTGAGCCTGGCTCCCACAGTCTCTCTCACCCCTTAACTTCATGGTTGGTGGGTGCTTTGGTCAATGGGCCAGCTCTTGGTCAGTGTATAGTCAGTGAACAAGCAAGAGGAGCAGCAGGACATGTCATGAGCTGCTCCCAGGACTACTCAAACCTGTGACACCTTCACACATCCTCTTGCCTAGCCACATATGTCCCCAGAGAGTGGCTAGGGTTGTAATCTCCCACACACCAGAAAATAAAAGCTCAAGAGGTCTCTATATGCATTAACTCTGGGCCAGGAAAGATCCATATGATGAAGTAACTGATGCAATAGAAGCTACTTCAGTCATAGGATGGTGTCACCCTGCAAATCACAGATCTCTGTGGGTAAAGGGGTTTTGCTGGATATTGTCTGTGAAAATTTTTTTTTCTGGGAGGAAAAACTACAGGAAAAAGATAAAGGACAGAAAAGAGAGGATGAAGCGCCAGTCTGAGATGTACTGATAGCGCAGCTTGAGGAAAACTGAAAGAGAGCAAAGGGAAATGCAAATGCCTGTGTGCTTTTGAGTTAACTGCTGGCTGAAAAAGACCTGAAATTCCTTATATGGCCTGATTATTTTCTTTTTTTTTCATCTTCTTGTGCCAAGGAAACAGGATTCAGTATACACGTTTAAAAAAAACAGGCCACATCACATTTTTCAGTTATGATCAATTCAACTGACATCTCTCTCTAGTAGAAACAGCATGCTGGGTCATAAGCTTTTCCTAGCTACTTACAGATAAAAAGTGATAGCATAACTTGAAGGATGTGTCATTAATAACCTGCTACTAGAAACCTCAAGGCTGCAGGCAGCTCCCACTCTGCTGCGGGCTGTACAAACACAGCAGAGGCGGCCTAGAAGGGCTTAAATCTACACATTACAATAGTCTGAACACAAGAGTGATTCTCTACCTCCAGCTCAAATATTCTTCTGCTAAACTCTTAATTCATGCTGTCTCCAATACACCAAAATGAACAATGGCTCTCCCTGCTTAGTGCTCACATCTTTAAAATATCAGTGGGCAGTTTTCAGATTGTCCTGGGCTTCAACCCTTAGTCATCTTTCTGCTATGTGATAAATACATCGCTCTTTTTTATCTATTTTCATGAGTCAACCCCTCCAGCCTCTTCTTCATTCTTCTCTTCCCTGAGCTCTTGCCAGTATTTTTCTGGTACTGATGCATCCAGCACAGTTTTGCATTCTGGCATCAAATTAAGGTTTCCCATGCTCGCATCAGAAACTAACTGGACTTTGCAAAATGGTCTAATGCTTGGTACATGAGTAGGATCCAGACATCTGGGGCTTCAAATACTGGCTCAGACACTGAGTTGCCTCAAACAGGGAGTTTAAGATACTCTAGGTCTCAAGATATCTCTATCCTGATACAGCACAGAACAAATCTGAGCTCCTTGTTTGAACCAGACTCACTGTCTGCCTCTTTGCTACCTGAGACTGTGTTCAGGACTAGACTTCACCTTGGCTCCAAAGCTTCAATGCAGTCAGCGTCTCAGCAGTGGAGTGATCTCCTATTTTTGTGATCTAGGCAGACACATGGAGCGAATCACGGTCACATTCAGACTGGCGGCATAGATTGAGACATGGATGTACAGCATGGACTCTTTGTATGCAAAGTGCAGCAGAGCTACCAGCCAGCAATGCAGATGCAAGGTCATGGGCGTGTTTAAAACCCTCTGAAGCTGGCTCTGCACATCACAAAGTAGACACAGCCTCTGCTTCCCAGCTATAAAATGAGGGCACACAATCCTTCTCCATCTCACAAGTCTGTCATCAGGATAAAGTGCACTGCTGACTCAGAGCTGCCTGCAAACTATTGGCGTGAAAGTCAAACCTGTGCCCACACCTGCTGTCTATGTCTGACCTATCTATCACTTCTTGCTGTCACAGCAAAGGAAAGGCTGAAGCCATCTGAGCCCCTCAAATGACTGGAGATGGGAGGTGGTGCCTTTCCCAGCCACCTTGTATAGGAAGACTTGTGCTCAGGCATCTCTTAATTAATCTGGAAAGGCTAGCAAGCTGATGGATTTGAATTGAGATGCTGGTGAAGTGCCTGTGACATCCCCAGAGGGCACATTAAATTAACCAAATAGACTAAGGATTCGGCAAGCTAATGAAGAGAGAAATGAGAGAGAAAGAGAGAAGGAAGATGGAAGAGACAAGGGTGAAGAAGAGAGAAGCAGATGGAAAGAGAAGACATGGAAAAAAAGAAAAGCAGAGGGATAAAAGTAAGCAGGGAGGAGGAAAAGAGCCGGATTGAAAATACATGACAGTGGAAGTGATTAAGTGCAGAGATAAGGAAGAAAAGACCCCGCAAGATCCTTTCTCCAAAGCCATGCTGGGACCCTCTGTGCTGAAGCCTGGGGTCCAAATTGCTCAACCTCTGCCTCCACTGAGTTGTAACAACTGCTTACTGAGGCTGTAACCCCCAAGCAGGTCTCACCAGTTCCCACTGCCCACCCTGTGCCCTGAGATGCCTTACCTGCTCGTGGTGCTCGATGCCCATGCTGATTGTGTTCACTAGGATTGCAATCATGATCCCACGGTTGAAATACTTGCTGTCCACGATCCCTCGAAGCTTGACCCTCACTTCTCGCCACATGTCACTGCAAAGCTTCAGCCGTCCGCCTTCTTCCACCTCCTCCTCCTCTTCCTTCTCCAGTGCTGAGGCACCCTGGCCCTCTCCGCTGCCCTCTCCCTCCTCTTCACTGGCTCCTCCATTCTCGTGGTCTAAGGCAGCGCTACCCAGGACAGAGAGCCTTCGGGATGCTTCATGCTCCCTGCTATGGCATTGGGGGCAGTTGGTGGGATCAGAGGTTGCTGTCACAGCAATGGGCTGGACCAAGCCATGAGGAGGGCAGTCAAGAGAGTTGTGCTGCTGGCAAAGCCCTAGGGAGAGAAATGATGATGCTTAATGGAGAAGGCTTTGAAAAAGACATTCAAACTGGGCACCTGTTTGGCTTTTGGGTATTTAGACAGGGTAATTAGGCTTTTTAGCTGAAAGGATGACTAAATACTTGCATATCATCTCAAGGGCAGCAATAAAAGCCATTGCCATTTGGGGCTTTACACACTGACTGGCTGTGTCACCAAAAGGCACGGTACTGTTCAGCTGCCAGTGATTAGGCTCAACAAGGGCTTACGTCCATCAGAGGAAGAGCTGTTTTGTCTGATGCAGGGATCATAGCTTGAGACTCCGTATCTTGTGTTAAGTGGGATCTGAGGAAAAAACTATCATGAGGGCTGCTTTTGGCCTGAACAGCTACAAGAGGGGTCTGAGAACCCACATGCTGAGTCGAACTTTCTAAATTAGGGAAGTTACATTATCAAAGCGTCTCAAGAACCCAGAAAAGGTAGCAAAAGAATAGTTCCTCCTGATAGTCTGTGTGCCCTGAATCAGAACACATCTGCTCACTCCAGTGAGAAAACTAAGTTTGTGTTCCTCCATCCTCCAGTTGGGCCTGGAAGATCAAATGGACAGTGGGGGAATGAATCAATTAATTCATTAACACAGTGCATAAGGCTTGCAGAAACTTTCCTTCCAGCAAGTAAAAAGAATGGAGACTGAGTATGCAAGACCAGCTGAAAAATCTACTTTTTTGCTTAATGGGAGCATTACTTACAAAAGGAATTGGCAGGCAGTTAATACTAACTCTATCAAACTATTTTAACAGTCACTTTTCAGGCCAGGAATCCAATTTAAATGGTATCTTGTGTCTAATTTTACACAACAATATGTGCTCCCAACAAAAGAAATTGTCTTTGTTGTCCTTGAGTATCCAACTGACTCCTTCAGTATTGCTCCCTTGGTTCAGAAGACACCCTATTACGATTCTACTCCCTTTTCCTCTCTCTTGAGGTCCCACAGCAACTCAGCTTGAGAGGAGAGCTCTGGGGGATCTGCTGTGTCACCCAGTCCAATCCTTAGTCCCATTGCCTCATATCCCCCTAACACTTAGCTCTCCCAGACTGCTGCCATCCCCCTGCTATACTAGATCTGGAGCCCTTTACAAGCCTGTTATCCCATTATGGTCTCTGGATTTCAGACCTGGATTTCCCAAGTTCCCTGTCGGTAATCCCTATTTTGTTTCAGTTCTTGATGGTCATCCCCACCTTGCTGGTGTGCTGGCCATGGTCTCATGCTCAAGGGCTAATGTCAATTCTAACTCCGTGCTTTGTAGGTACAGGTCCTTTGGCAAGCTGTCACATGGGGATGCTCCTAGTTACTCTCGCATTTCCACTATTGGCATTTCCAGCTTCACCCACACAATCCTTACTGTAGTGCCTCTGGCTTTTCCTGTTCATGCCTAGCTTGGCATTGCCCGGCTCCACGTGGCCCTGGCGCCGGCTCTGGATGCTGTTGTACAGCCCAAGGGTGCGGCGCTTGGCTTTGCGCATGATGTGGCAGACATATTGGAAGATCTCCTCGTAGCAGTCCCCCGGCTCCATGTAGCTGGCAACAGTGCTGGAGGAGAGGTACCGGGCCCGCTGCTCCTGCATCAGCTGGTGCTCCCGCTGCTTGGTCTCTGAGAACTGTGTGGCAATGACCACCAGGCACAGGTTAATCATGAAGAAGGAGCCCACCTAGTAGCAGAGGAGAAGGAGGGACAGCCAGTGTCAGTCAGAGGAAGAACATGCGGGAGGGGGAAATTGGAGAGAGGAGGTGAAAGTGACTGGAGTCAGACAGAGGAACAGGAACCAGTTTGCAGATGGAGATGGGATTTCAGAGAAAGCCAGGTCTGGCTAAGCTTGTTTTTGAGAACTCATTCAATGTCATTTCCATGCAGAATTTAGAGCTCTGAACTGAAATTCAGGAAACACAAGCCCTACTTTTGGCAGACTTTGGAACCTTTAGCATGTCACTTAGAAGTTACCTGTGAAGTGTTTGATGAAAACTGGGCTTTTTCTTTCCCCCTCCTTTGTGCTAAACAGAAGGAAGGAGATAGAAGGCTCGTTTGCTTGCTTTCTCCTCTGCTTGCTTTTTTACTACTGGAAAAATAATGCACTGTCATTTATGGTCTTCAGCTCTTGGAGAACATGTCAGTATTCTTGGAGTATTTTATTTCTTTCTACCATTTACACCTTAATTCACCATACAGGGAGATGGCACCTTGCTGAAATGAACGAGGTCTTGAAATCAAAGAGGAGTTTACAAAAACTAATGACTTTGAGAAGGGCACTAAATAGTCTGGCAAAATAGTGCTTACTTACTCATTTTCTATTCTTTTGATACTAGACATATTATGTTAGCTCTTATTTTACTTGTCCACCAGCTTAGGTAGGCTTTCCATTTCAAACACAAAAATAACCACAACTCACTTCCCCAATTTCTTAGAAACAAAACAAAATGTCCAAGTTCTCCCTATTTTCCATACAGAAACCAAAAAGTCTGTCAGGCTTATTTTACACCTTCAAGTGTTCCCTTTAAGCATCCTTTGCCTGAGTTCTATCTGTAAAATGGAGCAAATACTTCTTGGTGATAAGAAATTTGGAGGTCAAAACCTCACTCTCAGTGTTACATATTATGAAATTACAGATTAATCTCCACTAGGAGACCTATCTGTTGCACTTAGGATAAAACCTGGGCTTCAGTATGATGAGAATTTAATACATACAGGGCTGGTAACCATGTTCAAAATCATCCTCAAAAGCTGTGGTGCCTTGATTGGTGCCTACTCCCTGCAGAGCTGTAAAGTGGTGATACAGCACTGATAAAATGCAGAGTCTGATCTCTGAACAAGGACCACACATCTGCACTGCTCTAAAATGGATGCTGCAGGGCTGCCCCTGGGAGGAGAGGAAGCACTAGCTCAAGATTTATGCTTCCCCTGAACCAGGGAGCATCCTTATAAAGGGACATCCTTACACCATGTTCCTCCTGCATGAGCCCACACAGGATCCAGTCTCACCTCCCTGTCTCTCCTTTCCAAGCAATCAGCTCTGACACACAGCTGGATCCAGTCCTGCCCTTATCATCACGCAAGTGTCCTCCCCCATATAACCCTTCCAGCACAGGGATGTGGGCAAGAAAATGTGAAAACTCTCATGTGTGGCAAAGGTGGAGATTTTTTTCAGTAAGTACCCCAGCTTGTTTTATCGATCCAAGCAGCCTTTCTCTCAGTGCACAGCCCTTGCCACTCCCCTACCACCTTGTCCCCTTGGTTGTCCCTTTCTCTTGCACATAAGTGCCCAGCAGCTCTGTCCAGAGGCTCAGTGGAGTGACTCTCAGTATTTCAAAGGGAGGTGTCCCTCATAGCATCTGAATAAGCCTTTGAAATATGAAACCCTTCTCAACCAGATTCAACATAAGGACAATAAACCATCTCAAAATAAAGGTGCTTTTTGTTTTCCTCTCCTCCTCTCAGCACCCTTCAAAGCTGTTCTAATTCTGTTTCCCTTCATCACTGAACCCTTCTCTTTCCTCTCCTCCCACTCATATTTTAGCCTGTTTTCCCTTTAGTTTCTTGTACATGGCCTTGAAAATTTACACGATCCCTCGTTCAGATTCCTTCACCTTCCCCCAAGGTTTTCCCTAGTCCATGATGTCTTGCATGTTCCCACTGATGAAGAGTATGATTTGGAATCAAAATTCTTTTCTGATGGACCCTCCTGCCCTCCTCCCCCTCAGCACCACACAACACTCACATGGTCTTGCCCATTCACTTATCTCCCTCAGCTTGCCCTAAGTGAAACAGGTTTGGGAGATGGGCAACAGGGGTCCGTGCATTTCTAGAACATTAATCATGATGCTTTCGCGTACTTTGGAACTTCCAAGAACTCCATAAACAACAAGTGATGAAGACTTGGAATGCCTTCTCTCTAGGCTACAAGTAGAGGGGCTGAAGGCAACAAGATACCCTCAGCAAGGTCACACTATCAGCCTGGGGTTTGTTTGCTGTGATCTCCTACCAGATGACCAAAAAGAGGAGGAGTAAGAGAGCTGGATATGGCAGCTCAGTCCCAATCCTTAAACCTCTTTGCTAAGAACATCAAATGTAAAACAAATGAGCTTGGTTAATCCTTAAGATGACAGGCAAGTCCATAAACTCCAAGGCTCTGCTGAGCTTGACACTGCCTCCTAGCTAGCAGAAGGACTGGAAGGGTCCCAGATGGCTTGTAATTGAGTGATCCATCTCAGCTAGCTGAGCAAGGAGACTGAAAGTGTCTGACATGGAGTCAGACAAAGCATCTGACAGAGGCAGAAGGAGACCATTGGTTCAGAGCCCCAACACAGCAGTCCCATTCAGCCCTAAGGCTGAGCTGTACTTTGAGTAAGCAAATTCTGGCCTTGTTCAGCCCAAGGTTCAATTCTTGTATCTGCAATATCTAATGAAAACTGACTGGTGTTGGAGATGCTGAACTTACCCATTATTTTTATTGCTTGCACCTGGATATCCAGCTTGTCTTCTGAAGCCCACATGTGTAAGCACAGAACACTTCAAGGAGGACACTGAGTGCTGAAATGTGGATGCCAGCCTGAGAGTTCAGAAGAGCTTTCTCAGCAGGAGTCTTGACTGTGCTGGGAATATGTCCAGTTGGTGGAACCTGATCCTGCCAGGTAAGCAGTATGCCCTTTTGTAGATGTAGATAATGTAGATAATGCCCTTATGTAGGTGTTTGAAAAGATCTTTGTGGGGGAAGGAGAAGTCATGGATGAAAGCATAGCTCTAAAGAAGAAGCTGTGGAGATCTGGCCCCAGAAGCATAAGTCTGAGCCAAGGCTAGGATGTATACGAAAAAGCAAAGAATCAGGGATTGAAGTATGACTGTCAGAGCAATCCTGCTTAGAAACCCTGGCCTTTCAACCATGGAGGAGGGAAGGACTGTGCTTTATGAGACTTGAAGAGGGATCATCTTTTCTATAAGAAGACTCGGAGAAAAAATGAAACCAAGTGATAACAAGTCCACACTGTGGTGTTATGTGCTGCAAAAGATGCATTACACATGTAAAGAAGATAACAGAAAGGCTAAATACTTTATTGGTGTAATTCCACAAAAGGCAAAGGAAATATCCCATCTAGCATATCGCTCCTTTGTTCTGAGCAGTCTCCTGAGTAAATTGAGGTTCATGTGCTCCTGTGTTTGATGGAAATAAACCTACATGACTTCTGCAAATGAGGAGGGAGTGTCTAGAAATGTCAATGACACTCCACAGTAAAATCTTGGGTGAAGTACTTAATTGAAGGTTTTCAGTGCCTGCAGATTCAGAGACAGAGTTTGAATCACTGGGAATCCACATGAGGTGAGCCAGCACTAGAAGGATGCTCCTGCTTAGAAACCAAAAATATGCCGACAAAATTTATGTAGTTTGGAGGAGCAGGTGAGGAGCAGTTTTTTCAACTGGCCTGCAGAAGATGGGCATACCCACCCCAACGGTTAAACACTGATTCTACACAGTCTTTCCAGGCTCTAGGAGAGACTGTGTCTGAGACAATTAGTAAATTCTGTGCCAAACTGCACGTTGTACAAATCTGGGTATCATGGCCATGCTGCTTAAAGTGAAAATGCAAGTAGGTACCAATTTGCATATTGCATGGTGGGAGATTTGAACAAACTTTATGGGAAATTATTGTTTTCTGAATTCACATAAAACAGTGAATGTTCAGTTTGCCTTTGGGATTAGAGCTGGGGTGAACAGCCCCCATATCCTGTGCAATCACACCTCTCTGCACTGTCTCTCCTTGGGACTCTCCAGCCTCAAAGTAAAAGCAGTATTCCTTAAGGTATATCTCACCTCTGCTGTCCTGGCTCATGCTTCAGCCCATAGGGAGTAGGTCATCCTTCCGTTTTTCTCTCCTTGTCTTTCCCTTGTGATGGTAAAAGGCCAGAAGGCAGGGAGAAATGCAGGATACCATGAAGATTCAGCTTTTTCGTAAATTCTCTGACAGTATTGGATCAGTTGATTTTTTTTTTATTGCCACTCCCAATGTGTATAGGCTACAAAATTTCTCCCAGACACTGCATTAAGGATTGTTTACTCTCAAATCATTGCATGTCAACTTTAATTTGAACTAGATACTGTGCTACATGACTGCTGCCAGAGATCCTGTTTCTAGGAGGGCATGGCCACATAGGACAAGTAGTAGGTGAAGAGCAGAGACTTAGCCAAGTCCATTCAGCAGCCCATTCAGCAGCATGTAGGCCTTGGAAATACACACTGAGGTCTTTGCTGGCTAAGTAAGGGGAGCCTTCTCTAGTCCAGGAGTCACACCAGCAGCCAAGTAGCTGGGGAGATGACAAAGAGACAGCTGGACCTCAAGCAGTAAGACCCAAGTGAAACACTGACCTGAGAGGCAAAGGCAGTCCTTCCTTCATGTCACTTCCCTGATCTCTGGCAGAGGGGAAGCTATTTATAATTTGCTGAATACATAAAATGCTTTTACCAGGTTGTTGTAAAAGGCCACTCTGAGTGTCAGGGTCAGCCAGCACTCTTCCCTTCAGGGCAGCACATCTATGCAGGAGTCCTAACTGTCCTAGGTTAGGAGTCCCAGCCTAGAACTAAATTGCACCTACCATGTACAGATTTAATACTTCCCTTAATTAATCCTATGTCATTCCCTTCTGCTCTTGACTTTGGTCCACATGTAGGAAAAGTGCAAGAGTCTTCATAAAAATAAAATCCTTCCTTGTTAGAAACAGGATATTCCCTCCAAGAAAATGCATTTACACGTGAAAGTCTTGAGGAATGGAAGAGGCAATGGCACCATGTTTCTCACCTCTCTTTCCAGGCATAGACAACAAACATCCTTACAGCATAGCAACCTTCAAACGTCACTTGCATAAATCCACAGGCCTTATAAACTGCTTATTAAGATCTCATCATGGACACACTTCTCTCTTTTCATTCCCACCAGCCACAAGTGATCTCACACAGCCAGTTTATGTTGGACTGCTGATACTTTTGGAGCAGCAGCTCCTTTTTGTTCATGTTGAGGAAGTAATTCAGTGTGACAGACCCTGAATCTGACAAAATGTGAATCTGAGAAAGCCAGGTGTGGCCAAAAGCCATAAAACATGGCTCAAGAATGACTCAAGAGTTTAAAATATATAAAGAGACCAAGTATGAGGGTAGATGTAGAAATGGTTTTCTGTGCTTTTGGACCTACTAGTTTCGGGAATTTACTTTGAAAGAAGATCTGCAGATGAGAACATTATCCTACACTGGGTATGTGTATCTCTAGGAATCAATCCTCAGCATATATTTTGAGTGAAAGAGAATAACCTGGCTGACAACTATGCGATCCTGCCACCAACTCTTGGTGAAAATCAACTAGCTGGGTTCCTAGAAGAAATCCAGGTAAAGTAGCTTGCTTCCCCGGTATCTGTGTTGACCTAACACCTGTTTTTTGTAGGCTCTTAGCTTGCAACACTGACAGTCATCAATTCTTATACTTACAATTATCAGCAAGATAAAGTAGATGAAATTGTAGAAGGAATGGGCATCCATAACATAGTACATGATCTCCACCCACCCTTCCAGTGTGATCACCTGCAAAGACAAACAACAAAAAAAGAAACAGGAGGGAAGTGGGTTTCCAGAGGTCATTCCTCAGTGTATACAGGCAGGTACTGGCAGGGCTGTTGCAATCCAAGGAAGTCGAGAAACAGCAATTCATTTCAAGGAGGCCAAATTTCCATTCCAGGAAATCAGCATGGTACTGCTTGGTGACACTGGCATGCTATCAAAGCCTGTGAGATCATGCTAGCCCACAGCAGGAATATTTCATTAAAATAGTTCATTTCCCTGGATCGCAGCAGGGAGAAACCTACAGCAGGTTTCTGTGCCCCTTGGACTGGACACCACATACAGCCGGTGAAAAAGAAAAAAGGCCCGGGTTTTAGCTCCTATCTGCAATGTGTGCTGGGAATTAAAAAATTAAAAAAAAAAAAAAAAAATAGTCCTTTGCTGTAGTGATCTGGATTGAAGGGAAAACTGGTACAAGTCAGCCTGAAGGGTCCAGCTCATTTCAGCAAGGGCCTGCGATATCTCTATGTCCCTCCCCATCTTCAGGAACACTATTCATGGTGTGCACTGTCTCTCTTGCCAGAGTAATTACAAGCCTGTTTTCTCCCTGCAGCTCTATCACACCCTGCAGAAACCATCATGGGAGCACAGCAAGACTGAGTTGGAAAAAAGAAAAATGGCTTGAGCCTTGTTAGGAGGCTAACTCAGTCTCACCTGAAATATCACAATCCAGGCATACCCAATGTTGTCAAAGTTGATGGCACCCTTGTGTGGATTGGCATTGCCTGTACGGCACACGTTGTAGTACTGGTTCCAGTTCACACACATGCCACTAATGTTGAACTCTTGTCGGACTGAGTTGTAGTAATAATAATCATCCTTGTCCAAACAACATTCATGGCCCCGCTCCTTCATTGGGGGTATCTCATGACAACCCATGATTCCATTGTCTCCTGACAGTGAGCAGATAAAGGGCATCTCATCATCTTCCTCAGGTTGGTAATAAGGAGGCAGGACAATGTCACCTTGTCTGCAAGGATGAAAAAGCACAGTCATAAAGTTCCTGTAACAGACAATTTCCCATCAGCAACATTAGTGGAGGTGGGAGCTCCCATCCTGACATAGGGACTGCACTGGGTAAAGGATTTCCAGGTTTATTGCCTCAAGAGAAGGGAAAGGAACACAGGGCTCCTGGAAAATGGGAACTTTCCAGGGTGAGTCCCCAGTTTTCAGAGCTTTGCCTGCCATTAGATCACTCCAAGCCACATTACACAATCCGCTTGCATGGAGACAAAGAAAAAGTGGAATGCAGAGATTTGCATTTTGATCACTCTCTCCATTAGCATCAAAGCTAAGTCAGATGCAGTGATATTAAAGAAGCTCATCAGGCTTTACTGCAATGTGCTCATGTATGTAACCGTTGATGGACATGTTTTATAACATTTGGCAGTGAACCTTCTGTACTTCTAAAAAAAAAAAATCCAGTCCATGCATAATTAATGTTGTACAGCTAAACCTTAAAATCAGGAAATGCAGTTAAAATTGACTTAACCTTAACTTTGACTCCTCCTTGGCAGTTGGCATTATGGGTGCAAGTTTCATGACAAGTTCACGTGCTTTTTTCCAAATAATGCAAGCACCCTCCAAATGCATGAATAATTAAAATCATCTATGCTTGCCTAGCTGGAGATGAGCTAATGATCAGGAAAGTGAAAGGTGGAGATTTAAAATTTTCCATTCAACTTTTTCTGGTGCATCCCTTGCAGTGCTACAATACACAGCTTTCACAGTGAAAAAGTCTGCATTTATGCAACAAGTGTCATTTGAAGAGGGCAGGTGTTGATGGAAAAGCAAAGAAAGTCTCTGATGCTAAGCTGTGGAGGACTAAACCACAAATATCTGTCGTAACACATCCACATCACTGGTGAACTGGGTGGCTGAAAAACTAATTTCTCTGGCAATGGTCGGACAAAGATTTTCTAGTATCTGTCACTTTGCAGGCTGTGACCCCAATTCACTTCCCAGTTACATCTACTCTGCATGGATGTAATTACACTCATTAAAGTGGTACTACCCCTGATTTACATAAAGGTCAATAATCCTAAACATTCATTTTCCCCCAAGGAATATATAAACACAGTAAATGGATGCTTTAAGCAGCTCCTACTCCCCAGCCCCACTGCTGTTCTGCAGATTGTATTTGTACCCTTATTTTTTTAAACAATTTGAGATTATCTAAAGCTTCAGAATTGTTTAATCAGTTTAAATTGATCTACAGCTTTAGGGTTTTTTAAGCAGTCTAAACTGATAGGATGCCTGAGGTTAGTATATGGTTTTAAGAAGACGTCTTAAAGCCTAAGATCTGCTAAAGCCAGAAAGTCAACAGGAGGAGCTGTCGATGTGCTCTGCAGGCTCCCTCCTGACCTCTCCTGGAATAAAACTCAGATGCCTGTAATCGACCCCTGTGTGGCTCCAGGCTCTCTTTGCCAGAACTGTGTCATGTTTCCCCATGGGTTTTTTTTTTGTCCCACTCAAGCAGCCATCCTTTGCTTTCAGATGCTCTCACTTCTACTAACACATCTGTGGGACACCTCTCCCAACAGTCCTCCATCCCCTCTCCATGGCACCTCCCACGTGTAATTCTATTCCTGAAGTTTGCCAATAGTTTCCCCATGTTCCTTCAAAGCCTCTGGAGGTCATGCACTACTGTCCAAATGGTGACTTCAGCTCCATCTCGGTGGTGCCAAAGATGTCCCTGGAAGCACTGTGGCTTTCCGTAAGACTCCTCTGGTGGATGTTCATTGAAGAGAGAGCAAGTTCAGGAGAAAGAGAGCATGGCTGGTGTTTCAGAGTTCCAACTCTTTCTGAAAGTAGGAGCAGCATCTTGAATGCCTGGGCACAGCTGGAGGAGGCAGCTATGTTACCTGTGCCTTGGCCAAATCCAAATGAGCTCAGGCATCTGTGAACCATGAAGACAGTCTAAAAACCGCTGACTTTGCCCTCCCTCCCTTTTCACTGTACACTAATGCCAATATGGTCAACACTCTGCACACTATCACCCTACAGCCATTTGGAGGAAGCGATACACAGAGAGCCTGGCAGCAGAAGACAAGAGAGCAGGGAAGGAGAAAGAGTCCCTGGAAGGAAGGAAGGAGACACGGTCTCCCAGGCACTCACATTGTGAAGTTCTCCTCCATGAAGCAGCGATTGCGGAGCAGCCCAGCCCACAGCTGCACCCCGATGATGCCGAAGATGAAGAAGACAAAGAAGCAGAGAAGAAGGACGTTCCCCAGCATGGGCAAGGTGTCCAGGAGCAAGTTCACAAGGATGCGCATGCCTGCAGGGGGAGAAGAGAACCAGAAGGAGCAAGTGTGGGACAGGACAGAGAAAGAGAAATGGAGAAAAGAAAGGGAAGGAGAAGGAAAGGAAGGGAAAATTTAGGAGTCATACACACACAAAGCCACTTGAAGATAAAAGTAGAGTGTCAGAAATTAATTACTGCCCAAATCAGGCTAGATTTATGATTGTTGCCTTTTCTTGTCCTGACCTCTACTGACAGGCAGCCAGCAGAGCCGCTGTGATGCCATGATCTCTTCACTCTAGGCCTCTGTCTGCAGCAGCGAGAAGAAAAGCGAATGAGACTTCATCTACTACCTGACTGATATCCCTCACTCCGCCCTCCCTGCAGAAGGGCAATGGAGTGACAACTGTCCCGAAAGTGCACAACAGCTCAACAGCCCCATCCTCAGATGGCTCTGTCTGAAAGTCAACCCAGTTCAGCAACTGCATGCTGCAACCTGTGAGAATTGCACTGATGGACCAAGGCCAGGTTGGCTAATGGGATGAACCTCTCCAGCACACATTAACTGGTATAAATTGGTTTTCCCAGTGACAGTAACATTGGGGGACAGTCATGGAGACGACACTCTCTGTTCTTGACTAGTTCTCTTTCCCCAGCATGGCTGCAGCACACAAGTAGCAGACACAGCCCACAATGCTGTCAGCACAGCACATCTGGTCAGTGCAAATGTTTCCAAAAATTCTTCTTTTTTTTTTTTTTAATTATCTAATGAACTATTTCTGTGGGTTTATTTCTCCCTTGGCTCTTCAGCTCACACAGTCACAAGTAGGGGTAAGGATAGGCTCGTTTCTCCATGGAGCTTATGACTCTTCCTCTGTTCTCCAGGGATGGCAAAGTCTAGAAATCCTTCTGAGCATCTCCACACTGCCTTTACCCCTGTGCACACCTCATGCGGTCATCTCTCCTCGCCTCCATGAAGGTCCCTCCTCTGCGGAAGTGCCTTCACTGAAGATGTTCCATGTAGGCCAGCAAATAATTAGCTAATTAGGTATTTATAACCAGTTCATTACTTCAGAAGGCAGTGGAAGGGGAAAGAGGAGGGGAAGATAAGATTAGGATTCTCTAACAGCCCTTTGAGGCACAAGTTAATCCCCATTGTGTGCCCAGTGTCAAGTAATTAGCCACACCATGCTGTGCATCACACTCTATCTCTACTCTCTGGGCTGCTGCTCACGCTGCAGAGAGGGGAGGGACAGTGGTGTCTGCAGGCGTGGTGTGTACACACACTGACCGGAGAGAGAGAAGGGTGCCTGTTGTGGGACATCAGCCTGGTTTGGAGGAGAGAATGTTTTGGGGAGAGATGGAGGTAGGAGAAACAGAAGTGGTACTTGTGGGTAGGTGATGTGTAGGGAGGTGAAGATGCTTAAACGATGTCTACATGGGATCATGAAGGACAAGGAATGATGGCATTAGCTCTAAGGCCAGGCTGTGAAGCAACAGCTAAGCCCTGCTTGCCTGACTGCCCAGCTGTACCACTAGTCACCAGTCAAGGCAGTTTCTGGATAGTGCAGCAGTAACCCAGCAGTGCAGGGGCGCAGCTCCAACTGCTCGCTGGGGATCTTGGACGTGCCATAGGTCCCTGGTGGCTTTCTGACCTGTCACCGCACAAAGCCCAACAGCACAGCCACACTGCCCTGCTGCCTGTTGCTGTGACCTGCCAGGCTCTGGAGCAATGCTCTGCCCAACACTTTGGCTTTAAGGCCACACACCCTCACTGCAGTGCAGCGTGTTCCCAGCATTAACATTGCTTCACAGCACAAGCATCGTAGTTCCCATAAACTGTCCTGGTGAGAACATCAGGGAGAGCCAAGTGACACAGGGAGCTGTGCCAGGATTGCTGCAAGAGGGGGTGATGTTTTTCAGGTCAGTTGATGCTAACTCCACATAAAGAACAGTGGTAATGGGAAGAATGAAACCGCCTTGAAATGCAGAACAGATAGAACAGACAACTTCACCCAAACTTTACAGACAACATCCTTGTTGGGTCAGAATTTGCAAAAATTGATTTTGTTCATGTTCCAAGAGAAGACAAGTGACTTGTAAAACTTGACTGCCTTTTCCTTGGAAATATTCTGCCTGACCATACATTCTCTGTCCTCAGAGTCTCCTCTCAAAGGGGGAACTGATGGTACAGGATTGTGCTACTCATGGCTCCAGGATAATAGCAATTGCCCTCATGCTAGGCCCTCTGGGGTACCTGTGCCTATAACCCAAGAAGCAGCAGGTGGCCCTATACCACACAGGTGGCCACCAGGCAGGTGGCCCCAGTGCTTGGCATCTTTTCTCTATCAGAAAGAATTTCAGCATTGGTGGGTTCCATTTCTAAGTCCAAATGAAACCAAATTTTTTTTTTTTTTAAATCTTCTAGTTGAACAGTTATCCTTCTCCGCCCGTTGATGCTGATTGTGAATGAGAATTGGCCCTTCCAAAAGCAAGAACACTGAAGCTGCACCCACCCAAACATCAGTTGCAATTCTCTTATGGGCCAACCACCTCTAAAACAAATCCATCACTTCACTTTGTGTAAAGTCTCTCTTGCTTCCGGTCTTAAACCACAAAGCAATTGCTCTGGGAACCCATGTTTCACCAGTAGCATCAGGTTTCCATCACATAGACCACCTCTGCTGAGTTCACCCAGTTAGTGGAGGTACTTCATATGAATGAAAGGCACAGTGTAAATACAAGCTCAGTACCTTTGTTCTCTCCATTGTTGGCCTCCCCTGCTGCCTGCAACACTCATGCCGGAGTCCCTGAGCCCCGTACCCTTCTACAGCATTTTGGCAGTGCCCCTTCCGCACCTTTGCAAGCCCCTACAGGCACTCTGGGGGGAAGACCTTGCAGATTCCTCATTCCTTCCTGAGCTAGCAGGCCTGCATGGGTCTGTCTGTGGCTGGAGCTTTGAAGTTCCCCGAACCCAGGAAGGGGCAGGCTAGTCCAGCAGCCACACTAGGGCACCTGCTGTGGGTCCCCAAGGAAGGACCCTCACTGCCAGATGAGAGGATGAACCCCACTCAGGCAGGACCCCCAGAGCAGTGTGCTTCGGGGTCTGTACAGCATGATTAGGAGAGGGTTACAAACAGTCCCTGTAGAACTTTCTCCCTGAGGAAGAAAGGCTAAAAAGCCTAAGGATGGATAATTTACTACAGATCCTGGTGGCTGGGATAATAAGGTCTCTATAGCAGCTGCAGTGTCATAGAAATGAGCAGAAGGCGTATTTGTCAGTGCAGCTTTGGGAGCATCCTGCCCTGGACAATTGGGACAACTCTCTTTTCCAAAGGACCTTCACCAGACAAGCCTCCATCTAGAGCAACACCAGTGCATCTTGCATGACAACTTCTGGAAGATACTGGAAAATGAGTTCTTCAGCAAAGTCCTGCTGCTGCTTCTTTCTACCTTCCACCACCTCTGCCTGCTTCTCTGTCCCTTTTCCTTTTCTCTCACCGCACCTACATCTCCTCTCTGCCTCTGTCCTGCTCTGCAGCATACGTGCACACATCTCCCAGCCTCCCTCCCCACTGCTGCCTTTTCCCACATCCCCGTTTGTCCTTTACCATTGGCAGAGCAGAAGCCATGCTGGCTCACAGCAAGGAGGGAATATGAAAGGGACAATGACCTTTTCTGAAGCAGCCTTTGAAAAAAAAGGAGATGTTCCTTGAGAATAGAAAGGAAAAGGGGCTGGGCAGTCTGGAGGAAAAACAGGGAGGGAGAGCATTGATGAAGCAACATTCAGCAACCAAACAGGCTCCCAGGGCATCAAATATGAAAAGGTTTTGCTCTTCAAGGGGAAGAAATGCTAGAAATATGAAATATTCATGAGTGCCAGGTGTAGGCTCTGAAAGGCCTTTTCTCTTCCCCTCTCACCCTCATGAGGAGACCAGGTGAAAGTAGGAAACAAAATGGATCCAAGGAAGGATCCTTACAAAATGATGCTCAGATAATGCTTCCCTGCTGCTCACCCATGCCCTTGGGCAAGGGGTGGGGAATGGTGTACAACCCTGCAGAAGCAAAGCCATGAGCACAACAGGGATGCGTTCACTGCTCCAACACAGCAGTGGACATCGGGGAAAGTACAGTGCAGGGATGAGAAGCAGAGGGAGGGTGAGAGGAGTGCTGGGGAGTGATCTGTCAGAGGGAAGCACAGGGCTGAGCAAAGCCAAAAGACAAAGCAAAGTCACTGAACTCCCTCCTGTGTTTGGGCAAAGCAAATCTTCTGCCTTGCCCCAGCAGCATCCAGAGGCCCTTCCTGACAAACCTTGCAGATGCTACAGTGACCATAGCTCCCTCCAGACACTTGCCATCAACCTCGATTAGCCTGGCCGTCACAGCTAAGCAGACTCGCCTGGCATGTGTCAGCCCCAGGGAAAGCACGGCAACGGTGGTGAGCATCTGGGGCAGGGCTGGGAAGGAGGTGAGCTTCAGGCAGCTGGAGCCAGCCGTGCAGTGCAGGTATGCCTGGAAGCTGCCACCACTTCCCCCTGCTCCTGCTCAGTGTCACACTGTCACTTTGCCTTCTCTGTGACAGTTTCTGTCCAAGAGTGAGGACCAATAGCTAAGCTGATTCACTCCCTAGCACTACCTACCTCATGATCTGAACAGGGGACTGGCTCAGGAGAGGGTGAGAAACCCTATTCTCCCTAGTTTCTCATATCCCACCCACCTTTGAGGCTTTTGAGTCCACAGCTCTACAGTGAGGAATAAAGCCAATGTGTGCAGAGTCAAAAGAAGATAGTAGTTTGAGGCAATTGTTGCCTTGCTTACAGTAAACCAGATGGAAGAGAACATAATTCTCAGCACCTATCTTATCTGCATCATGGGACAAGCCACTAGTTGTTATTTTAACTGGAGCAAAACCAAAATCTCTTCCCATCAGCACTTGTGCCTGTAGCTGGCAGGACATTTTGCAGAGCACAGAGACTGAAACGTCATTCTGTCCCTCAGCCAGGCCGCTTGTCCAAGCGTGCCTTCTTTCCTTCCTCCCCTGCCCCAGGACACATGGCATCCCCCCGGCTAGCATGGGGTTGGCAGGATCTTCCTGTGCATGCTCCTTTACAGGAATTTCAGAACTGAGGAATCATTCCAGCAGATAGATTGTATTTGTGCAGAAAGCACTCAGAGAGGGATGGACATTGTTTTGCAGCCAACGTCTATAGTTAAAACAATCTCAGTTTGTATGCACAGTGCAAACTGGTGCTCCAACTTCTGTCCCTCCTCACTGATGTCTTGCTGATCTGAGGCTCAGCTGTCATTTCACACATTGCATTAATTTGCATCAGCTAAAACATGGGGCCAAACTACTGCAAAGAGAAACCTCCTGTGTGTGCAACAGCAGATGCACTGACAAGTTCATCATTATTATAACCCGCAGCTTCTGACACCATTCAGATCTTCTCCCTTTGTTGTATTCCTCCTAATTGAGGCCTCTCCTGCAAATACATTTGTGAGTGAGGAGAGCTCAACTGGAACAGCCAGTGTGCAGCTCCAGATACCTTCTCCTCAAGCTGCAAAGCCAGCCTCACTCACATTGCAGACTGTCTCCCTGCATTGCACCAGTGCAAGAGTAAGCATGTCCAGATGGCTGGCCTGCCCCAGATTAAATGAACCCTATGGAAAAAAAGGTCCAGTTGACAGTATGAGGTAGTAAGACATCTTAAGCCAGCTAAGGGAAAGCTGCCCCAGACACAAATGTAAACACTGGTCTTGTTCAGAGGCAAGCCAAGTCTTTTCATTGATCTCTCTGTCAGATTCCCAGTGCATTTGTAGGATACATTCAGGGTTGGGGGGTTTGCACTTGCAGGTTGTCAGCATGATCTATAGTTTATGAGTGCCACTAAGTTCCTCACTGACACCCTGCTCTTGCCTTGCCAACAAGCAAAGCTTTCTAGCAACTCTGAGTGGCTCAGACACCTCATCCAGCTCAGCCTGTTGATGACCTAACCTCCAATTATCCAAATCTTTGTCACACCTCAGCCTGGCCACAAAAAATATCAAAGCATGACATTTCCAGCACTTAAAAAGCTTCAGCCTGTGCAAAAAGCTGATGTTCATTTTCTCAGTGGCATGGGTACATCAAGCCTTGCCTCAGTGCAGTGACTTCCCTCAGGATACTGAATCAAGTTCAAGAATTACGTGTCCTCAGTCCTTGCTTTCAAAGTACTCCTCAGCTTAAGCCTGAGCTAGCCGAAAAAGAGACTAAAGATCCAGGAAAAAACCTGTTGGTCAGAGTTTCACCTTGCTGGGACAACAGAGCTCTCCAGAGTAGGTTTAAAGTGTACTGATGCTAGAGAAAGAGCTCTCTCAAGCTTACGCTGAGGTTGTAGAAACAATTCTGTCAGGAGCCAGGGACTAGCACAGACTTCACTGCCTTTTACTCTGAGAGCAAGACCCTTACCTTAGATGGATCAGGTCAGGGTAACACAAGCATCAAAAAGAAAAGGAAGAGATGGGAAAAAATACACCACTTACAACACGCCCAACACCTTCAGCTAAAACAAGTGCCAAAAGAGAGTGCAAATGAAACCCATGCTGTTTTCCCTGGGGGGAAGATGAGAAAACAAACACATGGGTGCTGCATAGCCATGATGTTCAGCACACTGCCGAAATGGCCTCAGGTGCCAGAGCCAGGGCTGAATATCCATATTCTGAATTCCTCAGAACCTTCCCTCCTACCTGCCCATCAAACATCACACAAACATCAAGGAAATAGGCCCCTCCTAGTGAGACAGAGCATACAGAAGTGTCAGCAACCTTGAAAATTATAATTCCCTCTAGCATGGTATATAGCAACAAGTCCCCTGGAGCCCTGGCCTGGCTTACACCACAAGAAGTTATTGTCACATTTCTTTGCTGGAGACCTGCAGTAAATGCTACAGAGAAACAGGCCCAGATTCCAGCACAGGGTAGTGGAGAACTCTTCATAAAGGATTTTTTTTTTCATTTTCAAGATGTCAAAGGCAAAAAAATCCCCAAAAAACTAAAAACCAAAACAAACCTTAGGAGAATACTATGAGAAGTATAAACCAAGGACATGGAAAATGATCTTCTTGTCAGATCAGAAATGACACCAGGAATGAACCGTGGCTTGAAGGGTCAGTTGCACTTTCCAAGTCTTCAAAAGCACGCAGTCCTGAGATCTTATTATTTGCAGCTTTATCCAAGATACATAAGACCCAGTACACAAAATAGTTCCTCACTGCTGAGCTGAAGCCTCACCAGCCCTACAGAGAGATCAGAAACCAGAGCTATGCCAGGTGGAGCTGTCAGGCGCTTTGAAGAAGCAAGCCCAGAGGCGAGGCCTCCTAATTGCAGACCTGACCCCAGGGTTACCGTGGCCTCAAGAATGAGGGCAAAATCCAAAGCATTTACCTTGACACCTTAATGACATCTCTGGAAAAAGAGGGGCCTCGGTCCAAGCTTTAGTGTGATCCAAAAAGTAGGAGACACCACAGCTCTGCAGCTGGCTGCACCCTATTAGGGATGCTGTGAGCCAAGCTAAAGTCTATGGATAGCAACAGAAAGCTCATCCACCACAGGCGTGTACATTCAGTATATACCACCATAGCATGGTTGGTAGCCATGGGTTGGTAGCAGGCAAAGGTCTCAGTGAGGAGCCCCCTTCTTCACTCTCTCACCCCATTAACTCTTTGTAAGCTTTGGGCTGTTAAGTAACCTTGTCTTGGAGAGTGATGCCAGGTGTCAGATTATTTCTTACAGAGATGTCTCTCTGGGGGATTGCTGTCATTCTGTTCTTTCTTCTAATGCTGAACACCTAATAAGCAACACCTACTACCACCTGCTACTGTTGTTCATTCACTGATTATCTCATTTTTTCCCCATTTATCACTGCAGTGATGACTGCATTCACTTTCAGTGAAAACTCTATTAAAAACCTTCAGCGCCAGCTTTTTTTTTCTCAGAATTGCAGGGGTCACCCAACACTGGGGACAAAAGGTAACTCCATTGCCAAGGCTGCAAGTCACTTGCCTCTGTTCTATAAATACCCTTAAGTTCTTTACACGTCTCTAGTGCTGTGTAAGTAGGACAGAATAACGCAAAATATTATGTAAAACAGTGTTAATGCAACTTCTGGTTAAGGTTTAAGGGGGCTAATTTCCTCTTGCTGTCACTAGCATGAATTGTGTTTCTTTCTACCGCAGGCGATGATGTGACATTAGGTGAAATGTGTGTGAAGAAGAGAATCAGGCCCATAACACATGCGGATTGAGAAATTTAAGGTTATGGTTGTAAATTGCCCTGCCCACACACAAAGTATAATTTGCATTAGTGTAATATGACATTATCTTTCACCTCATAACACACTGTCATTATTGCTCACATTTCCATGGTATCCATTGCTTGATAGGTCCCATGGGACAGATTTTGCAAAACAGCTCAGCTCCCATTTAGGCAGCAAAATACGTGGCTGGGCTTTCGAGAGCGTTGTGTACACTGGAGGCTGAGCTTGTTTGAACAGGCAGCAGAATTGTCACAAAGGGAACTGTGAGGCGCTGAGCATTTTTTAAATTCTGGCTGTGCAGGTTCCCCTAGAGGAGAAGGCAGAAATAAAGATTCCAGCAAAGTTCTCTTTATGACCGGTTTTTGGTTTGGTTTTTTGGTTTGGTTTTTTTTTCGAGGCTTGCTTTACTTCCAATAATACAAACCCAAAGTGTTGCTGCTAACTCTTGTGATTTTTATCGGGAGTCTTGGGATGCGTAGCATAAACCTTCAGGCGTGAAATCTTGCTATGACTTGACAATCTCAGATCACAGTAAAAAAAAAAAAAGAGAAGAAATTTCTATTCCTCACTACTATGGGGGAGAAAAGAGAACTACAAGATCTGAGTCACAGGTCTAAATGTCTCAAAGCCATGGAAAAATAAAAATAATCTGTGGGGCTTTTTTTCTTTTCCTTTTTCAAATCTCATGGTTTTAAACCCATCTGACAACCTACAAGCACACAATTTGTGGCTTTTGAATACTTGCTTATAAGAGTGAAATCAAGCAGACTGGTTCAGAGAGGGAAAGATAACTTTCTCCCATGATCTGTGACCCCCAAAAAAGAGACTAAACAATGTATGATACAAAACAAGGCATTATCAGGTCTACACTTCCTGCACCTCAGTGTTCCCCAGCTCCCTGTCATGATGCTACACTAACACAGGGATATAATTTTCTTTTTGTTGTTGGGGTTTTTTTGTTTGAGGGGTTTTTTCCCCAAAATTTACTTTGATTACCCATTTAAACACATGGCAATACATTGCATGCTGTGGAGTACGCATGAAAAACAGCACTGAGATCAGACAATAAGTGAATAAAATTGGAGCCTGTCTTCAGTGACTGAAGACTTCCTCCAGCACTACAAGATGTGGGTCTGTTACAGCCTGCTCAGTTTCTTAAAAAGCCCCAGCAAAGCATTGATTTGCAAACCCACCCAGTGTATTTATCTAAGAGTCAATAGACTTTCCTTAAACCAGTCCTTGCCCTTGTTTCGGTTTTGATTTCCTCCCCTTCTCTCCCTCCCTCCCTCCTCACTTTCTCTGCATTATCCTATACACGGAGGTGCATCACGCCCGGAAAACCCTGCTGTTTGCCTCCTGTGCATTTCTCCTTCAAGCCCTGTTCCTTTTCTTCTCCCCTCTCTATTGATTCTCATGCTGCTCTGCTCCCCGTTGCACTGTTTTGCTGTATCCTGAACACACCTGTCTGATGTAGGGCTTGACTGGCTTGATAAAGAGCTGCACATATAGGGAAGTGCAGATCTGAGTTACATTTCCATCTCTCATGCATCCCCTTCTCTGAGGAGAGGCATCCTTTAATGGCCTGCTCTGGGTATAAATCACATTCCTCTCTTCAGTGCTTTGCTCCATTGGCTAGGAGATTGGGTTGGGAAGGAAGGATATAGACTGAACTTGACCTCATCAGTTGAGTCCATCCCCTGTCCGCTTTTCTTCATCCTTTTACTGCCCATCTGTTTGGGACAGAGCCTACAGAAAGCTGGCAGCTTCATTTTTGGATGCACTTGAATCACATATAGCCTGACCAGTGAATAAAAAGGTCTTTTTGACTTTTTTTGTGTATGGATGCTGTGAGAGAACATCGCTCCTGTCTCTGTACTCACCTGCTCAGGACTGTGGCTGCATTTGGATAAATCTCTGTGTGTATACATTTGCATATGGTTGTAAGTATGGATGTGTGTCACTGAGATGTGATAATAAATATTTACAGAGCAGCTTATATGAGGAACTGTGGATGAAGTAAGTTTAAATATTTGGAAAATACAATAATATCCAAGTTTTGGTCATCTCTTCATAAAGAAAGCTGAAGGGAAAAAAATGCACTTCCAAAAGAGTCAAATGGAAAAAGCACATTTTTGAAAGGGAATCAGTGTTGGAAGAGAACAAGCAAGTGATAGTCCTCTTTCAGAAAAACAGAGGCATCTGAAGCAAAAAGCCCTGTGGGGAGGGGGTCTTAGAAGAGGAATCTCATAATCCCTTTGCATTTCCAACTGCTAGGGCAGGACTGTGCCTATCAAACGTGCTTGCTTTTTGTCTGATCTCACTGTAAATGAGATTGTTTTACACCCTTATATATCTCAAGTCCAAAGCTAATTTAACACACGCTCATCAGTGAAATTAGTTCTTCAAAAACATGTTTAGAGAAGTAAATGTCATCACTTTTCTGCCGTGACAAGTGTGGGGTTCATAACCAGACCACTCTGTCTTATGCACTGTTACAGCACCAAACACAGGTAGCTCAGTGTGGAATACAGATTTAAGGCATATTTTTGTATAAATACAAAACATCTGCTTTTTGCATGCCAGGGTTCAGTTGCCTCAGACTATATTTATATTGGTGCTTTGGTCTAGTGAGATGAACACAGGGCTAGGAGTTAGGAGATGTCTGGGGTACTCCTGAGTCTGCTGGTGACACTCGCTGGCTCTCCCTCACCTGGGCTGAAACATGAGAAAGATTAACCTAGCAAGCCTTGGTTTATATCTTTGAGATCTGTAGAAGAAAAGTAGAAAACTCCAGTCTGTTTGGACCCATGGAGCTACTATAATAACAATAATTAATAAAGAAAAATGGAGCCAGGCCAAGATTTTCCTACACAGCACTTCTACCAGCAAAAAAAATGCTGTTTCATTGAAATGGAAACACTTCAGTGTTGTGATAGTTATTGAAGTATCATTTAGCAAAAAGAAAAGGAGGACAAGAGGAGAGGAAAGTATTTTCATACTAGAATGACATGGTTGAGGTTTTTCGATTTTTAAATTTCTTTGTCACGACAAAGTATAAGAAAAAATAAAAAAGCCAACTGAATCACCTAAAGTTAGGCAGAATAAAACCATATTAACATGGATGAGAAATGCTTATTCTTGTTCTGACCGAGAAAAATCAACTTTTAGAAAGCGTGGAACTTCCCACAAATCTGAAATTCTACTTCCTGCACAGCTAATAATAAGAATATAATATTATATTTCTAATGCCTAGACCTCCACAGAAGTATTACTGCACTTACATACCAAGTATTAGCACATGTATACACTTTCTATTCAATAAAGTTGCTATGCAACACTCTGCAACAGACTCCTTTGCTTCCGTACAGTGTGCTCAGCTGAAGTAATCTGCTTCCAAATGATGAATCAGTTACTAAATTGTAAGTGGAAACTGGGAGACAACAAACACAATGCAAGGACTCTGCAGAAGACCAATGCAACAGGAGTAAACTGAAGAAACATTTTCTGCTCTGATGTCCAAAAAAGAAGCAAAGGAAATTCAAATGATCAGAAATGACTACAGAATCCCTGTTCAAAAGCAGGCAGAAACAGAACAAAACCAGCCTCCCCTCCAAACCTTCTGCCTCGTCATGAGAAGGGATCAAAGAGCTACCAGAAACAGCAACATTTCACATAGTAACCTGCAACACAGTTGCAAAAGGATAAAAACAACAAATGGATGTGGAATCTCACCCCAAGTCCAGGACACGGACACATGTCCAGAGCAGAAGCAACTACCTCTGACAGAGACATGGAGGGTATTTTTTACCTCTTTACATTTGTTCGGTGACTTGCAGCACTTGTCACATCAGCTCACCACCATGGAATTGAATCACATGGTAGCAGGACCAGAACAATCTCTAATTTTTTGTTTCATGCATTTTCAAACAAAACCCCAAAAGGCAGCATTCCTGGGGCTGTAGTCAGGAATATAAGAGATAAGCAGGAACACTAATGAAGATGTGATAAATATTACAAAACTAGGGCACCTCATGTTTTCTCTAGTACACTTTGAAGATGACATGCAAATGAAGGAATGATCAAGTGGGGCAGAGCCACAGATTCTTCATCCAGAAGTGAAATTCAAAATGGTCAGTAGAACATCCATCTGAGAGTTGCAAGAAATACAATCAATTGCTGATAACCGGTAGTTAAAGATCAGCTCTAACCATGACAAGGAGGCTTGAAATCTAGAAGTGTCTGCATGTGAGCTCTCATCCCTTGGACAATCCCATTTTACTTACCTTACTTACACAGTGCCTTTTACTTGGTTTGGGGCTGGAAGGACTTCTCATGGCAGTGAGATTATGAACTGGGTGGAGAACTTCTTCCTTAATGGGTATTTGCCACCTTTGAGTTACAGTGGATGTCCTTTTCTTCTTCTGTTACAATTTAGGTGGAAGAGTCTTTGCATCCTTTACACTATACAAAATGAGTACAGCACACACAAATAGTGTTTGCCAGCTCCTTGTGGGATAATGTTTCAAAGTCTTAATGTAAGGAAGGACTTTCAGTAACACGTTAAGAATTAACATAGGTAAGCAGAATTTAGCCATACCCAATTTCAGTATTTAAAGTTCAGTCTTGCCCATCTGTCAAGAATATAAAATAAGTTTATTTAACTTATTTAACAGGTGATACTTTACCTTGTTGCTACTGTTTTCTCAACGTCACTCTGAATTTCCTCCTTCCTAATTTCCTGGCATCTCTTCTTTTTTTGCTTCTTGTAGTATGAAATTTCTCCAGAAACTTCTCACTTCAGTATGTGGACTGTTCAAATACTGGCTGATTATTAGATTGTTACTGTTCTTTGGGTGCTAAACAATCTACCTAGACAGACCAATTCAGCACTGTTCTACTCATGCAGTAATCAGTCAGGTTCCTAATCATTTTGTCCATTCTCCTGATAATAACCTGCCATTATTCAGTCCACGCAGCCAGACTTCTCCATGAAAATCAGTCCCTACCCGGGTGCCCACGTGGAAGCCTTTGAAACAGCCACTGGTGAATGCTGGGACACATTATCCTATTACAGCTTTCTGAACATGGCCAAATATCTGCCTTTGGGATTAACCCTACTGCCCCTCCCCAAATATCTCACTCTCCCACCAAGACCTCAGCCTCTCTCTACCCCCTGGTGTCTTATTTCGTACTTTCTTAGCTAGTACCTGCAACAACTCCAGCTTGGTGTCATCAGTACATTTCACTAATAGACTTTCCTCTTGCTTCAGATCAGTAATGGAGAACTTTAAAAAGACATTATAAAAAGATTTGTGGCCAAAGGTCCCATTAATTATGTTTGCTGTACCCCACTGGGCACCTTCTTCCAACACAGCTCATTCACATTTATCACAAGCCTTTGTTTACAGCCTCTTTACCAGTTTTCAGCCCTCAAGTCAGCGTTTCCTCTCCTAGGGAATCTGATTTCTTTTTTTTTTTTTACTTAATGACAGGATGTCTTTCTTCCAAACGTTCTCCGCATATAACCACAGATTTATGTAGCGAGAAAGATACATAAAGATTTAACCACAGAGTGGAAATTATAACAGCAACAATCTCACGCACATAGAGCTTTATACTGATAAAAGGAGCAGATAGCATCATGGCCAGGACAGTCAGGAGAAATGGCGTGTGCTCTACAAAAGGTCAGGTGAGATGATTGAAAGCATCCCTGGTGCCTCTGCATGGGCAGAACAGGTCTCTGGTGGGCCAGTTCTGACGCCACTCACACAGCACCTCCTGGGTCAGCTCCTGCTGGCAGGGAAGTGACTCTGTCTGTCCCAGGAGATAAATAGGAATAAAACAAGGCCTTGACTTTTTGTCAGCCAAGCTTTGCTTCTGGTCACTGGTGTCCGGTAATTGACATGGCAGACACCTGCAGGAGTCAGCTGGATATCATTCAAGATGTTCCCACTCGCCACCAAGGTTAAGTCTACCCTGGTAACAGGGATCAGCCTCAAAGTGGTCTTTGAGCAGAGACTCACAGATCTCCTCATGAAGCAGGCAGGAAAGGGGGCTGCATAACCTGAGGACGGTGCTGCCCTCACACAGCCTTCTGTACGCTTCCTGAAAGGGGTGAGCCTGCCATAGAGGACCTCCAGGCCACCCCCTCACAGAAGAGATGCCCCCTGCTGCCACGGTGTATGCCCATAGCCAAGACTATGGCTGGCCTCTGGAGAAGGGCTAGAGAAATGGAGCCAGGCTAGAGAAATGGAGCCAGGCTGGAGAAATGGAGCCAGGCTGGAGGATTTGTTTTGCTGATAGTCAATAGCCAAAAGTTTGTTCTTGGCTCCCATCTTTATCACCTCATGACAGGCCTGTTACATGCCTGGGTGCGTGATCAGTGCCCAAACCAGCTGCTCCTGCCTGATGCCCTCCTGCCATGCTGGGCATACAGGAATCTTCCTCAGTTCCTCCATCACACCTTTCAGCACCCTCTGTCCCTAGCTATTGCTCAGAGATAAAAATGCACCAAGGAAGAGAGACAAGACCCCTTTCTAGATGGGCTTTGCATGGAGCCAGAAACCCTGAAATCTGCCTTAATAGTGTGTTCAAGAAATACACAGCATCATGAAAGTGTCTTTGGCTCAAGGAAAAACATATGATGTGGACTGGGAGGTTAAGTGTGCAAACTTCCTCAGATGTGGAAAAGAAAAAGGAGCATCTGCACTGGAGAGAAGGATTAGGAGAGCTCTGGTAAGGAATTAGCTACTGCAGGCAGCCTGTTTAGGGAGATTATGGGGGAAAGCAAATAGACTTCCTACCATTCCACAAGACAGAAAAACTTGCAGAAGAAACATGTGAAGTCTCACAGGGCTGCATGTGGCAGCTGCTGCCTTTGCATGGGGAATAGCCAGAAACATTGGAGTGACACAGCAGACCAAGTTCAGTGCTCTTGCATCTCCCTGATCCCAACGGCATGCAACCTGCCCACCGCTTCACTTCCATCCACCTGGATAAAACCACTGCGAAGCCGGAGCCACTCCCATCAGTGTTTCCTGCAGTTAAATAATGACAGCAATGCCTGCTACTCGCTCCAGGTTTGCAGGGAGAAAAACACTGACTTGAGAAAAAAAGAAAAAGGAGAGGCAAAGAAAGGGAAGAAGAGGAAACAAACAGTTCAGCATCAATAAAAATGACACAGCACAGCTGAAGAGGTTGATCTTCAGGTCTCAGACCTGAGTGGTACCAATGAACAGCAGTTCAGCTGCTGGCAAATCCAGGCTCATACACAGCCCCAGCAGACCGGTGCCCAGTGGCTCTCAGCCTGGCTCATAAACACATGCCAGCTTGCTAAGGGGATAGTTGGCACAGAAGACGGAGTACAAAGCACAGGGTGAGGAGAAGAGGAAAAAACAGTCAGCGCTACACACCGCTAAGATGTAATGGCATGAAAAGTTCTCAGATGAGAGGATCTGGAAGAGCATGTGAAAGCCTGAGCAAACCAATTCTCCCTGCTTCCCCCACCTCACCCCTCTCCAGACTTCACACATATCCCTTTTTGAGGCTGCAGACATTATTAAACCCGTGATGTCCTTAAGAAAGAGCAGACAAAACACTTTACTGTACATGTACAGCTTCAGCTCTTGAGCCATCAGCATGGCCCTGCACAAAGGATGACCAGGGTAAGTATGCTGGGAACTGTAGCTTTCCTTCCCATCCAACACCACCTCTTGGTTCCATGATGGGGAAAAGCTTGCACACGCCTCTACTCAGTTTGCATCTGAACCCCACCTGGAAAGCACCACCACACACAGCCTTACTGATCACCTACTCCTCACAACCCAAGACAAGCAGGTGTGAGAGTGAAGCATGACTTACTAGGCACACGGTTGATAGCTTTCAGGGGTCTCAGGACACGGACAGTACGGATTGCAGACAAATTAATATTTTGGAGATCCAGGGAGTACTCCACCATCCTGTAGAAGAGGAAAGAGAAAGTGTAAAAGAATCCAGACTTTTTATTTGAGCCACATAGTCATCCTTTCTCCATTGAACAGTTTCTGGAAATCATGGGCATGAAGCCTACATCTTTGGGAGCAAAGGTGAAGCCTCTAGGAGCATGACTGGAGCTCACAACTCTCCTGGCAAGAAACACAGCTTGTCCACTGCAAAGTAGTGAGAGCATGGCACGTGGATGTAGACCAGGAGCTGCAATAACCCTTACCTGCTGCGACCGTCAGGACGGGAAGGAGCTGCATGAAGATGCCCCAACAAGGAGTATGCGCTCCTTGCAAGGGCATGTACATGGAGTGGACTTTCCCCACAAGGCCAGGAGAAGGGGGTCTCTGTAGCTGGTTTCATGTGTTACCTGCAGGGCAGCGGGGTGCTCCCCACGTTCCTCTCATCTCACAGTGCAGGATGAGGTGGCTGGAGGCAGCTTTAGCTAACCTGTTTTACCTCACATAGAAGCAAACTCTCTACTGAAGGTGGTAACTGCTTCGGCTAGGTAGGAAAGCTTCTCCTATAACTCTGAATCATTCCTTTCTGACACCAATTAAAAGGAGAAAAGCCTAATTTTAGGACATATGCTAGACCTTAGCTTTCCTAACCCAACAGCATGCTCCCTAAATAATCTCAAAGTGCAAATAGCTATGACTAATGCATTGGCTTTGCTGCAAGAGCAGCAGGTGCAGGTGAAAAAAGTGACCTGGCCCAGCATCCCTTAGCCCAGTGCTCCCCTCCTCACCCAGTATGGCAAATGTCCAGTAACTTGCCCGCCTCTTGGAAAGCATAGTGAGAAACTGGATTATGCTAACAATTTACCCTGGTCAGCAATTTCCACCTGAGGATCTCAAAGCATTACGCATGTTTTAGTGAACATAGGTGCATGAGGCCTCCAGGAAGACATGGGCTGTTATCACCAGCTTCCCCAGGGTGACCCTGATGTGCAGAGGGCATCAAGAGAGTGACAAATTTGGCAAGTGAAAGAGCAGCAGAGTCAGGACAGGAACTGCTTCTCCTGAATCTCTTGTCAGATGTGAATAACGAAGCTACAAAAACCTCCCTTTTCCTTGGCCTTTCAACATGATCAGAGACCAGAGCCTTTTGTTACTGCACCCCTTCTCAAATCAAAAACAATTAATTTATGTAGAAAGATCCACAAGTCAATAAACCAGTAACCTGAAGTCCACCCAAATCCTTCTGCCCAGGAACCACTGAGGAGTAAATCAGAGAGCCTAAGTGAGATGTTGAGAGGGAAATGGGGCACAGTCAGTCTGTAAGAAATATCACAGAGAGGACTTGAATGAAACGGACTGTTCTCTCTATCCATCACCCTCTTCACTCAAAAGGACCTTGAAGAGCAAATGTCTAGTTATCTATCTACACCTTTCACAAAGGGGACCTGTCAGAGTGATACATTTTCAAACACAACGGGGTAAACCTGTCGAACTGTTGTGATTATTCTCTCTCAGACTCTCTTTCTTTCTCTCTCTCATTCCTTTCACTCTGTTCTCTCATGCACTTTTAGGGTAATTGCATGAAATAATTCTTCCTCCGAAATGCAGTGGCATTCATTTACCTCTCTGGAGCTGTCAGTTCCACATACACTGAGCACAGAAGGAGAGAGAAGGGATTTCATGCAGATAATCAAAATACACCCCCAAAAGATGCAATCCAAAAATCCCCCATCCCAAACCAAGCAGCAATATTTAGATAGACTACAGGAAGCATTAGTGATAGACAAAGGCTTGAGATCCAGTCAGATGAAACTGGGAAGTAGGTATGAAAGGAGGAAGAACATTCATGGATATAAATGCACAGACATGACTAAAGAGCATCGCACAAAGGACGTACCTGCATGGTGCAAATTAACACAGTGCAAAGGGCCTTGAGTAAGCACTGGTCAACCTTGCTCCAAGAGCATAAAGCAGGAGTGCCTCATCAACATGCTGTTGCTCCAGAATTAGACAGTCCTGCTGAAACTTTGGAACTATCGTTACAGGCAAAGCACTGTATGGACATAGCTCTATTGCTCCCAGGACATGGGCTAACATCTCTTCACAGCACAGAAACAATGTAGAGGCAACTTCGTGACTGAAGGAGTCCCTATGCTGCAGTCTGTTATAGGGGCTAGGTATATGCACAGATAAAGGTCTCCGAGAAAACCACATCCCCTAGAGCACTGGATTAAGGTCTGAAGTGTTGTGGCCTGACTTGACCTGTGGATGAGTCACAACCCAGCAGAATGTTTTGTTTTCCCCACTGACTTCAGGTTCCAGATGCAGAACCTGGCCCACCTGTGTTTGTGGCTCCACCCTCCCCCAGGTGTTTGTGGTTCAGGTGGTGGGCAAGGCCAGGGCTACTTTAACCAGAAGCTGATCAGTCAGAGGAGCTTCTTATTGGGTGTGCCTTCTGTTGAGGCTGGTTGCATCTTGTTGGGCTCTCTCAGTGATGTCCTTCCATGTGAAGGGCAACTGAGGGAGTCGTCTCTGTCTGTTGTGTCCAGCAGAGTGGGCAGCAGAGGAGCTTGGCCTAAAGGAACCAGGATGGCAGGATTGTTTGAAAGAAGACTTCCGAGGGGATGTTGCTGAGTTCAGCATTGGCCTGTGTAATCAGGCGACTGATGGCAGCATAAAATGATGATGGCTGAACTGGCGCAACAAGGTCAGACCTCTGAAGGCAAAAAAGTAATTTTTGCGCAGCAGCAGAACAATCTGAAGCACACTCTGTCAGATGCCAGATAAGCACATAGCCCCAAAATACACTCAATTTCAAAAAGTGGTCTTTTCTGAATGGCAAGCAACCAAATGAGAAATCCTTGAGAACACCATGACTCTCACAGAAACTGAGCACAGGTGAGCAGCACAGGGCTAGGGCTGAGATGAAATCAGTAGGCAGAGGTGACGTTTTCTTAGACTTAGCCATGCAAAATTAATTTTAAAATGGAACCTCTGTTTACAAACCATTTGAGTTTTGTCCTCTTGTGGCTACAGCCATGTTACTGACATTATAATCAGAGTCACCTTAACCAGATGCACATCACTGCCCTCTCCTAGCTGGAATAAGCTTGCCACCTACACAGCACAGTCTCTGTGTCACTAGGAAACTAATAATCATTGAAGAAGCAAGCATGAGTCCTTTCAGAGCAGGACATATGCTACCCTAGCTGCAACTAGACAGCCAGCAAGCCAGCCTCCTGCAGCCCTTTGTGGCCATGGATTTGCTGTGATTACATTCCAAGCTTAGCAGAAAAAAACAAAACAACAAACAAAAACCAACAAACAAAATGAACAGTCAATCACTCTGCCAATAAAAACAGTAGGCTGTTCCCAGGGATGGGTCAGAGAAGGGCAACTGTTAAATTTTTCAGAGAGCAACTTCTAACCAAAACAAACTCAGCCCTAGCAGGCCCCAGGGCTTCGGCTCACTTAGCAGACCCCTTCTGCCTACAGTTCTGAGGCCTCCTGGTCTTGACTCTAATAACAGAGACACATTCAGAATACTTAAATCCCTGCAGATGAGTTATACCTATTGTAGTCATGTAAATCATCCAAAACAACTCCAACACAATTCCTGTGCAATTTTGCATTAGGGCCACTCATTCTCACGTTTTTGTTCCTAGTCATGGCTTTAGCATCAGTTTACCTTCATGTTTCTCTTTGCACAAGGGTAGCATGCCCATACCATGATGGACTGTAGCTGACCAGGGTGAAATGAAACTCCATTGATTGACAAAAAAAACCCAACATTATCTGTGTAGGTAAAATTGATGAATCCAAATGTTGCCTCCTTGCTCTAATGAAATAGGATCTCTAAGCAGTTCTGCTGGAATCTCTGGGCATCTGCAGCATTTCAGGGATTGCCAGCCTAGCTGTTTTTGCTCTTATCTTTCTCCAGCAAGCCTTCCCACCTCCTGGAAACCCTGTACACTTAACCCCCTCTAGGTTTGGGCTGTATCCGATCTGCTGTTGCCACATGTGGAGGTGGGGACAGGTTGATAGAGAGTCAGAAGGGTTCGTTGTAAAAAGCAATCAGCCAGAAACTGGCAGCAGATTCACATCTTCCTGTGTCTGTGTCTCAAGATCTTGTGATAGTGGATTAGGTGAGCAGTGCTTATTTGGACTTTCATGCAGGCACTTGACCTTCGCTGCTTGGATCCTTATCACACCAGCAACCTGGGGAACTGTGTGTTCGCTGAGTGTTCATAAACCAAGAGGAGGGAAACAAAGCTAGTACAAAACGGTTGTCTCCCTATTAAACTCCAGGAGCTTTCCAGGCTCCTCGTCCTTGTTTTGTGGCAGCTTGGTGCCACGAGCAAGTGTAGCCGCCACAACCTGACTGCCCTTCATCTAGTTCTCCCCTGTTTCTTGGCTGATTTAAGCCCATCTTGTTTGTAAAAGCCTTAGTTTCTTTAAGGTCCAGGGGCAGTCAGAAAAAGCCTAGGATGTGAAAAAAAACCAAAAACCTGTGCTGTTTGTGAGCTGTCCTTTCCCCTTTTCGTGATGGGACAGGGGGAATGCATCTCTCCCAAGGGAAAAGGCAGCTCATTTCTGGCACTGCTAAAGTATTTTGTGGCCTCTGGCATGGGTGGGCGAGTGCAGGGGCAGGTTAGGAAGCTGGAACTGTGCTAAATCAGAGAGAAACTCCTGATCTGTAATGGAATTTGAGCACTGAGCTGTCAAGATAATTGAATTTATACAGTAATTCTTCTTCCCTCACCTCAGATTTTCTTCTTCAAAACTTGCTGCATTGAACTCTTCTTGAAGGAGACAATGTTGATGCACACACCATCCCCACACCATACAGTTCAAGGTTGATGCACGGTGGGAACACTGACAACGTTGGAAATAGGACAGGGCACCAGCTGCATGCCTGGGGTTCATCCTGCAGAAGCAGGAGGGATGCATGGCAGAGAACACCTCTCCACTTGAGCTCTGTTTCCCTCCCCATTCTCAGAGTATCCCACCTCATCCCTACCCCTCTCTCTCTCTTTACATCCCTCTGACTCACGCCTGCAACATTTCCACCCCTCATTTTAATCTTTCTCCTTGACTTCCAGTTTTTCTGTTTGTCCCTTGCCTTTCCTTCTTCTTTTTCCATTTTGCCTCATATTCTTAAACTCCCTTCCCAATTCTCTCTTTCCTCTTCCATCTTCCTTTCCATTCCTTTTGTCCTTTTCCCTACTGATAATCTTTGTGCTTCCTCCTCCAACTTGGTCTCTGCCTTGCTGATAAACATTAACTTATGCCCAGGCAAGTCTGCTCAGCTAAACACACAAGAGACCTTGAGTTTAACAGAGATGAGACCGAGCTAGCATTGGGAACAAGTGAGCAATTTGTTAGCACATTGACCCTGTCCAGAAACCACCTGGTCTGGTGTACCTCCATTTCATGCCAAGCCACTGGAGCAGACAGCAAGCACACAAGGACAAGGGGGCACACAAATTACCACCATTGCAAACCTTCGCTACTCATGAGGTCTCAACAACAGAACAGCAGAATAGCTTCATCAGCTACAGCTTGGCACTTCTTTTGCTCCTCTGCACCCATGAGCTCCGCCTTGGCACTCTCCACTTCTCCAGCAGCACTGAAACTCATGAAAGAGTGATGCTCATTGCCCAACAGCAGAAATGCACAGCCAGTGCACAGGAGAGCAGACTGACCAGGAGGATGAAGGAATAAAAACTATGACTATTTAAAATAGACATAGCAAAAAGATGAAAACCATGTAAGGAGTCCAGAAAATTCAGACTTTATCTGCTGTACGTGCTGGGCAAGATAATGTACTTATGCAATGCCTAGCTACCAGCTTTCTCACAATTACATTTGGTGAAATCCATGAGCACAACAGTTCAAACATTACCATTTACTTCTTCATAGTTACATCTCCTTATACCTTTATTAAACACTTACTACTTCTCCTAATCTTAGCTCCTGAACTTGTATTTGCTGAAAATTGGCAGCCAACAAAAAATATTTAAAATGTATTTTGGAACCATTCATGAAAAATACCAAGGCAGTATTTTTCTTAGGACACAAAGCCACTATGTTTTTGTCAAATTCAAAAGCTGCCTAATTCCCCTTCTCTGATAGGAGCTTTCAATTGAAATCTAATTAACTGCAGTCTAATCAATTCATATTTCTTTGTCAAATAAATTTGGGTTTGGCACTGAAGCCAGAAACTTTGTGGCTGTGACTTCTTGGCTGTAGTTTCAGGTTTGCTACAAGTCTCTGCGCAAAGTGAAGCTTTTCCTGCCTATGAACTTCTATTTGGTCCTTGCATCTATGAGCACTTGGAGTGACAAAGGCAGAAGATTGGTTGCTCTCTGCTCCAAATTCCTTCAGCTTCTTAGCTATGTCAGGAGTCTAAGCCTGACATGAAACTGTATCATAACTAGATGTGATTTAACCAATGTCTTCCGTGGCCAAGAATACGCCTTTCTATCCTCAGCTCCTTGATTTGGCCATCAAAATCCACACACTGGAATTTCTACTACTTTGAAGATTCAGAACATAGGAGTCACAGGGAAAATATAAGACTAAGTTTGTCAGTTTTCCCTGTCTGAATTTTTAACTCAGATATTGGAGCCAAAAGTCAGGGCTGACATCTCTCCATTTACCAAGGAGTCCCTGGTATGTGAGCCATCCCACAGCTCAAATCTCCCACCTGCAGTTTGCGGGGTGATAGTGGGAGACTGATTTACCCCTAAATCTTCTGACCTCTGTATTACACAACAGGACTACAAGAAAGTCTCACTGCCTCAGCTCTGGCTTCAAAGACTGACTACAATGCAAAGAAGGAGCAAAGACAGCCCTCTCACTGGACAATGTACTCCAGTGGTCCTATAGCTCCCTTCTTACATGAATGAGTTGTTCTGATTAAAGGAAATTAAAAAACACATGCATCACTAGATCCACCCGGCCCTAACCCTCTGCAGTGAGAGATGTAACAGTGGGCAAGGGACATGGAAAACAGGGCTGGCCAGGCTCCCTCAGGGGCTCTATTAGCTGAGTGCTGTGTGCAAAAATAGGAGGGCAGGCGGCAAAACCCACTTACTGGTGCCCACGACTGCTTGGATAGTGGGGACCATCAGCATTGAAGGAACAGCAAGGAGTCAGGAGGGAGAGCACACAGCTGAATAGCTAGAGTGTGGGACACACGTCACATTCAGACACCTCCTGTCAGCCCTTGCTCAGGCTGGACATGCCCAAGCTTGTACACAAGGAGAGCTGTAAGCAGGCAGGCACTGGCAAAAGGTGAATCCAATCTCTCCAAACCCATCTGGAGACGTCAGAGGTGGAGCCAGGAGATTTTGATAGATACTGGGCAAGAGAGGAGGGCTACTGCTTCCATCTTAAGTCTACAGAGAGAAAAAACACACAGAACATGCAAACAGGCTACTCGCTAGCCTTAGGACTGCAGGGCTTTCGGGTGGGACCTATTTTTTAAGATTTCTGCACTTTGTCAGCCCTTTTGCTTTACAGCTGGAGCCACAGCCTTACTCACCCCCAAAGGTCCCAGGAGGTATGGCAGAAATTAAAGGCTCTTTCTAAGAGTCCCCTTTTCCCCATTCAGAGAGTTGTGTTGTGGCCCATGCCCCCATTTCCTTCACTTGCTCACAGCTGCAAGAAGGCTCATCCTTTATCAGTACATTGGGAACGGGCAGGGATTTCAGCCCGCATGGGGTCTGCGCAGCACGTGCAGCCTCCCAGCCACATCAGTCACCTATGAATTCCTCCTTAAAAATGCTGTCTTCACAGATGCTCTGGCTCCCAACTGATGGGTTTTTGGATCTAATCTTTTGCTCTATGGACATAGGTTGCTCCGTGATACAGGAGGCATTGGGCTGCCAGGCAGCCCCCACCACTGAACCTACTATCAGCTTGCTTGATATATACTTGAAGAGCAAGCCGTGCAGGCATTTGCACACATTTGGCATGGTTTGCTGCCTTTGAGGCCAGACTTCAAAATGCACTCTAAATAGATGAGCTGAACTCCTTTCAACACCTACTGCAGAAAGGATGGAATAACATCATACGGGATGTGGCCAGAGATTACACAGCAGGCCTCTAAATTGCTCTGCAAACCACAGTGTACTCAGCTAAATAGTCCTGCTTATCTTTTTTAAAGTTAGAGCTCATCACACTGCAAAAAGACAACTCTCTGCTGGCATAAAAGCTGAAAGATACACATAAAGAAAAAAAAAAAATCTGTTGCTAGTAAAACAAGGAAAAAAATCACACCCTTTTTTCCCCTTTTATTAAAAAAAATAATTATTAAAGAGGCTATAATTCTGTTAGTAAAAAGTAAGACATTTCTTCAGGGAGTGATAAATCAACTACTAATTACATAGTCAGCTCCAGAGCTATGATGCTTAGTATTCTTAAAAAAATAACCTGCAACTGTCCCCGCCTCCAGTACAAAACATTTTGTTAATCTTTTTTTTATAATTGCTCTGCAAGCAAAAGCTGCTGAAAGCTTCCAGAGCCTGTGAGACTGGTCCCTTGCTGCCTGGAATCTGATTATTTCACACCCCTGAACACTCAGATTTCTCTCCAAACTGTGTACTAAGAGAAAACGTCAGAGTTTCTTAATAGTTTCAGAGACATGATATGAAAAGACATAAGCAGGTTTTCACACTGTGATAAGAAAGCCAGAGGGACTTGCCAAGCTCAGATGACTGAAGACAAGCGACGAGGCCTCACTTTTGAAAACCAGGAGTCTGAACACAGGCTCTGAGCTCTGTATTTCATTGCTTAGATTAAAAAAAAAAAAAAAAGGTGTCGGCATTTTGGCCCTGTGAACCTGCTGGTGCTGCTTTTTTTTTTTTTTGCTTTTTTTTTAAATGAAGCTTTCGAGTCACATGGTAGGGAATTAGCTTATAGGGAGGCAAAGAAATCAGACGCAATAATTGAGAACTACACATAATACAGGCAGGGTACCACTGCCTCCTTGTTTTGGTTCTTCTCTGGTGTGATTCATTTCATTTTGATGCCTGCTTTCATTTCAATATGTTGTACATCTATGGATAGTTTTACTAGTAGAAAGCAAATGAAATAATTAGTATCATTAAGGAGGAAAAAGTGAGTGCATGTTGGGGGGGAGGGCTGTGCTTCTGATATTTCTGCCTTTGGTTAAGATGCTATTTAGCCTGCTGCTTGCTGGTTTCCATCTTTATCTGATCACTGCTTGAAACACCTAATTGTGGTATTTATTACAGTATTCTTTAACTTGCCGTAATTTTATATAAACTTTCATTTGGCATCGATGATTAGCTAAGTAGGATTTTCTGAGCATTCTACTGTTTACACTGCTGCTAATAAGCATTTAATGGTCTGAGATTTTAAAGTCATAACTATGCAAATTCTGGCCAGGTCCCTGAAGGACCATAGTTAATTAAAAGCAAAGAGAAAGCAGAAGACTGGCAACACACTTCCCTGTCTTGCAAGATTAAGGCCAACCAGTGTGTTTCAGGCTAAGCAGCATCTTCCCAGCATGGAAGGGCACTGCGTGGTGCCAGCTTTATTTCCTGGGAGCAGCTGGGCATTAGAGGCTGGGGGCTGGTACCTCTCATCCTTCAGAGAGCTGCCAGCCCTCTTTCCTGGGCTGAAATGCAGAGGGATGGACTTGGGGCCGTAGGCATAAACTGGTGGCTTCCCAGTAAGAAGTGAGTCAGTCTTCAGAGGTACATGCATTGATGCTCCACAGGTTTGAAAAGAGCTTGGACAGATGAATTCAGGAAGCAGCATCTCTGAAGGTTTATGGAAGAAAGGATGCAATATCTAAGGAAGTAGGGAAAGCAGAAATCAAGGACAATAGATGACTATCAGAAAGAGAAAGTACAAATAATAATAACAACAACAATAATCTCAGCTAATAAAGAGCAATACTTTCCAGGCTCCCAGTGTGGAAATTGCATAAACCACTCCTGAGGAAGCAAGTAGGCAAAAGGCACAGGGAGTGAGAAGAAATGTTCTTCTCAATCTAAGGGGCTATCAGGCATGCCTGAGAAGGGAACTCCAGCTGTTTGGAGATGCCAGAAAACCCTCTCCAAAGGCTGCATAACTACTCAGAAAGGAAAGGATGCTTTGGAAAAGAAATTAAGATATCAGGAGAGCTATGCTGTCATACTGTAGGTGAAATAAGATTTTTAAAAGTAAACTTGGGGAAAATATCAAACTTCCAGGATAATATTTACCCATGATGGTGCATTCTAAAATTATTATTTTCTTATCATGATGTGCCACAGATTATAGATATCTGAAGAAGATGTACAAGAAATATGCAGCTGAGCATCTTGGTGGTCCATCCTGTCCAATAGGCAAAGATGATGATGGAGGAATCTGGTAACAAACTGCTGGCATGGCCAGTTACATAGGGCAGGAGTCTTGCAGAGCACTGCACTACCACTGGAGAAACAGGAATATTAACCAGCATTTCATTAGAAGAAGAATTAGTTTTCAGGGAACTGACAGAGAAACCAGTCAGGAGACTGTTAAATGAAAGACCAGAGTGATGAAATTAGGAAAAAAGTTAATTCTTACAGAGTGTCTCCATGTCAAGTACAAAGCTAATCAAGGAACCAGAAGGTGTAGAGAGGAGAAAAACGGTATAATCTATATACCAGTGCCAGGGGTCAGAGTAATAAAGAGAATAGGAATTGTTCATTTTATGAGCATAAACAGCCTAAATGGTATTAAGAAAGCCTGGTGGGAATATCTGCATGAAAGGAATATTAAAATCAAGGATTTTAACCTAGATAGGGAGGGTCAAGTGGACAGAAAGAGAGGGGGAGTAGCACATACTGTCAAAAAAGGCATTTTCTAGTATGGAATCAGTGACAATTTGGAAATTAATACCTTCAGATTAATTTTCTGCCATATAAAGTAGAGAATTTGTCCTCGCTAGAGAAATGGGCTGACAGAAGCCTCATGAAATACAACAGACAAATGCACAGTCCTGCACCTGTGCTGGACTGACCTGCTGCCTAAAGACTGATGGGTAGCAGCTCTGTTGAAAAGGACCTGTGGGTCCTGGGGGACAGTAGGCAACACATAGTCCATGCAAGGAAGGCTGATGGTATTCCAATCAGCACCAACAGGAGTGCAGCCAATAGATGAGGGAAGGGATTATCCCCTCTACTTTGCACTTGATAGACCACATCTGAAATAGCACATTCAGCTTTGGGGCCCCCCACACAAGAAAGATGTTGGTGAACTGGAACAAGTTCAGTGGAAGGTCATCAAAATCCTGAGGGGATGAAGCACTTGCCCAGTGAGGAGAGGCTGAGGGATGGGGGCTTGTTCAACCTAGAGAGAAGATGATTTTGGATGGACTTAGCAGCAGCTCCTTGGTACCTACAAGGAGATCAGGAGATGAAGCCAGGCTCTTCACAGTGGTGCATGGCAGGAAAATAAGACAAAATGGACATAAATCCAAGCAGGGAAGAGAGGTTCAGACTACTTACAGAGATAAATCAGCAGTGGGGCTGGGGCACAGAGAGGTGATACAGTCTCCATCTGTGATGGTTTTCAAGATTTGACTGGACAGCTCTGAGCAACCTAACTTGAGCTTGTTATTTGTAGAAACCTCACAAGGTCCTTTCCAACCTGAATTATCTATGGTCCTATGAATGTGGTTAGGTATGTCCTGATTACACTAGAAAACAGACTGAGTAGCTCTCTTGGTATTGGTTTGTAAGTCATAGGAGAAAAAACCTCCCCTTATCCATCTGCAAGAGTTGAATTTGGACAGCATGTTGGGGGACACCTAAATCTCCTTGCAGTTTCCCAGCATTTACAATTATATGCCTTACAACTCAAAGAAAATTGCATTTCTTTTTTTTTTTTTTTTTAATGATAGAACTTAAAGCTAGGACTACTTGGTTACATGTGTTACATACAAATCAAGTAAGGTCATCAACAGTACTAGATACACTTGGTGGATTAGAGAGGCCATATTCATGAAGTTAAAAACACGCAGAAACAGTCACACATCAAACTGGTCAGGATAAAGACTCTAATTCATGAACTGTGGATGACAAGTGGTGTTTAGGAATATTCATCAGGTATCCAAGAAGCTTCAATAGAGACAAAGTTAAACAGCTAAAAAGATAGTACAATGTAAGTGAAAGCAAAAGCAACAATGTAATAGCAAGAGAGGGGAAGTTGATACCAATGCATATAAATTAGGAGATGGAAATTGTAGAAAATTTGTACAAGAATTGAATGAGCACATAAAATGGTACAAGTTAATCACTGGAACAAGAAAACAGAATTGTCATGAACAGTGTAAAAAGGCAGAAAACTTCAGTTTAAAAAAAGTTCTATGGGGAAGGTCAGATGATGTATATGTACCATAGACGATAATGAGCTAGTTCCAACTCCAGCTGCGATCAAGTATTTTAGGCTTTGCCTATCAAAATAGGGGTACTCTAAGATAAGCAGGCCTGAGCAATTTATATCCAAGAGTTTTAAAAGAGATGGCCAGAAAAGATCTAGACCAGTACTGATGATTTTGATTACTCTCAGAAAACTGGAAAAGCATCCAAGTTTCAAAGAAATTCTCATGTTATGCCAGTACTTTAGAAACACAGTGATCACAATAGGCTGACTGGACCGGACTGATGCTGACCACAGTACCCTAATGAAATCACCAATATGCAGCTTTGATAGATTACAGATTAATGGTGGGTAATAAAATTAACCATAATCAACATAGGTTTAAGGAAAAATAGACATCATCAAACTAATGTGCTATAATTTCTTATGAGATTACAAGTCTGGTTCACACAAGTAATTATGTTGATATGGCTGGAATGATACAAAATCATCAAGACATACATTAGCTGGAGAAAAACTGTCTAAGCAATAAACCTCACATGCAAGAGTAAATGGGGACTCATTCGTGAGCAGATGTACTTTTGTAACGCACAATTCTTGCTGCTCGGTTCTTTTCTTATTTATCACAACCTGACAGAAAAAGTTTAAAAAAAACAACCAAGAAATCAGTGATGGATTTTGCAGTTGAATGTATTTTTGGGAGAATGAAAAAGAAATCAAGAAGACAAGTCAGCAATATAGAACAGCATGAACTGCTTTGGAAATGCAAATAATATGTATTTCAATGTGAACAAATGGAACAGCATACATCTGGGAACAAAGTTTGCTGTTCCAACTAATGGTAAGGGATTTTCTCTCTTCAGAAGAGGAGACTGAGAAAGCAGCTGAATAAATTGATAGGGAGATGATGTGATTGATTATATGGGCTACTGCAATGCTTTGCTGTAGGGACTAGGAATATTCAGGCTGGAATAGAGAGACAGTACTACCACTGAAGGCATTGAAGCATCTACACAGAGTACTGTGTCTTGTTCTGATGTCCATCATTTTCAAAAGTTGTTAAAAAACACTTCAAGTGTATCTCAAAATGCCAAAATATACGTGTCATGCCATTCCTCTTACCAAAGGCAAGGTCAGGATGGGATTTGACCACAACTTATGACCACAGCTACATGGCAAGCTCCAGTGTGATAACGGAAAGAGGCAAAGATGGGGCCTTTCCTGAAAGGTAGATCAGCCTCTCCTTGGCCATTGGACTCCAAGCAGTAAACTGGAGTCCCCCTCCCAGTCACATAGTGAAGCCCTCTTCCTGCTTAACCTACTTACCTATTTGTACAAGCTGCACACCAGAACATACTGTGGGGATGCTGCAGAAGAGGGCAGAGACGCACATAATTCCTACCACAGATCATTAATTACAGCACGTGGCTCAAGTGAGGCAAAAACTACTCCCTCAGTGGAATTAATGCCCCTAAGGCCAGGCAAGTTGCATGAATTCACTCCTTGCGCAAGGAGCCTCCCAGAGGGACAGTGGCATCATCTCCAACCACACGTGAACATAACTGCCTCAACACAGAGGAGCGAGCAGGACAAATTGCACTCTTTTTTTTCTAGAGGACTGCCTGGCTTAAAAAGTTGATGATTGCTAGCCCAGAAATAAGTCACTCTTCTCCTAAATTCAGGCTCATATTGACACTGGCTGACATTTCCAATATGATTAGTGTTCGCATTATCTCAGCTTTGAAAACATAGTAGGCCCTCAACTTTAGAAAGCTGCCCTCTGAATATGCCTCAGATCAAGATCTCCAAATGCATCCATCACTGTGGGAAACAAATGACGACAGAGAAGACCTAATCACAACACAGGGGAAGAGGGACTCCCACCAGGACAGATGGTGATGAGCACAGTCTGCTTGAAACGTCTGGGAACCTGCAACCTCCTGTTGCCAGCAAGCAGTTGGGAACTGGAGCATCGGCAGGCTGAATCTGCAGCCTGGTTGCTTATGCGCACAAGGGCACCAGCGTTCTTCAATCCAAATTACCTCACTTCGTTTTAGGAGCTCTGAGGGGAACAATGAAGGAGAGTGGTGACTTAGGACTGTTTGGGGGTTTTTCTGATCCTTTCTGAAAAAAACACACTAAAGGTAGTTGAGGGAGGGAGTGTGCGAGAGGGGAGAAAGTTCTGGTGATGTCAGCTCCTATCTCCATGGAAACCGAACATTTTTAGTGACAATGGAGTCTTCCTCCTTGAGCTGCTGGGTTGCGTGGGGAGCAGGGGCAAGTAGGGCAGGGGCACATGAGGGAATTCAGCTAACTAAAACTATAGCTTCTGGCTTTCCAAGGAAGTGAGGAGAAAACTACAAATGCCTGAATACAGGTTTATGTAATCAAAACACCGTCTGGGGCAATAACAGCAAATAGTCATTATGCTCTTTGGTAAAACATGCTGTCACGCAGCTAGCCAGATGGAGGTATCATAGCTGCCCAGGGATGCTCAACAGAACTGTCCCTTGCTGCACTTTGCTTTTCCATGCTACAGTTTATTCTTCCAACATTTGCTGCCTCATTGGTGTTTACTTGGAAAGGGAGAAAGGAAGAGAAGAAGCTGGGAAGTACAGCCCTTATTCTTGAAATTGAGAGAAGTTGCACTTTGAGGCAGTGCACTACTTCCCAATATCATAGACGTTTTCTTGAGAGCCAAATTTATGACCTCCCTTGCAGACAATGAGAGTCCAAAACTCTGAAAAGAAGAAGGCCCTTTGGGAAAACTGATTAGTATCTGATCAGGATCTAACTCACTGGCATGGAGAAAACATGCAGGACCAAATGCAGGGTGTTTTCTCTTAGTCAGAAGGCTAGGGTAGCATCTGGACCCAAAGTAAGCTGAAACCATGATCCAGGTGCGGGACAAATCTGGATAAATCTTAGAACTGAGGTTAAATAAAAGCCTAGAATCTGTGTGTAAGTGCAAGTTTGAGTCTTGGATTTGATTTAAACAGTGCAGACAATTATAATGAATTTCAAAGAATAATGAATTAAGAACCACAAGCTTTTATAACTGAAAATACATTATATAGTCATTAGTTCTATATAACTAAATGGAAAAATCTTTCTTTAGCAGAAGTCTTTTGAGATCAGATATTCTAATGAGATTACTATCATTTCAGACCATCAGCTCATGAGGATGGTTGTATAGAAATGAAGAAACTTTTTTTTATTTTCAGTTTTGGACCTGAAATGAAAAATCCTCCACACTTATTGTTTTATATCTAAGGAGTTGATTCTAAGACTCCTTGGCATTGAAAGGAGTTCAGATATGAGTTACTATCAGATGCACGAAAGATATTTGCTCTCTCCTCAAGTTTCTGCCAGCAATAGCAACAGAGGAAAACATGTAAATGGGGTTTACTCCCTTCTCACCCAGGTAGCATGGATTTCATTTCCTGCATGGAGTAAGCACCTGAGCTCACCCTCTTTCATTTGGCATTGCCCCACTTATTTCGTCCGCCCTCCAGATAGCACCATTCACATACCACCCTTGCAGGGACACCAGGAAGAGTGAGACCCCTGGTTCCCAAGCCTTTTACCCCAGACACCAGCAATCCTGTGCCCACCTGAAGCAGAGCCTTCTTCCCAGCATACCACAGCACATCACCCACACAGAGGAGCACCATGGTCTCCAGGATCCCCCTTTCAAGAACATCTGTTCTTCCCTTTCCTCCTCAAAGGCTGCTGTGGTCGGGTCTCGCTTACCCTGCATCCAGTCACCAACAATTCTGCCAGCAGGATCTCAGGCTAGAACATACAATGATCTGGCTTTTCTCACCACCGTGTGTCAGGTACTTTAACTTAGCCTTTCATGATGAACTCGCAGTCCCCATGCTGGGCCATCTTAAATCAAATGCTAATCGCAGCAGGCTCAGACACAAGAAATGTCTTCCCATCTCATACATGTTGCATTAATTCAGAAAAAGCTACAGCTTTCATCTGCCTGTCTTCCTTTCACGCACAAGCTGGTCAAGAATCAGACTTCAAACTTTTAAAATTGAACTGAGTTTGAAAATCCCTGCTCCCCTCAAGAAGTAAACAATTAGAGGCCACTCCAGAGGGAATGACTTTCAAGTCTTGCTGTAGAAGAACTGTGTCAAAAGCAAATATAAAGACCGTACCCCTCTGCACCACAGGGGAAAACTGCAGAGTGAGCTTGAACTCTCTGCTGGCTCAGTCATACGCATATTTCTGGGTAACAGCAAATGCAGGTAATTTCTTGCTGGGAGGAAGTGGAAAGTGGGGGTTTCTTTCTGAAAAGATGTTCGCTTGTTTGCTGTGAGAATAGTAATGTTACATACTTATTATATTTGTTTCTGATTTTCTGTTTTTCACTATACCACAGAGCAATCTAATTGAAAATGGACAAATTACAAAAAAGCACATGCCCACTGGTATCAGAAATGGACATTTTGATGTGATTTTGTAGGCAAATCCTGGTAGACTTTCCACTTCATACATGGAGAGCAGAAATTAGAGCTTCACCATAGCAACTTTGTTGTAAAAAACACTCAAATGTCAATTTGTCCCAATAGTACTGTGGGTAAGCCCAGTGCAATACAAAGACAAAAAGTCCAGAGCAGGAAAAAATACATTCCTACCTTTGAAAAACTGCTGCTGGAAACAGAGAAGCTAGCTTGGTTCTGGTAAAGTTACACCTCTTCCACTCAGACTTTTTAAAAACAAACGAACACAAAGGTTTTGGGATAGCTCTTCAGCTGGTATGAATTAACATCCTCTACTGAAGTTGTGCGAGATAAATGCCTGCACATCAGTGTGGGAGCTAAGCTACCTTGTTTATTGTTTCTTCCGTAGATTGTTAACACAAGCATGTGTGATTCCAGTTTGGCAGAGATATTGGTGTTACTGAAGAAGTAGCACCAGAGTGGAAACTTTCACCTCAGTTACAGAATCACAGAATGTTAGGGATTGGAAGGGACCTCGAAAGATCATCTAGTCCAATCCCCCCACCGGAGCAGGATCACCTAGACCACGTTGCACAGGAACATGTCCAGGCGGGCTTTAAATGTCTCCAGAGAAGGAGACTCCACAACCTCCCTGGTCAGCCTGTTCCAGTGCTCTGTCACCCTTACTGTGAAGAAGTTACACAAAACAAAGAAACTATTGACCTACCCAGCCATTACAATGAAGAAATCTAGGCGGTTCCAGGTATCTCCAAGGTAGCACTTCTTGCCAAAGATCCCCAGGGCCACCATCTTTACGACCATCTCCATGGCAAAGAAGATGAAGATGAAATCATCAAATACCTGCCAAACAGAAACCCAAGAGCACATTTGATAAACATTGTCAGCCTTGGACTTTAAGATGCAGAATGTCAGATAAATACAAATTTCAGTACTTCTGAAAACGAGTTAGAAGGCAGGGCTGGGAAAGCTTCTTCCATGCAGCCCTGGGATCGCAGCTTCCTGCTGCTCAAGTAAGCAAGGGGATTTTACAGGGGGTTTTTTTCCTCCATGGGTGAAGTAATACATGTAGACTCAGAGACACCTTACATGGATTTGAAATGAGGTATTGGCTCAGCACCAGCAGGTCCATACCTGGCCAGGGAAACACTGTCCTTTCAAGGTCTCCCAGGTGGGATTCCTCATCACCTCCCTGCAAATGGCCCTGCTGAGGACATAGTACATCTTCATGCACAGCTTGAGCAGCACATACCAATCATAGATGGAGGCTTCAGATATCTCAACATCTCAGTCTCAACAACACTATAGATGACAACCCTTGCTGTCACCTTTTCTTTGGGGAAGCAGCAAGCACAGCTAATGCATTCATAGGCTGGATGTAAACACGGCCCTTCTTGACATAGCTTTTGTTTCTTCTCCCTTTGGACACCCTGAATGCCACATTACCTGTGGACTCAATACTACTCTTGCTCCTCAGAGTAGAGAATGCATCGGAGGCTGCTATTCTCTTCTGCCTGGATGTAACCGTAGTTATTTCTCCCTAGCTTACCTCTGAGCTATGCATCTTGTAGCTGTCTATGTCAGGAAACCCCTGCTTATGAACAGGATCAGGAAGGTTAGCATCTGTTCTGTATTGCATGGCCACAAGTAGATTTCATACATTATCTCTCTCTCACTCCATTCCCCTCCTCAAAGCAAGCTCTTGCCATTTTACAACAGGCTAGCTTACTGCCAGGGACATTCTTGCCAATCTGTCTGGGAAAGGGTTGCCCACATGCTGAAGGAAAATGTGCAGTTTGGAGAGAGGCACCATTGCGACAAGAAGAAAGTTTTCTTACCTGCAAGATTTTACACCTGTCAGAAAGGCAGTCCATATCCTCACACGGCTGGTACATCCCCAGGGTAACGCAGTTTAACAAAATCACCATCATGCTGACACACTCAAACCAGGTGGAAAAGAGTCAAGGAAAACTTTTGTAAAAGCATCATGGCTGAGATAAGCTTGCTCTAGGCTTGGGGTGACAAAACAGGGAAATAACTGCTAGTAGACTCATAAATTACATTCTTATGGGTTTTTCCTCTCAGTTCCTCACTACTCCACTCCTTTATTAAGCCAAAACTCTTTTGAAAAGGGGAAAGTAGAGGTAGCACAAAGCCCTAAGGTATTTACACAAGTCAAAACATTGCCATAGTTAAACACATACTCGCTTCTCTCCTTTTGGTTTGCCGAGCCCCCTCCCTCACTGGTTTTCTGAATCTTCTTTAATATATGGAAGAGAATTTCCATGGTGGCCTACGCTCAAATGTAGCAGAGATCTCTATGACCTAGGGATTTAAATCAAAATAGACAGCTGGATCTCTAGGTGAGCCTAGTGATTACTTCCCTTCTGGGAAGGAGGTACAACACAAGGCTAGAAGTCTCCTTCTTCCCTTTTGAGAGAAACCAGGAGATTAAGATCTGCCATATTGGAACAGGTCAATGGTCCATCTAATCTGTTAGTCTGCTTCCAGTAGTGACCCATGCTGGAGGAAACTCCACAATGTGCCTAATTAAGTTATTCAGTAACCATAGGGGGAAATTGCATTTCTGACCCCAGCTAGTGATCAGTTTATGCCCTGAAGCATGAGGATTGATAGTCCTTATAATTGTTTTCTCAGCTACACTAGAGTCCCTGCAGATGCTTTGCTCATTCATTTGAATCCTTTGTTGATAATCTTACTAAAATATCTGCTTCGATAATAGTTGGCAGCCGTGAGCTACATTGGCTAATTATACTTTACATTAAAAATTGTTTCCTCCTATTTATTTTTAATTTGTTGCCTTTTAATTTCATCAAGTGCCACTTCATCTATATATTACAGAAGATGATAAAAACGGTTTATTTGTGTGACCTTCTCTGTGCACTCCACACCCTCTACCTGCCTTCTCTTCACCATCCCTCCTCTCCTGAAGGAGCCTTAAGACCTGATACACACTTATCCAATAACCCATTTGAGTATTTTAGCTCTAAAAGCAGGCGCATTTCTGTGATATCTTTCCAGACCATTCACATTGCACAGCAGTGGTGTAGATCTAATGAGAATGGACCTCCAACCTCTGGCAGAAACATCCTTCTTGGGTATTTTGACACATGTCACATAAATATATCTACTCAGTTTCCATTTTCAGACCTATTTTTTTAAAAATAAAATATAACAGAGCCAAGATATTATCAATTTAAAATACAACCCACTGAGTGCACCTATTTTCAGTCCTTACTGAACTGAATCCAAAACAGTGGCCTGTATCTCAGGACATTTCTGAAAGACACTCAACATCTATGGTTTGTTCTGAGCAACTCTTCTGCTCTCATTCTCTGACAGTGATTCATGACTAACCCGCACATTCTGATCTAGAAAATTATTAATTCTTTCTCTTCTCCCCCACTTGGGTTTCAGTGAGCTACCTTCAGTTGAAAAATCAGACAAGAGCAGGGCACCAGCTCTACTTTGCCAACCATGCTGTAAGGTGATTTCAAGAATGTGTTATCACTATGTCTCACTGAGTTAATTCCAAATGCTCTACAAAGTAATGTACATGGAGCCCACCCTCAGCATAGGCTTCAAAACCAGAGATCTTTTCCAGGAGACATACACCAAAAGGGCATGAATGAAATGTTTGCCCTCAGAGGTCTACACAACACAACCTCAGCTTTCCATCTTTGTCTCTCTGACACATTTCTTTAATGATCTGACCCAAAGCCCATGAAAGTAATTGAATAGGTAGCTCCCACAGGCTTTCAGGTAAGACTTCAATTCTCTTCTGGACTTTTCATAATTTATTTGGCATCATCTTTCATAGAATTACAGAATGTTTGATGTTGGAAGAGGCCTCTGGTGGTCATCTTGCCCAACCCCTCTGCTCAAAGTAGTATCAACTACAGCAGATTGCTCAGGGTCACGTCCAGTAGGGTTTTAGAGTATCTCCAAGGATGGAGGCACCAGAACCTCTCTAGGTAACCTGCTCCAGCATTTGACTACCTACACTGTGAGAAAGTGTTTTCTTATGTCAAAATGGGATATCCCACATATCAAGGCTGTGACCATTGCCTTTTGCCCCGTTGCTGGCCAACACTGAACAGTCTGTCTCCTTTATTCCTCTCATCAGGTATTTATACAAATGGTTAAGATCCCCCTGAGCCTTTTCTTCTTCAGTTTGAGCAATTCCAGCTCTCCCAACCTTTCCATTTTGATGCAGGTGTTTTGACAGCTACTGGAAAGGCAGCACCAGTGAAGCCCTAGTGGAGGGATCAGTGCTGAATGACACTCTTTGAGGGGCCAAAAGTGCTTCAGTGTGGGCTGAGCCAATAGCTGCAAGACTCCCTCTCCCAGGGCATAAGGCAGTCAGGAGATGTATGGATAGAGCTGGTGCTTAGAACAGCCCTAAATGAAATTAATAAGTTAAAAATGAAAAACAGATATTGTTTTAAAAGCCAGGTTTTTTTCTTCAGCAAACATGACACAAGAGACCTGGAGGCAGGGAGTACTACTCCCCAACCACAGCTAACCTCAGGGAATTCAAGTAAAGGGGCTTGAAGTCAGGGATTTATTTCATACAGATCTAAACTTTTATGCACATGCTTCAGCAGCAGCAATGCATGGGTGGTCAGGATGCTCCCACGCTCCCTTTTCTCCTTTCACTTCCCTTTCAGTGCCCCTCCCCAGGCCACACAGACCATGCTAGTTCTTCAGGCAGCTGGCAAGTCTCCAAAGCACAAAACCTGGCCAGCCACTGAAAGTGCTTCCAAAAACATTGTAATTTGGGCCAGATGTGCGAAGCCCTCATCTTTGTGCTCAAAAAGCTCTGGCCGGCCATGCTCAATTTTTCCTCTCCCTGCTTTTTGGATACCAGCTCTCTGAAAGTTTGCCAGCATCGCCCAGGTTTCCTGAGGACAGTGCTGAATCGCTGGCTGCTCCTGGGCTATTAAAGTGACATTAGGAAAAGCTGCTGCCCCACAGTTTTCCTTTCAGAGCAGGCAGATAGCCTGAAAAGGCAAATCCAGGGGAGAGGAAGAAAGTGCAAGGAGAAAATTGAAGCATCTCCTGCCCTGAGTTGGGAGGGGTCGCTACCTCCTTGGGTCGGTGGAGGGCATAATTAGAAGTACCTGCTGCCTTCAACGTGTCACCGCTGTCAACCACAGCGATTGCCTCCCGTCACCACGGAAACAGCCTGCAGCCAGGTTTATCATCTTTTTTTCAGTGATGCCTCCCCCTCCCCACATACTTCACCCCCTCCTTTTCCTTGTGCCTGAGCCTGTAATTAATTTCAGCTGCTGACAAAGCCGGTATTCACAATCTGCACCATTCAGTCAGAAGTTTCATTACTAATTAACTTCTTTCAAAGTTCAAATCTCCTAATTACAAGTGAACCTGCTCACATGCTATCCCTCTCTGCCCAGGCCCTTCCGCAGTGCCTCTCTCCCTTAACACAGATCCACTCCCAACACCTGTACCAGCGAGACTTGGGGCCTCTGACAGGTTTTGGAAACTAAAAGGAGATCCAGGCATTTCTCACCATGGTCAGCTCTTCTCTCTTGGACACCACAAGATGTTTCAGGGAAGGTACCAGAAAACCCACACTATGTAATAACTTGCTCTTAAAGGGAGATTTTTCCCTAACAGTGGCAGTTAACAGTTGATTCAGGCCCTAAGGGATAAAGGGGTCATGGGACTCACTTGAAAAAGGAAAAACAGCAATGGAGAAAGGTTTCCTGACTCGTTTAACCATGGGCTATTCTCATTATCCACATAATTGCCGCCTCCTTGTGAAAGTCCTGTTAAGCTCTTGGCTTCACCACTGTCTTGCGACATCAAGATCCATATCTAGGTTAATTATACTCTTCCTGAAACACATTTCCTTGTACTGGTTCTATAGCTGGTGCCTCCCTTTGACAGCAACACCCTGCTTTGCTGATGGGTGCCAACAGGACTCAGACAGCTGCTGGCCAGTGGCAGCCACCATGTATCCATTGACCCTCCATCATGTTTTCCAATGGACAGGGCAAATCTGGAATGGTAAGAGACTCAAGGAGGATGTGCATCACCAGCACACACGAAGAAAGAACCATCACCCACCCCAAACCATCTGGGTTGGAGTTTGTGATGAAAGCTACAAGTTACAGGGCAGTTAAGGAGATCTACAGGTGTTTCTGGAAGCTGGACATGTGGTAGTGTTTGATAACATGATTATGCATAATATGCAATAATATTAGGAACAGGTGATGGGATATAGACAAAGATTTTGGGCTCAATTCCTGAATAACAAATAGCAGAAGCAAGGTATGCTGTACTGGAGATGTAAATATCTTGCACCTAGAAAACTGGGTACCTCTTAAAGTTATTGGGATTGGCCTCAATCTCTGCTTTATATCACTGTTAAAATACAACAAAGCAAAACAGAATAATACTTTGGAGTCTCCTCTCCTTTTCCTCCTTCATCAATAAGCTGAAGAATAGCAGTACACCAGGCACAAAAGTCTCCCGAGTGCCTGGGACTCCTAACAACACAGAATATATATAGCCATTTCAAGCATGATAATTCCTCGGTCTTTCCTGTTGCTATCTCCAAACTGCTCCTAGGACAGGCCTTGTACCAATTCTGCTCTGGAATATCTCAGACCTGTCCAACATGCAGTGGAAATGCGTTGGCTACAAAGCACTTAGAGCAAGGGGAAAAAGCCAACCCTGTGATGTGGCTGGTCCTGGCAGCACCTGTTCCTGCCCCAAAACAGAGGGAAGAGCCTGCTGCATAGAACAGTGCAGTGACTGAACTGGAAACATGGAGCCCCATGCAATGCATCCCAAACACTGGCCACCCATGCACATGACTCCTTGTGGCCTCCCACCTCTGAGCCAGTGCCACACAGGCACAGCTGTGGGCACTCTGCAGGTGAGGCATCACATCTGCATGATCACTCATCTCAGCTTCCCCATTGGGCTCCTCTCCACCTGCTTCTCATCCCACTGTACTTCCCACTAGCTAAATGGCTTCACACTGTAATTCCAGTCTGTGGTGACTGCACTTTCTTTCCCTCCTGTGCTGCTATCTCTCTTCTTCCTCAGGTCAACATCAAATTAAGCAACATCCCCTTAGCATACCTTCATCTTTTATTCTTTATCTGTTTGCTCTTCTCTATTTTTAATCAGCCAAAGGGGAACACACCACTGAGAGAGAGCTCAGCAAGCTGCCCCCAACAGGAACTCTCTTCAAACTGATCAGATCCTTGTTACTTCTCTCAAACGGGTCAGTTCCTGGTTGATATAGCTCTAGCCTCTCCCACCACTCCAACCACAATCATGTGGGGGCAGTTGGGGCCTCACACAGGTTCTGTCTGTTGGGCCTTGGGGAACAAAATAAGTTGCTGGGTTGGGACTCATCCATAGGTCAATTGCAACTCAGGGGCCACAGCCCAGGCCCCAGCACTTCACCTCCCTTAGAAATAAGGTAAGGACAGTGCTGTGTTCCTTCCCTGCTTTCCTCCTCTGCTTTGTGACCCTCCTGCAAGAAGCCAGTAGCATACTGTAACTGTAGTAGGACAGTTAATATTTCATTTATGATGGAAGGAGTGATTTGTGTTGTGAAGATCAGAGAAACAAGTAGCTCCAGGGAAAGAAGTGCTTATTTGCTCTCCCTCATTGCTGTTGGCTTTTGCAGATGCCCTCACAGGTTTTTCCCCCTCACACCCTCTTTTTTCCCTATCACCACTCACTTTTTTTTTTCCTCCTATGCTGTTTCATAGGAGTTTTGTGTTCTTTTTCTACAAAACAAGCCAACAGAAGCAACAGGGTTCTTCCTCTTCAGCATCAATCTGCTAAGCTAACCCACTAGAAAAAGTTGAACGTAATACCTGGTGTTCACTCAAAGGAAAATACATCTCAAAATGTGTTTGTGTTCAAATAGATCAAAACAATCAAAACATTTCTTAGAACAAAAAGCTTTAAAAAGTCCTATTTTGGAAAGGCTGAAACAATTCTCCTTTGTCTTTTTTAGTGCAAAGAAATGTTTTAACATTACAGAAAAAAAGTTGTGGGTTTTTTGACCTGACTTGGAACTCTCTTTTTTTGAGTTCCAAGTCAACTGGAAATTAAATGCCAATACCCAGCGTTGCAATGCTGGGATTTCATGGTGGCCAAGCCATAGAGGGCAATTTATAAAGCCTTTTTGCAAGCCCTCAAGGTCAACATGCTCTAGGCGTCTCCATGTCATGTAATCTCTTGTGCATGTTTACTTTCATCACATCATCATTTATACACTTTTCTCACAAAACAGGAGCACCTGAACTTTAGACAGATAACATGTATTGCTAAAGTCTTCAGGTCTTTCTCAATATTGATGCTAAGGGAAGGACGGCAGTACTGTCAAAAAAGGCAAGACTGTTATGTTGATTTGAGGGGCACTAGGGAAGACTTAGACGACAACTGATGGTGTTACTGGAAGGCAGGACAAGAAACTACAGAAGAGGGAGGCAGTAGAGAGATTTTAAACGCTTGTCAATGTTTCCATGTTTCTGCCCTTTGGTAGGGACTTTAGATCAAGCGTAGATTCATTAGAAAAGACTCAGACATATCCATATTAAATCAAATAAACACCAACAAAGCAAAGCATCATAGGTCAGCCTCTCTGATCAGTCTAACTTCACAGGACTGCTCAGAAAGTATGTTCTGTACCAGGCCACACAGTCTTTTGGCTGTGTAGCTCAAATTCAGATTTAGCTTAGACACTAAGGAGAACCAAGTCAGTTGTATCTCATATGCCACTTCATATGGCCCTGCAAAGTTAGGTGAGCATTTGGAAAGTTTGTTGGTTTTGGTTTGGTATTTGATTTTTGTTTGTTTGTTTTGTTTTTCATTACAGAAACAAAATGAAGCAAATCTCTCATTTCTTAAAACTCTTTCCATAATGATTTATTCAGACCTGCTAATTGCACCCATTAAACCCTCAACTCCAGCAAAACCAAAACCAATAGAAAGAAATTTAACCTCTGGCAGGAAAAATGTACAATGGAGATTAAGAGGCTAAGAAGGAATTTGAAGAGCAAATAGACAGAGGTATTAACACAATGAGAAAAGTCTTCAGGTAATCCAGAAATAGGAAGCCAGTGAGAGAGCTCTAACCTACTGTAGGGCCACAATAGGTCACAGAGTGCCCCTAATAAAATGTAAGGCTGTAGAGAGAAAGCAAGGTTTCTTTACAATACTCTTTACCACAGCAACCACAGAAGAGCCAGCAGAAGTTATGCCAAGAATTCTGGCTGGCTGGCTGTCACACCACCTGGGTGGATATACATTGATCTTCTAAAGCAACTTGGTATTTTCTTCAGAAGAGGTGTGCAGATCCCACTGATAATTATTCAAATATCTCACAAATACCATGCATCTTCATCCATGCTGCTACACAGCCCTACTATTAATAATTACCTCTTGCCTACAGCAGCTGGGTCCCAGAGCTTCTCCACTGATAATGACCAACCTCCAAATTGCTTCTAGCTTTCAGAGTGCAACAGAGCATCTGTTTAACAGTGTGTAACATTCCTACAAAGCTGCTTACTCTAGGAAGCATGAAAAAAATATAGTATCTAGAAAAAAAACACATCCGAGAATCTTTTTTTTAGGTCAGAAGAAAGTAATTACCTAAATTTAAACTTGAACAGGGAATTAGAGGTAATGACTGTTCCTGGAGAAAGAGCTTTTTAATATCCTCAGATGGCTGGGACTGTGGTTGCATGTCTTACTTGCCAGCCAAGCAATACTCCACCATGCTGTGGGATCAGTTCAGGACCGACTTGAGGAATCGCACCTCCTGCTGACTCCCAAATGGTGTTTCCTACAGCATTCTGGCTCTGCCTTGGAGATCGCCATCCAAAACCTGACCTGGCTTCACATCAGGAGCTTCAACAAGGTCACAGCATGAGGCAATAGGACTGCAGCTTGGAACATTATCATGCTATATGACAGCCGAAAGAACTTTTGCTCCAAAATCTCCTAGTCAAAGTGGCAGGTTTAGCAGCTGCTTCCTGCTGCAGATGAGTTGTAGGGGTAACAGACCACCAGCAGAAAACCCCTGAACCAGAACTGAGATAAAAACTGTAAAGCTTTAACTGCCTACTTATATTTCATTTCGTGTAGTCAAGTCCCTACTGACATCAGTGGCAAAGTGGGGAAGTTAGAAGAGTTAGTATTTGGTTTTGCGCTCAGTTGGCCTCTGCTCTAGAAAAGACCTAAACTTGGCAGGGCAAGGTAGGAAGGCATTTCCAGTCCAGGAGTGATTTAAATTAAAATGTTCTCCAGAGTAACAAAATCTGAAGTTGAATGGGGCAGCTGAATGCTCTGATACAGGGCCCCCATCATGCATGACCCCAGGAAGTCCAAAGACTGGTCAGAGGGGCTGGTGGAGTCGCCATTTTCAAACCAGAGCCTAAGCTACAGTGCTTCGCAAGAAAAATCAAAATCTCTCCAAATCCTTCCTCTTTGCTTCTGTGCTTCATTGCCTTGCCTCCCAGAAACACCATCTAAAGTTGTGTAAGTCTTCCTCAGCACCTGTCAAACTGATGTAACAGTCCTGCCATATTTGGCAGTACTGCAGTCCCTTCTTTGGCCTTCATGTCATGGTAGGTTTGAATACAGTCCTTATCTTGGGTGGGTCCACCGGACATCCACAAAATAAATTAGCACTATAACAGCAGTGTCTATATGACTCAACTTCAAGAAAGGAAGAAGGAAAGAACTAATGATGATGGATTTGGGAAGGCAGGGAAAGCAAGAGAATTAAAAAAATGGAAGGCATTGCTTTTTCCCCCTCCATACTGCTTCTAATGTTTTCTGACTTGATTTTTTTTTTCTTCTTCTGCCTTGATCTCTTTTGCTTCCCAGAGCTCTCCTTCCCCCACTCTAGTAGAAAGAAATGCTTAAATGTTCGGAATGAAACAGCATAAAGAGGAGAATAAATGTTTCTTTAGGAGCAAAGGACCAGGTTTTGGAAGACATGGAGGCCCTTAAGGATACACAATAATCTTTTGTGGGACCTTTTACAGCACACAGATTCCTGGTTCTCATTGATTTCAGTGAGACCACATTGTGCCCCCCAAGCCTACCAGATGGGCTCTCTAGTAGCTCACAAACACAAACAGGTGTAAGGAGGGCACACACAAAGGAGGCAAAGCTGTCTGCAATGTGCCAAGCAGAATCTAAAGCATAGTTGACTCCTTCCATTTCCAGCACAACTTTCACCTCTCCAGTAAAGGCGTGTCTTCTCTTCTTACTTTCTGGTGCTTTATAGGTGTGGACTTTGTCCTCTTGTTGTGGGGTTTAGGCTCAGAGGGCCTTGAGAAACAGTCTGTGGGGAATTAAGAGGATATACCAATGAACCTCCTAAAACAGGCACTACTATGCAGCTGCCTGCCCAGGCTTGGAGGGCTGGGGGTCACCTCCTCAGGACTACAGCAGAGACATGTGGAAGACAGACAGATACTCTTCGTAACTTCCCACCTATCTGGCAAAGGTCACACAAGTCCAAGCTGAGCTCACAGGGACACATGACTCAAACACATGTAAAGGGAAGGAAGTGTGCTTTTGATAAAAGGTTGTCTTGCCTTGCAGGAATGTGAATATGACAGTGAAAGCACAAAGGACAATTATGGACCTTCTCACACTTTAAAAGGTGTATGTATCCTTCTGCACAGGGGCTCTGCTCTCTGCAGGTGCCAGGGCAGTATCCTGTACCCCAGCACATCACCTGGTGAAGAATGTGGAAGCGAGCTCCTTTCTCCTCCAGACAGCCAGTCTCCAAGTCTAACTGATCTTAGAGGGTACTCTGACTCCAGTAGCAGTCCTGAATTAGAAAGGCAGAAAGATGGGATAAAGCAACTTTGCCTTTCTCCCTTCTCCCGGCTATGTGATGCTTGCAGAGGATACAGCATCATGTGCTTGGTGCTTAGCTTAGCAGGCTTTTCTGACAAGTGCTTCAGTACAGAAAAGAAAGTCATGTGGTGACAAAGCTTTGCAGCAAAGTAAATAAAGATTAATTCAAAAGTGTAGGGAGTGCTTGTAAGGCCACTCAGAAGAAATTGCATACACTCTAAGCAAAATGCAGGGCAATAATACAAAAAGCTGGGTCTAAGCCCCTGTTGCTTGTTTCATAATTAAATAAAACTCGTAATTAAATAAAACTCATAATTTTCAGAGTTTCAAGATGCTACCATGCTCTACTTTGAATGTATAATTTTCCCCTCACTGTTTTGGCTTTTTGGAAGGCTTGTAGCTGGCCTCTTTGCCCTTGTTTCGAGAGTGTATACTGGAAGAACTGGCACTGATGGCCTGCAGGACATGTGCCTGGAGGAAGGACTGATTGCAAACGACTGAGCCAATCTGTCTCAGCAGATAACTGGAAGCTAGGAGCGCCAGCCAGCACGCAGGCTTGCAGCAGCTGCTGGAACCTCCTTGAGGACACAAATGGGCTATGGATGGCCTCCTGGAAAGGAAGCTTCTGATGTGCATGTGTGGCAGGGGTACCTGTGAGGGCCAGGAGAGATGCTCATTATTTAAGCTTCTCACCTGAGTAAGAGAAGGGACCCTGTGGTGGATGAGCAGATGTGCCAGTACTCTCCTCCTACGTCTCTTTTTCTCTTCCTTCCTTCTACATCCTGCAGTAAAGACCACTCAGTGAAAATAAGATTATTAAAACCATCTAGTGTTTCCTTCACAACACTACATAAACTTTTAATAATTTTCACAACTATCTCTTAAGGTATGTAAATAGTTTGTAACTGATAAGAAAGGAAGAAAGGAGCAGGTTTTTCAAAGTGGCCCCTGATTTGGGTTCTTCAATGCACAAGCTTCATGGAGCCTGGTTTTCATGAGTGTGTAATCCTTGTCATTTCCAACACAGCCAACAAGAACTGTGAAGCTCCAAGCCTCTGAGCATCTGGCTCCCACCGCTTCAAGTCAGATGGCCAAAGATCAGAGTTCCCTTTAGAAAAAACATTACCCAGAGATAACACAGTAAGTCACTATCTGGGACTGCATTAAAATTCAGGTGCTCCTGACACCCAGTACATATTCACAAAACCGCTCAGCTTTCTGGCTAGCTGACAGATTGCACCATGCCAGGGAAAGGAGCCAACGTGATTCATGCTCAATCACCACGATGCCGACAGTATTGAGTGCTGTTTTAAGGAGGGTTAAATGCTGTGAATGTGCTAGGCATTATCAATATTAAAATATTATTAGTATTATTTATGAGGTATCTCCACGTGTCCTAGATGATACTAGCCAAGATCGAATTCAAATTATGCAAAGTGTTACATAAACATGCAGTAAAACACTCTGCCTGCTCCAAAGAGTTTTTAATCTAACTGAACAGGACAGGCTAATGATGCATTATGGTCTCTGCTTTGCACACAAGAAGGCAGAGCAGAGAGAAATGAGTGGATTTACCCAAGGGCAGACAGGAGACATGAGACACAGCTGGGAACTAAGTAAGGGTCTCCCAATTTGTTCTACAGCATCTTTGACCAAAGATCATTCTCTATCTCAACTACAACTGCATTTGATGAGGACAGTGCCCACAGGGAGAACAGTTCTCCCATAAATCTTTCCTGAGAACAATGGAAAAAGTGTCTAAGTCCCACTTTATAGAGGCAAGTAATGTACTGCATATAGATTACTGTAAATGGAAGGCTCCCATTCAGAGTGTTCTCTGGCTCTTCAGGTGTGCAGTACACAGACAGGCAGGAGCCAGAAGATTAATGCTCTCTACCTCTGTCTTCTACTGATACCTTTACTGAGATCTCAAGTTGTTGGGATCTCAAGATAAAATTCAGCCCATAGTTATGATAGAATCATAGAATAGTCAGGGTTGGAAGGGACCTTAAAGATCCCCTAGTTCCAACCCCCCCTGCCATAGGCATCTAACCCACTAGATCAGGTTACTCAGAGTCCCATTCAGCCTGNTTGCACTTGGTCTTGTTGAACTTCATGAAGTTGGCATGGGCCCACCTCTCAAGCCTGTCAAGGTCCCTCTGGATGGCATCGCTTCCCTCTAGCGTGTCAACCACACCACACAGCTTGGTGTCATTGGCAAACTTGCTGAGGGTGCCCTCAATGCCACTGTCCGTGTCACCGACGAAGATGTTAAACAAGACTGGTCCCAGTACTGATCCCTGAGGGACTCCACTTGTCACTGGCCTCCACTTGGACACGGACCCATTGACAGCCACTCTTTGAGTGCGGCTGTCAAGCCAGTTCTTTATCCACTGAGTTGTCCATCCATCAAACCCATATTTTACCAGCTTGGAGACCAGGATGTCGTGCGGGACAGTGTCAAAGGCTTTGCTCAGGTCCAGGTAAATGACATCAGTTTCTCTTCCCTTGTCTATTGATGTTGTGACCTTCTCATAGAAGGCCACCAGGTTTATCAGGCATGATTTGCCCTTGGTGAAGCTGTGTTGATCATACCCAATCACATCTTCATTCTTCTGCCTCATGCCTCAGCAGTGCCTCCAGGAGAATCTTCTCCATGATCTTTCCCGGCACGGAGGTGAGACTGACTGGCCTATAGTTCCCCGGCTCCTCCCTCTTTCCCTTCTTAAAAATGGGGGTTATGTTTCCCCTTTTCCAGTCAGTGGGGACTTCACCAGCCTGCCAGGACTTTTGGAATATAGTAGAGAGAGGTTTAGCAACCTCATCCTCCAGTGTAACACTAAGTCCAGTCTAATACTCTGACATCTTTATTTTTTCCAGTCTGCCAAAGAATGTGCTTCCTTCCAAGGGTGCTCCAGGTTCCTTTGATAAAGGTGTGCTATGTAAGCACAAATTAGACACATTTGACTGCAGAATGACCAGCTCCAAAAATGGTGGTTCCTACACAGCAAGATACTAATAGCACAGGCTTGCTAAAGCCTCCATCATCAGCATAGTTCTGCTACCTCTTTGATGTCTTTCTGCCCGTTGTATTCATGACTTGTCTTCAGATTTAGGACTAGTAGTACATTCATATGCCTGTGACCTATTTGCTTTCATATAGATTCAACTTCTCACACTATTTATTCTGGAGTTTTTGACAGTCTCTGGAAATACATGCCTCTTTCTCTTATTTACAACCTAACTTATTTTTCCCTGTACAGTTTCCAGTCAAAAATTATGGATGTGCATTAATCTCATTTCATTTTGGACATAGCAGTTACAGCCTAGCTCATCGCACCATCCTTTCCAGGCATGCCAAGTATTTCCCTTTCTCTTTTCAGAGTCTTTCTTATGAGCCTATTGGTTTTGTTTTAATTTTTAACAACCATCTCCAATTCTGTGTGACTCTGCAGGAGCTGCTCCTTTATTAGATTACTCTTCACTGTCTCACTGTTGTCTGTCTTCCATCACATTAATTACTGAGCACCAAGGGATCACTCGGATCACTCGCATTTCCATTGTCCCATGCAGGTTTCATTGCCTTCTCTACTAGTCAGTTACCCCCAGATTCTTCCCTCTCTCCACAGTATGTACACTGTTTAAATAGTGTGCACTTAACTACCTCATTTCCAGCACCCTACTTCCCTTTTGCATATAGCAATAAAGTGACTTTACCATAAAGACAGAAGAAAGACGGTTGTTTAGCAGGGACATAGCTAGTACAAAATGTTGGTGAGCAGAGCACAAAACCCAGCCATCCTCCCCCGGCTCCAGAGGACAGGGCTCAGGTAGGATCATAGCAGCCTGCAAAGGTCCATTGCAGGGAAGGCGGAATTGTGATGCAGACACCTCACCTCTGAAACCCCCAGGATCAGTAGATCACCAAGCCAAAGAGAGATACCAAGTTACTGATAAACCTGCCCAGCTCAGCAAGATGAGACATTTGCAACAGCAGGCACCAGTGACCAGTTATATGTGATAAATTCATTCTTTGTGGATTAGGACAACTGCTTCATGCCTAGTGCAGCCCTGCCAAGGGCCCATCATGAGCAGTAGCTTCACATGCTGTTCTCTGAGGTAACATATTAGACCCAGGATACCTGCAATTAGCAGACCCATCAACTTCTGCAAATACATTCTCCCACCCTTTCCAGTGTATCCCTTTCCAGATAGATTTAGCAGTGACTTAACAAAGCTTACATCTTCTCTACACAATCTTCTTGCATCTGAGAATGATTCTTCCTGTCCAGATACAATCAGACACAGAGTCAGCAGTGTACTAGAAAAGATTACCATAGAAGCTTTAGCTTTAGGCTTTCTTGCTAATAATCTACCCTTATATTTCATGACTTATTTCCTACAGATTCTTATATCACTGATACCAAGATGTAGTACCATGACCACAGGCTCCTTCACAACTATCTCTAGTGTACCCACATAACCTGTGGGATTTGACACCGTTGTGTACAGTAGGCAGATTATCTTATAGGTCTCATGGCCATCAGACATCCAGCTGCCTGCATGGCAGATGAGAATTATCTCCTCTCCCTATAACCTGTTTGCACATCACATCCACTCAGCTTATGCAGCCAATGTACTGAGCTTCAAATCCAAACCCAAAACTGTCTGTGCTCCTGCACCAGCTGATGTCTCTCAAACCCAGAATGCCACCTGGCTGGGGAAGAAACACACATGCAAACTGACAGTACCAAGTGTGTTCTCGCCATTATCACCATCAGCAAGGTGCTTCTGAGCTTGGTGGGAGCTCTGGAGAGGGAAGTTGGGAGTTGAAGGGAAAGAGTCCCTCCCTCTAGTCACATGTCTAATACTCTGCTGATCACATACATGTGCTTCTCCAAGCAGAAGCAGGCCACAGCCCTCGGTCTATCCCCCTTCAGTTTACCTGTGGCAACTCAGTGATGACAGGACTTGACAAGGCATATAAGAAAAATGCAGAAAAGGACAGTTTTCCTATAGACTCAGGAGGCAGAGAGAGGCCTGAAGGACAAGCAGTCATTGCTGTGACCTGTGCCTTAAGCATCCACCCATTTTGCTGCCAGGATGCGTGTTGCTTCACATGTCCATTCCCATGGGACATGGTGCTGTGCAGGAAGGATGTCTATTTTGGTCTGAGTTAGGTAAGGGACTAAAACATTTTTCCTCATATAGCTGCTGTCACCACTTATCAGGGAGAAAAATAAGGGATGATCCTGACATAGCACCTCTTCGAAGAGAAGAAAACCCCTATGCACAACTGGTTTTCTGTAAAAGAAGTTGCCATACTGTTCCTATGGCAGGAAACTGAAGCAGGAGGCGTCTGCACCTCCACAGCATGTAAAGCACAGCATCCTCTTAGGAACGCTTTGAGCACCCACTTAGCTTCACTACATTTAAAGAGGTTTCACATTATTTACAACAGCAAGTGGAAGGAAAAGAAAAACCAGAGTGTAGATCAGGATAGCAAAGACAGACTTGGCATGCCTGGAGGAGCCAGCCACTGAGGACCAGCAGTAAATCTTGAAAAACGACTGCAAAAATGCTCCCATCACTTTCTGGGAAAGAACAGCCTGTCCCTAAAGCCAGCTCTGATTCCAGCCCCTCTGCCACTGGGGAGGATGGCAAATCAGCCAAGAGCCAGGTGGCTGAGGTCCTGTGGCCCCAAAGGGTGAGGGACCCTTGCCAGGCAGCGGTAGGGGGCCAGGGGAGCTGCAGTGTGTCAAGTCTGGAGCCAGCCACGTGCTCAAACCCCTGCAAGCTGCTGCACCAGGCTGATAAGGCTTTCTCCCTCCCCCCTCCCTTGTTCTGCACCCTTCCCACCCACCTGTCACCAAGATTGGGGAGGAGGGTACAGGGGAAAATCACAAATTTGCACGAGTATTTTGTGTGAGATGACCCCTATTATAATTTTATTGTTGTTTAAGTCCAGCTTTGTTTCTCCAGGGTAATTACTTCTAGCAACCCTTTAAATATACTTTTCAGCCTCACAGAACCATAAATTTCCAAGTGACAATTGTCACACCGGGCTGCACCATCATGTACAAAGCTCTTTGCTGGTTCTGTCTCTCTCTCTCCACACTTTAAGACCATTTCCATAAAGCCTCCCCACACACACACATCTGATCCTTTCCTCCCCCATTAGCAGTCACACTTCTCTCTGACACTCCTTTCAGCTGCCTTGAAGGGTTTTGTTTGAAGGTGTATAAGAAAGAAATGATAGACTTACATTGGCCCTGTTACAGGCTGCTGCATGACAACTTTTCAAAGGAAGTATGCCCATGTATGTGCAACATATACAAGGATATAGGCCACATACATGGGACAATCTTCAGCTGATAAGCCTTTCATTGGGAAAGCATGTATGCTTAGGTGCTTTGAGGGTTTGTTTGGTGTTTTATTTCTTTGCCTTTTTGATGACATGTTTGATGCACATGTAATTTTTAAACGGTCAAAGTCCTCTATTTAAGCCTGTCATATCTATTCAGAAACAATCTTCCTCTTGAGAAGATGTTTTCTTCCCATGCTTGAGAATTCCCCTACTTTTTCCAATTAACCTTAAAAGAAACAGAACAATAAAAGAGATCATTATTGCCTATCCTCATTACACTGAAACTCTGTGCTCTGCAGAAGGAACTGCTGCAATCCTTTAGCACTTTCCCCTGTAGCTACCACCATCAAGGTTCAAAACAAAGCCTCTGAAGCAAGCAACCCCCGCATGCTGTAGGAACAAGGTCCTGAGTAAAGCAACTACCTTTCAGCCCACAGCTCAGACAGTGAACTTGTCCAAACACAGAGAAGATCTTGGCAATTTGAGGTGGGACTAGACAACTATTTCCAGCTCCACTTTCCAGACTCCATCAAGCCTCAGTCACCACACCTCTAATCTCAATAGTGCATAAATTTGGGGATCCTTATTTAATTTGTTGCATAATATACAAAAAGGGAGCAGTGTGGACATGTGCATATGTTTGTTTGCTTGTTTGAGGGAAGAGTGAAACAAAATTATTCCCTTTTCACCCAGTCACTGTGACCACCCTGGTCAGGTTTTTGCTTTTCATTTCTCCTCCCAGAACACTGCCCCCACCGACAGCTCAACCAGCAGGCTGGTGAGACACAGAACAAGACTTGGATAAAGCAACCAGGACAGAAGAGAGTAGTTGCCCACAGAATGCATGTCATTCGCAGGGAAACACAGCCAGTTTTGTACTTGATCGAGGGAGAGAGAATCACTCTTCCACAGAAAGGAGCCTCCCACTTTCTAGCAATGCTCCTGCTTCCCTTCTAATTCCAAAATGGTTCAAAAAGATAAAAAAGCAGTTTAGCATTGAGGAAGTTATCATGGGTCATCCTTTAGAAATAGAGATGGTTCTTTCCAGCCCCAGGAGAGTGAGGCTGATGGTACATCACACATCTGACCCTGGCAGGGACAAAAACAGCTGCAGAAAACCAAATCTGAATTCCCCAAGCCCTTCACAATGCAGCCGCTTTCTAATTTGCTTTAGAGCATGTGGTGGTGTGATGGAAAGGTTTTATTAACACAGAACCTGCATAACTCAATTGTAAGTTTTAATCCATTCTAAATCATGTCAATAAAGCCTGTCTGTCTAATCCCCATTCTACAGCTGGTATAGCAGAGGATGGCAGCTCAGCTAAAGGAAATAAAAACTGGGAAAACTTCAGTGCTTACCACCCAATGCCTTTCCAAAAGGATCCCATATTTGTATCTAGGCAGGAATAGCCCATAACTCCATCAGTCAGTGGAGCTCTCCACCAATTTACATACCTCAGTGTCAAGTTCTGCAAACCACTGCAGCACAGGGGCAGACCCACATCCTGCTCAGCCCTTCTTGCTCTGGGAGGAACCCCCAGCAAAGGGAAAGGATGGAGAACAGAAAATGGCAACTGCTTCAGTCTTGCCCTTGTAACCCAACACTACATGTGCAACAAGACCACAGAGCTGCAGTCAAAAGCAGACTCAAATTTGTTATGGTCGATTTATTAGACCACTCGCACATACATAATCACATTTTCCACAATGCAGCTGGACATCCTCAACCTGGTTTTGAGACACACACTAAAAACTGCACATAAAACTACCTCCTAGCAGATCTGGGATAAAGATCCCACATCGACGGGAGCTGAGCTCCTTAGGAATGTTTAAATGGAAGTAGAGAAACACCCAGCACATACTGTCTTGTGGGGAAGCCAGTTGGTAAGCCTAAAAGACCTTTCTCAACTCTAACATGGAAGATAGCAAGACACAGGGGTTCTGTAAGTTACCACAGAAAAAGATGGATGGATTTGGTGCTTGTGACAGCTTGATGAAGAAGCTAAAATCTAGGGCAGGGCTTACAAGACAAAATTTGCTCAGCTCTGTCACTTCTGATTTCAGATTAAAACTTCCACCTCTTACTATAACAGTACCTCCAGCTTGCCCAGCCCTATGGTGAAATGTTTAGTTGTGGTTAGAGGCTTAAGCCTAGGAAAAAGCTTTCTATGCTGTTAGGCTCTTTTTGCTGGTGTTCTGTGAACAGGATCTCTGTTCAAGCATTTCTGCTCTCTTTCTTTGCCATGAGGTTACTCTGTTTCTAGACTACACAGTTATATTATAGAGAGTCATATATGAAGGTTCTCAGCAGCAGTATGATTTATTTGAAGATTATCAAATCCAGGTAAAAAACAAAACAAAACAAAAACACAGATCTCTATCATGTTGCTGGATGCGCAGGGAGGAAGGAATTGTTTGTTTTTCACTGACCCTTTAAAACAAATGTTTTCCTGTCTGGATTAGAAAACATGCCACGTCTGAGTAAAATTTAACTCAAATCTCCTTTCTGTTGCTCTTCAAACAGAGAATTTCAGTGACTGCTTCACTGATGAGAAAAAAATGGATTTGGTTTATTTCAGGAGCAGAGGTTGTGCCTTGGTTCTCTCTGATATATGAAACATCCCTTGATTGTGCAAATGCATCCTGATGGTGTCTTTGTGTTCCTGTCACTCCTGATTTATGGGGGCCTTTTCTCCACTCAGAAGAAGAATTTGCATTTCAATTTCCATTACTTGTACCTCTCCCTGCAGTGCCCCAGCCCTGGAAAGGAGCTCATGCTCTGCTTCTCCCCAGCTGCCCCACACTGCGCCAGCATCGGGAAAGATACAGGAGTAGGGGTGGCACAGGCAATGCTCTATGGGAAGAAGCTCATGCTGCTAAGATCTCTGGCAAGATATATGTTTGCTTATACCCAACAAGGACCCTTGACATGTTTGATCCTGTTACTCACCCCTTCCTCCATGCTGTGATGGAGGGGGAAGGCAAGAGCCCTGTGTCCTGCCTGGTTCCCAACACAGGCCCTCACACTTGCTCACTTGTTCTCTGAGGAATAGCAGCCAAGAAAAGAGCAAGAAGGACTTGGATACGCTCAGGCTTGTCCCTGCAGGTGATTCACCCTCTTGCCTTCTCCATTCCTGCAGCCATGACAGGAGGACAAGCAGGAAGCCCTCCCTTGGGGACTCATCTCTGCCTTGTTCGCTACACAGCTGTCCCCATTCTGACAACATGAGCTTTTGTCCTGGTTTCAGCTGGGATAGAGTTAATTTTCTAGCTAGTAGCTGGTACAGTGTTGTTTTGGATTTAGTATGAACATGATATTAATAACACACTTACATTTTAGTTGTTGCTAAGTAGTGTTTACAGTAAGTCAAGAGTTTTTCAGCTTCTTATGCCCTGCCAGCAAGAAGGCTGGAAGGGCACAAGACATTGGGGGTGGACACAGCCAGGACAGCTGACCCAAGTTGGCCAAAGGGATATTCCATACCACATGACATCACACCAGGTATATAAACTTAGGGGAGCTGGCCGGGAGGGGCTGATTGCGGCTCAGGGACTGGCTGAGTAGGTAGCGAGCAATTGCCTCGTGCATCACTTGTCTTCCTTGGAGTTTATTTCACTCTCTTCTTGTTATCTTCCTTTTCACTACCATTACTATTATTATATTTTATTTTTATTTCAATTCTTATCTCAGGTCACAAGCTTCACTTGTTTTCAATTCTCCTCCCCATCCTACCGGAGCAGGGGGATTGAGCAAGCAGCTGCATGGTGCTCAGTGGCTGGCTGGGGTTAAACCACGACAGCTGGCAAGCAGACAACTATCCAAAATCCACCAAGAGCATAGCAGAGGTCTAGGATAGGAAGGTTGAACAGGGGTCCCAAAGCTGCTCTCCCTCCTAGGCTTCATTCTTACCTCTCCTGCAAACCCTGGTGGCCACAATAAGCTCCTGTGTCAGCCCAGGCTCTGTGCTCCCAGTCACGCACTGCCTCTTCTTATTTGTGCAGTCTGGATGGGCTGCCACAGGCAGCCTGAGCATGGTATAAACCCTCCAAGCCTGCATGAGAGGTGGGCTTGGAGCCAGCAACGTGTGGGAAACCACATGGGCTGCATTGCAGACCCCCCTATCCACCTCACAGCTAAACTTGTGCTTTGATGGATGTAGTTCATGTCTACCTATGAAACATTACAAGCTTTGAAAGGGGAAAAAAAAAAAAAAAAAAGAAGAAGAAGATAGCTTCAGAAACAGAGGAGGAGTTGCCAGGACACATCAAGCTTTAAAGATGTGAGTAGCAGAAATGCATTAAGGCTTGTTCTTCAGAGCTGTCAACCCCTCAGCCGTTATCAAAACTGAACTCTGTTTAAAAAAAGAGAAACAAACTGAACCTTATTGAGTGTTTGTTTGGACATTGAGGCCATAGATTCCTAATAGGCTGTTGGAAGTCAAATGTCGTGCCATGTGCCATAAGCCTGCTTAATTTGCAGTGGCCTGAAACAATATATTCGAAAATACATGTTGCGTTGACTTTTTTGAAGTTCATTGTTTTGACCTAAGGGTTCTGACTATCACCCATTAACATGTTGACTTTTACGTTATCATAGAAAGCCAAAAGAAAATATGCTGAGCTGATTAAAACATGCATATCATTTCCACGGGGTGGAGGGCTGACAATAAATTAATGTTGATTTCACTGAATCAGCAATTTTCAACTGAAATCAGTTCCAGGGCAAAGTTCTCCAGAAACACCAGTGGGAACTCACACGCCGTCCCCAGTGTGCACCTGAGGCACTATACATGTATGGACAGATGCAAACACCCAGCTTTAGTCCCTTTTTCTCCACTGAGCTCCTTTTTTTTTGGCTTTCAGAGGTTAGTACAGAGTGCTGAAAGCCATTATGTTAGGCAATATCTGCCCTATGTAACCAGCTCTCAGATGGCTGTAGAGGAGCTTTCATCAGTGGGGCTGAACTCATGAATGCTGACACAGAGATTAGCTGCCACATGAAGAACAGTTTAACCAGATTAATCTGTGGGAGAACCCATCAGCTTCTTCCCTGTAGAGCCCTACAGCAAAGGACCATGGTAATCTCACAGCCTATGTTGCATGGGCCCCCAGGAGGAAGCTATCCCCTTCCCCAAGGATGTTTAATCCTGTCTTCCTCCCTTGGCTTGGTCCCTTTGCAGTGCCCACTATCCCCTTTAGAGAAACACCAGCCTGAAGGTCAAGAGAGGCTGCAGTGGGATGGGACAGGAGACTATATCCTCATTTTCCACACCTTGGAGTTGGTAACCCTGCTCCCAGCACAGTGTGCCATGCTAACAGTGACACAGAGGAAAGCCCCATAGCCTTCAGCCCCTTAAACCTTGTAGGTTCACGCAGCAAGGTGGAGTAAAGGGAAATTACTCAAGGTCCTTTCTCACTGCCTGACTCCAACTTGCTTGTTTTCATTACAGCAGATAAAAATGTAAACCTGTTAGCTGGCAAATCCAAGCCCAGGAATCACATTCCCTCAGCAACTCGTGCAGTTCCAGAGGAGACCAGAGCAGGAAAGATGGATCAAGTCACATCTTACACAGACTCTTAAATAAGGTAGGAAGGTTCAACATTAACATTTCTACTACAGGCTCTTTTTCTTTTTTCTCTTACTCCTCCCTCTCCCCTTCAAGTCTAGCTTTAAACATCTCAAAATGGGCAGATTTTAAGGTGAAGTAGAAATCCTAGCCATGGATGATGACTAATACACTATGAATGACAGAAACTTGGTGGAATGCTAAAAAGCAAATGGGCTACTATAATAGCTGGCTGCAATTTATATAGAAAAGCAGGTTCAAGCCAAAGGGTTGGAGGAATAATGCAGTCTTTTAAATACCTCCATGGAGTTAACTCAGAAACCTTAAAACTCTTAAGGGGAGAAACTAAGTGCAGAAGATCATACCATCAATTCTGCATGAATTCAGAACCCTAGGAGTTGTAATACATTTATAATCCCATGCTACACATTTATCGCTAGGGCTCTAGATAAAGACAACTGGGTGTGAAGTTTTGAAAGAAACAGTGACACAATTTAAAGAAATTGAAGATGGGGAATCCACCTGTAATATGGCACAAAGAACACAACAGCTCCTCAGCATTTTAAACAATTGCTTCTTGTAATAGCGAATTCAAGCACCCACAAGAAAAAGCAGCTATTCTGAACTTCTTTTTCAGTAACATGAAGGAACTAATTCAAGAACTGACAATATCTGAGCCCTTAAGTAATAGGGTTCACAATGTAATTAAGTACAATGTCCTAGGAGGAGGCAGTGAATGAAGAGATACACAAGTGACACTAGATTTTAGGGAAGTGTTTAGAGCACAACGAGAGTCAATCAGAAGGACATTAGTTCAGAGTGAAGGAAGCAAGTGCTGTACAGATGGTTTGAATAATATATAAGTGATGTGGGAAGGGAGTTTTTGGTGGGGTCACAGAATCTGCAGAGAATACAGGTTATTTTGGGTAGGTCAAAACAGCCTCTCAAGACCAGAGGACTCTTGTGTACTGGAGTGAGACTAAACTGAGCAAGGCAGATGGCCAACACAATGCCAAGTGACACCATGTCAATAAAAACAAAGTGATTGTTTTAGAAAAGCTGCATTAAAGTTGTGCCAAGTCATTTTGCAGGATTTCGAGCAGCAACAGACTGGGCAAGGGAGCTGAGGTCCCCACACCCAGCTCAGTGCTCCTAAGCCAAGCACACCGACATCAGTCAAGGTGTCCAGCTGCAAAAGGACTGGGAGGAGGAAGGCCACAGATACTAGGCAGGACTAGTCGTCTTATGTTGATGGATTTTGCAGAACCTGAGCAGGTTCAGAGAAAGGTGACAGAAGTGTTGAACAGCCTGGGAACACTGCCCTCTGCAAGGCAAGGGGAAACTTTGTGCCAATTTCTGGTCCCTTTTACCAAGGAAATTCTCTTCCTCGCTACAAGCACCAATTACATTAGCAATACCCTTGATTCCTCCCAGGACTGTCACCACAGTATATTACTCTGAGATTTTTGATCTACTATTGTATAGATCCCACACCAGCTGCAGAGCACACAGAAATATTTCATGACTTCTGATACATGAGAGTACATTTTTGGCAGCTCAGTCTGGACTTGACAGCACAGTGGCAGGGTGCTGGACAAGGCAACTCCAGCCCTTCCTTTTGGTCCCGAGTTCCTATTCAGGCAGGGAAAATCATAGAAGTGTATAAAATAACAAAAGCGGTAACTAGAGAACTTCTGTCCTTCCAGTGCAGGGGCAAGAGGATACACAGTGGCATTAGAAGATGGCAAATCCAAACGTGGCAGATGGGAAATACTGCCCTCCCACTTTCAATATATGAGTAAATAGCAGAGCTCACCACCACAGGAAGGTAGCAAGAAAAGGATCCCCACATCATTCAATAAAGGACCATGCAATCCATAGGAAAATGAAACTGTATCATCACTAGAGAGACTCAAATCCCCAGCACCTACACCAATCCCTAACCAACACATATGGGATTAATCCACACCTGCCTGCAGCAAGGTCTGGACACCTTTTTGTGAGGTGCTCCCTGCTGTGGTAAGCACCAGCAGTTATGTACTGGATGAGCCCCAGCTCAGCCCTTCCTCTTTCATCCAAGCTGGATGGCATTTAATAACCAAGGCAATCAAATTTAAAGCTCAATTTTTTCAAAGTGCCTAAGCATATGGAGAACACAGGCAAACAAGCACAGTTGTCTGAGCTGGAGCATGGAGCAAGAAAGGCATCGCATGAGGACAGCTATGAGTTGCGGCAGAAGAAAGTAGCAACAGCATTAACTTTTCCAATGCTCATTTGGTTATTTTCCCCTTCTAGGCTCAGTTTGCTCTCATCATTTTGAGTTAGACCTTCACAGATCAGGCCAAGCAAACTATGCCTAACACCCCATTTTCGATTTATAAAAATAATTCTTTGCATTAGTACAACTGCTATGATTCTTGCTAGTTAATACCCCGGAAGGTAGAGACACCTTTCAGACAGCTGTCACCATCCACATCAGTCACTGTCAGAGAGAGGCCAGACCAACAATTCAGACTTAGCCCAGCACTAGAAATGCCCAACATCCTTATCCTCTTCACATCAGCTTCTTCTGTAAGATAAGCAGACATTCTTCTGCCTGTTTAGCTCAGTGTCCAGCGAAAATGCAGCTACAAGATTGTATTGCACTGTGATGCTGCAGTGACACAAGCCAGTTTCAGGATGAGTAGATGGCTTTGCCAGCCAAATTTTTTGCTACGTTTTATCTAGCTCAGTTAGCCTGAGTGCCAAACGACCAAGCCTTTTCTGAGCTCCAAGCTTCTTTTCAGTCATGGCACTTGACCATCTTTTCTTTATGGATTGCCAGCCAATCTGAGCAGTGCTCCCAATTCCCAATTAATTTGCTACTCATTTCCTTATCATTAAAAATGTGTACACATGTAGGATTGCAGCTTACCCACGTGGATTATGAGCAGCTAGAGCACGTGTCACTTCCTTTCAATCTAAGATTGGTCTAAATCTCAGTAATGTCACTCCCTGCTTGCTGCTGCTTTTCACTGCTCCCAGGATATTGTTTATTCCTTTTCACATCCCTTGGGATATACCTCACCTCCTGTCCCTTTTGCACCACTTCCCCACCCCCTCCCACCCCACTTCCCCTGCCCCATTGTCATGATTCCAAATTTCTTCCCCTCCATTACTCTCCTGCCACCTTGCCTGATGTCACTAGTTATACTCCCTGCACATTCCCACCTCTGCCCTGACGTATTCTCACTTTGCAGCCCTCCCTCTTCTCAGGAATGCAGGAAGCAGGGAAATGGCATCTCTCATTTTCATATAGAGCCTAAACTCAGCCTAGTTTTAGATCAGGCTCTGGCAGAGCCAGAGCACTGGAGCTGCCTGGGATAGTTAATGATCTCATCTTCTGCAAACCATGAACTTTTTTCTTGGCTCGTTTTCTTTGACCTTAACACAGCCTTAAATGTTGAGCTACTGCATCCTCCTGGAATTCAGTGTTGACATCTCTTGCTCCTGCCCAGCTTCTTCTCATTTGTGATACAGCTCCTCTCCCTCCTTCTGTAGGTAACTCCTTTTCTGTAGTGCTCTCTCCATATATGCTTTTGCCTGCTGTGGCCTTCTGATCCTCTTTTGAAAAAGGAAACCATAAGTGGTCCCTCCTGGACTGTAGCGATAGCTGGAAACTGCTGCCATTGTGGATGGAGGTGCTCCTAGCCTTTATCACTCCTGATGATGGTATCCAGAAAAGTCTGGGATACTGTTAAGACTTGTGGTTCTTGGCTACAGCCAAGGAAACAGTGGTAGGGCTTCCAGTTCAGCTAACTGGTAATTGCCATATTCCTTCTTAATTTTGTGCCTGAGCTGATGCTTCTCTCTCCCTAGAAATACACGAGTCAGCAGTGACAGAGGCACGCACAGCAGCCAGGCCTTTTCTGGCAACAGTTTCTAGTGTGTTTGAGCTGGGTTGCAAGTGTCACAAGCCAAGGGGCATTCATCAGCTTAACAACTTCACGGGCACAAAGCTCTTTAGGATATTCAAAGTATTTTGTCCCTTTCCTCCTCCTTAAGTATCCAGCATTTCTAGTCTTAAAGGAAATCATCCCCATCCCTGGGACAGAAACTTTTCCTGTTGCAAATTCCTTCCAGGGTCCCCCTTAACTTCTTGCTAAGTTAATGCGTAATTGGCACTTTTAGTCTTTCCTGATGAAAAAAACCCTCAATCTTTCCAGGTCCTCCAGCATTTCCCTTGTTTTCTCTTACACCCAGAATCCCCCCAGACCTCAGAGTACTCAATGTGTCAGGTCTACAGTATGATGTCTTTCTGTACACAAAAACAAACTCTTGAAAGCAGAAACCATCTTCTTTTTGTGTGTTTATACAGGTTCTACCACAACCAGTTCCTGATCCTCCTACATAATAGTGACAGCGAGGTGCTCCAAACTGCAGAATTTATGAAGCTTTTATGATTTGTGTCTTATCCCTCCAAAAGTCTCTTCAGGAACAAGTCTCTGCCACAGCGCTCCTGAGGGTCCCTCTTCCTACTTCAGAAAGGTTGTAGGAGATGACACACAAACATGAGGCATCATTTTTTTCCTACTTCTCACAAAACTACTCTCTTCATCCTGTCTGGATTTGCTCATCTCCCTTACACATTGCAACACATCTCAGGCTGTCTTCTTCTACAACTGTGTGCACTCTGCATTGCACAACGTTTTAATTCCTCCCTATATTCCCAACATCTTCTCAACAGTTTACTGCTTCCCTAGCCTAGGTCCATTCCTTGCTATCACCAGCGCACCCTACTCAGCATTGTGTGCCCTACCACCATGGCAAGTGGCAGCAGCTACCATGGCTGCTCCTGCACCACACAAGTGCTGGTTGGCCATCTGGCCTGGCAGGCTGACTGGCCAGGTGGTCACTGCCTTTCAATGGCTGCTGGACCAAGCAGCATAGATGAGGACTCTGTTCTGCCCATGCTTCCTTTAGTGACAGCTCCAGTAGGACTGCCCTCCTCCACCAGGTTATGAGATTAAAGTTGGCCAACAAGTTCTTACAGGGTGGCACCAATTACCGCCACTTCATTTCCTTAGGAAACAGAGCTGAAAATAGCAGTAGCAACAGCATTTACAGTGCAGCCCAAGACTGCACTGAACTTTTCTTCTGATACATTGATTGGTAACTGCATATCTAATTTACTTACCTTTATTACCTGTAGTACTCTCTAAAAATGTGCTGCACATCTGAACAGCTTTCAGATGTACAGATGGGAAATGTTATTTAGTAGAGGAGCCTTATTAATCATCGTTACAGTTTCCCTGAGTCTCCCTTCCACTGCAACCTTCATCCACGCTTTCATTTCCTCTTATCCTGACCCATTTCCCTATTTTGTCTCAAGTTCCACTTCACTCAAACATGCCCCAATCGCACTCTCTTACTGTTCATACGGTGAAAAGAAAAGCTATCATCTTTCTTGCACTTGAATAGCTTCATTAATCTCCAATTCACTTAGAAGAAAATAGTTTAACATTTCCCCTCCTTAAAATTTCTGCTCTGGCCTCTTTTCCATCCTTTTCTGCACTAAAAGTGAAACAATACTGCTGAGGAGCGAGGGGCCAGGAGGAAAAACAGCTCAGGAACAAACCAATATGGTAAAAAAAACCCAAGAGCTGCTACTCCCCAAAATGACACCAATAATCTCTAAATGCCTTGCAACATAAAAATTCAGTAGTATCAGCCAAATTGGGGAATTAACAAGCCACACATTGCATTTGGAAAGCATCTCAGGAGCCAACCCAGAGACCTCTAGACAAGCAAGTTTTCAGAGTAGATCTAGCAAACAGGATGAAATAACCTTTAAAAGCAGAGTATTTAAACATCTGGAAGAACATGCTGTGACAAATTCCACATGTTTTTTTATACACACTAAAGAAAATCATGTGTTACCACCTCCCAAATATTTTAACAATGACAGGCTAGTGAATGAATTCAATTGGTCAATGTTTATACCCCAGCAGGATTAAAATCCTTACTTATGGCAGTGAATTAATTTTGTAATGGATAGAGATTCATTTCTAGACTGTTTTATGTTACTTAAACACACTTCTTAACTGGAAATGTGAACACCCAGGGAGTGACAAAATTGCAGACGCCACCAAGTTATTTGAGGTAGCCAAGCCCAAAAGAAAGAGGGAAGAACCTGAGTGAGACCTAAGCAAATAAACAATATGATAATAAGTTACATTCAACATTGATAAATGCAAATAATACCTCTAAAGAGGGGAAAACTGTATATTATTCACACATCTTTCACATTTATGAAATAACTGTCTTAGCAAAGAAAGGAATTGAGATGGCAATAGGAACAGCTGAATGCTGAGCTCAGCTTACTCTGCAGCTGTGGCAAGAAACCCAACCACAACGTCAGAACGCAGGAGGAACAGGATGAAGCGATACAAAGACTGTGCTGAGCCCTCTATAATTCAGGGGTGAGATCACACCCAGATTATTATATGCAGTGCTGGTCACCATCTCAAACAGAATAAAAAACCAAACCAAACCAAACAGAAACGGAGAGGGAGGGTAAAACAGCCATGACCATGATCACAGTACACTATTTAGGAGGAGATACATGACAGCTCTTGTAGATGGAGTACTGATCTGGCCTAAGGCCATTCCCCATGTCCCTACCTTCTCCTCTGCATTTCAGGAAAAACAGCCACTTGGATTTCCCCACTTAGCACTCCATACTAAGGTGCTTCAGTTGTTTCAGGAGTGGCCCACAAAAATCAATCCTGCATTGAATTTAACTCATATGAATATTAAAGCTCATAGCTGGAAACATCTCTCTCGTTTTTTTCAGTGGCTGATTTCCCCTTCTCCTCCGCTGTTGCTATTATTGAATTCCCTACTTCTGTTATGTAAAGTAATTTGCTCTATTGTGTTCAAAGAATACGGCTAGCACAGCAGATAGCACACAAAATAAGATGATATTGTATCACTTATCTGAAAAATCTGTGCTTATAGCAAAGGAGAAAGGAGGAGAGAGGGTGCCTGCAGAAACAGCAGGTGGGTGGTCTGCAATGGTGTCTGGACTAAAGCAACAAGAGGGGCACTGCCTCCTGGCACTGCATATGCCACTCGACAGCAAACAGTACAGGGCAGATGGCACATGTGTATTGCAGGTCCTCGGTCCCCACTGTCCCATGTGATGCTCACTGAGTAGCAGAGCAGAAACACGCAGCAAAAAGGGGTCCTCCATCCCTCTCTTCCTATGCTAGGGAAGCAGCCTGCAGCAGTGCAGGCTCCTGGCAGTTCTCCGGATTACCAGCTACTGGATTCTGCTTTGTGTTTCTGAAAGAAGCTGTGGCAGAAATGATAAAACTCTCCTCCATTTGGACAAAAGAAAGGGTTTTGTAGCACATGGGTTTGCTTTGGCTAATTAGAAGCACAAGGCCATGCAAGGAAAGCAGTGTTTTAATCGCTGGAAATAGCTGGAATTAAAATGAATCACAAGCATTTAGCCAGCCACAGATAAAGATGTTTGAAAGTGTTTCTGCCAGGGGCCTGTGGGCTGCCTTTACACAGCTACAGGAAAAAAAGGTATACAGACTCCATCCCTGATGCAGCATCACGTAAATCTGTTTGCCTGTTCTCTCAGGGGCTTAAGGGCCCGTCGTGGTTTAACCCCAGCCAGCAATTAAGCACACCACACAGATGCTCACTCCCTCCCTCCCTCCCTCCCCACAGGGGGATGGAGAAGAGAATCAGAAAAAAAAAGGAAAACTCATGGACTGAGATAAAGTTTAATAGGACAGAAAAGGAAGAAATAATAATAATGATAAAAGAATATACAAAACAAGTGATGCACAATACAATTGTTCATCATTCACTGACCAATGTCCAGCCAGTCCCTGAGCCATGGTATCACTTGGCCAACTCCCACCAGTTTATATACATTGTATGACATCATCTGATATGGAATATCCCTTTGGTTCATTCGGGTCAGCTGGCCTTGCTGTGTCCTCTCCCAACTCCTTGTGCACTCCCTGCCTCCAATGGCAGGGCAGTATGAGAAGCTGAAACGTGCTTGACTTAGTATAAAGGCTGCTCAGCAACAATTAAACCATCAGTGTGTTATCAACATTATTCTCATCCTAAATCCAAAACATAGCACTGTACCAGCTACTAGGAAGAAGATTAACCAGTTCAGCTGAAACCAGGACAGAGCTGTATCAGAAGGGGACAGAGAGTACCAGGCTTCCACTCCTTGAGCAGCAAAGCCCAGTTCCCCCCTTGACACAAAGCCACCTCCCTCCTGGATCAAGGGAGTCTCTCTGAGCCATGTGTGAACAGGGCAAGCAGCAGGAAAGCCCAAAGGCAGAGGGAACCACAGCATCCATCCCCTTTCTTCCATCTCCTGCTGCAGCTCATTACTCCCTGCAGTCATAGCTCTGCCTCCAAGATCATCTTCTCTTTACACTCAATGGTGGTGCACTGAGGCTCTCTGGTCTGGAAGGTGCTACCAAAATGGATCCAAGAACAGCAATCCACCACCCACTCAGCCAGCCTTAAAGGTCTCTGCAAAGCTAAGTCCATCACAGCCCTGAAGTATCTGGGGGGTGTTTGCTTTGCAGCACAGTGATGGACAAACTCCAAGCTCCTAAGCCAACCAACTGCACCAGAGAGCCCCACACAGCCAAGAGCCACCACGTACCTCATGTTGCCGAGGGAGGGTGGCCAATTCACCCCAATCTACCTCCCACTCCAGCCTGAAGCCCCAACTTAACCAGCAGCTCTCCTGTCAACTAAGCCCTGCTCAGTAACACAGACCCAAAATGGGAAATCACTTAAAGCATGTGAACACTCACACAGTTCACGGGCCACCTGTTGGCCTGACTAATCTGTTACTGGGGTCTTTCCTTTTAATCTGCTACAGTAGTAAGTTTTTGGCTCCATTGGAAATTCCCTGAACAGAGCACAGCTTCAGCAAGTCCTATCTCTGAGCTTTGAAGCAAGGTTTTTATTCGTTTCAGGTTACATCAGGATAGTGCACTCCTTTCAGCTTCCAAGAAATTTTCTACATGTCCATTTCCTAATATCCTCCCACAGACCCTAATAATGAATGATTTATGACCAAATTCAAAAGAAAGGGGTCTCAGCTTGCAATTCTGAATGGCTTCTCCCTATGAATTGTCTGTTACTCCTCTTGCTGACTTTCTACTCTATTTCTGAATGTTCAAACTGCTTAGGATATGCCCTATAATTCATTAATATCATACTTTAGCTACTTACAGCAAAGATGTACAAGTGAATAATTCTAGCCCGTAATCACATGGTCATATAGAACCAGCATTGGAAGTAAATCAGCTTTTGAACATCTTCCATAGGTTATATTTTCATGAACCCATAGCTCAGCAGTCATACCAGGCCATGCAGATGAGGATATCTGTTTGTGTGAAGACAAGCTTCCATTGTGTGAATGGCAAGGCTCTATCAGGCTACACTGGAATCTAGAACGTAAAGTCCACAGGAGAGTCCAAATAGATTGCTCCAGCAGCACATTTGCAGGCATGTGTTCTGCCCTTGACCACACTCAGAGATACCTAAGACTGATGGAGGATTGAAATTCTTTCAATATATTAGATAATAACAACAATATAAAATTATTTAAATCTTATTTAAATCATTACATATAGTATATATAATTATTATACATATCCTTTATATATATATATCTCTGTGTGACAGACATGACAGCTACCTTGCAGACCTAAACAAGATTCCAGTGTTTTAGTGCTACCAGGTGTCACATGTTCAGCCATATTACTGTCCAGTCATAGAAACTCAAAGTACTTTGTTTCCAATGGGTCTGATTTAATACTACTAAATGATAGATGCCAAAACTTTGCTATTTCCAACTGAATGATTATGAGAAGTTATTTTTGTTGGCTTTTCCCTAAAAGAGGCAAGCTTGTCCTTATCCAAGCAGCAGATCCCTTTGCAATAATTTCCACTCACTATCAAAACCTTCTCTTTTGCTGGTGACAAGGTTAGCAGCTCCACCTTACCTTCAGAACCCCTATCATCCCCCCAGGAGATTGCCTCTCCCACACACAAATTCATAGCATAGATGTTGAACCACGTCCCTTCCATTCAGAAGTCACAACTGGCCAAATTATAAAATCATATAACCAGAGAATGCATTGGGTTGGAAGGTCAGATAACATCAATCAAAGAAAAGTTCAGGAGTCCATGCTCTGCCCCAGCAGCATGGGCAGCTAAGAGTATATAGGACTGTGTTCACAGGATTGTAACAAGTAGGTTAAGGAAAGGGATTATTTCCCTTCATACAGTACTTGCTAGATCATATATGGATACTTGGCTCAGCTTTAGATCTATCAGGACAAGAAAGATGTTGATGAACTGGATCAGGTTCAGTGAAGGGCCACAAAGATGCTCAGGGGGCTGAAGCACTTGCCCTGCAAGGAGAGGATGAGGGACAGAGGCTTGTTCAGCCTGAAGAGAAGATTTGAAGGACCTAATAGCCCTCCATCCAGTACATAAAAGGACATGGAGGCAGGCTCTTTACTGCAGTACATAGCAAGAGAACAAAAACCAATAGACTTTAAATGAAACAAGGGAGCAAAAGCATTTTCCCTAGGAGATAGTGAAGCTATAGCAGACATTGTCTGGAGGGGTGGTGCAGACTCCATTCTTTGACGTTTTAAAAATCCAACTGGAGAAAGCACTGAGCAGCCTGGCCTGGGTTCAGTGTTGACCTTGCTTTGAGCAGAGGGTTGGACTCCTGAGAGACCACCTGAGGTCCCTTCCAGTCTGAAGGTTTCAGTGATTTTTTTTTTCCCTCAAAACTTCGACACCCATTTCCTCCACTTCCAATCCTATTCAGGCATTCAGGTACACTGGACATCTCAGTAAATGAATAAAATGGGATGACTTTGAAAAACTAAACCTGTTCCTTAATCACAAAAAAAATCAATACAGATATCTGAGGGAATCTTCCCACCCTTCATCCTTCGCGCAGGCAATGTCCCTCTGCCCTCTGCACAGAGCGTTCTTTCCTGAGGACAGATGCTCCATTTGCTCTTTCAACTCTTGTTTATGAGGTTACAGCTCTAATGCTACGCTTACTCTAGGATTTGGCGGCCTTGTTCTCTTGCCAGAGAAGGAAGAATTTTCTCTGCTGTGACATGAAGAGATGTCACTTTTGTATTCCTGTCATTTTCCCCTGATGAACATCACTCTCCCAGTCTCCAAGGGAATGTGCATATTCACATAAAGTTGGAAACGAATATGCCTGGATCAGCCCCCAGACCGGGCATGCATACACTGCCTTGTGCTAACACACCCACCCACTCAAAGATTAACTAAATTTTGACCTGATTGCATCCAATTAACCTGAATTTCTCACTTTCTTGCAAAGCAGTTTCCTTCGCAAGCCCGTTGGCCTTTACCTTGTGGCTATAAGTATGATGCCCTAGAAAAATTGAACGGGAGAGGAAAGCAAGAGTGTGGGGAAAGAAAAAAAAAAGCAGTATAAGACAACAGTATAAGAAAAAGACAAGGGAACAGGAAATTATCAGGGGTATCATTTTCTTACCAATATAATTTTGCTAAAACAACCATTTGTTCCATGCCTCCCCTCTATCTGCCTGTAGATTCAGCAATGGGACAGGCATTTCACCTTTTGACACACCAGGAAAGCACCTCCCGTTCTGCAGATAACTGCTGAAGCAAGGTGCTTGGGCACAGGCTTTAGGCTAGCCACATGCCAGGGGAGACACTGCAATCCCAGAGATTAAAGCAATGCATTGAGAGGAGAAATAAAGCAACAGGGAACATTAACGGGGGAAAAGAGACAGAAGCAGGAAGATGTGCAAATAGAATGGAAGAGGAGAGGAGAAAATTAAGATAAAGCTAAATAGGACACATAAGCAAAAACGAATGTATGTAAGGCTGGTGAAAGGCATGGGGTGTGCAGTGGATGAAAGAAAATTTATATTGAAATATATTTGAATCAAGAGAAAAGGCTACAGTCCAGGGAAGGGAAAAAAAAAAAGGGCAAACCACCGAGCTAATTAGAAGAGATAAAGCTGCAGTCAACCAGACTGAGTTCCTGCAGCCCACCCCTCCCCAGTGCTCCCCAGGCAGAGCCACCAGCCTCATTCTCTGCAGGTACAACTCTGGCAGAGCAGATCCAGCCTCAGCTGGGGACCTCACAGCTCAGTATACTTCCAATAAATAGTTATGGTGACATTGCAGAGAGAACAAGGGGAGATGGAGATGGAAAGAGAGAAAACCAAAAATGGGATTAAATGAGACCAAACCCATTTGTCAAACAAAGCAAGAGAAAAAAATAGGGACTTATTTTTGGATAGCGCTTCTGAAGTGAGTAACCCTGCCCCCTCCTGCTTGGTCCTGTAGCCCACCTCCCTCCCTCAGTTCACTGCTCTATTTTGGGTTTAATTATACATCGTGTACAGGGACTGCAATACACCATGATTCTTCCCTGGTGCAGAATTTAAACTCTTCTGTTTTGCCTTTTAACCTTTTCATTTCATGCACAGACTTATTAAAAGAAGAAAAAGAGAAAATCATTCTTTTGTTTCTCAGATGAAGAGGAATACCATTTGTTTTTCCCCCACTTCAATCAGGCTCATTCTCTGTGTCTCAGTGTCGAGGCAGCTTTGCCAATTATGAGCAAAGGTTTTACAGGGCCAGTTTTTCCCTCCTTTCAAAAGGAGAAGATAGCCTGGAAGGGGAAAAATGCAAACAACTGCGAAGTAAAATAAAGGGGAGCAAAAAGAGAGGAAGGGGGAAAGGACAGTTATTTTTACTTAAAGAAAGCAAATTTCCTCACAGGAAATTATTTCCACTGCTCTGTCCCCTTTGGGCTGGTCCCCCCTAAATACTGTTGCATGCCACCTGGCAAGACCAGGTAGTCACACTTGGTGCAACAGCGAGGTGTGCCAGGTCTCATGCATATCCTTGGCCAATAAGACAGGAGGGTGACAACAGGGAGAGAACTGCAGCCAGCCACAAACCAGCAGTAAGGTCTAGGCAGAGGACACAGAGGGCTGGAGGACCCCCTGTCCCATATGGACACCATCTGTCATCAAGAGACCAACACCCTCCCTGCAGCCCTGTGCCGCCACCCTGCTCTCAAGGAAGCCTCTGCAACAGGCACACACCTTGTTTGAGGACACCTTGACCCAAGGAAGGGAGAGCACCAGGTTTGGGGACAGAAAGCAATAAAGACTATGTGCATGCTAAACAAAACAGCTCCTCCTAGGCCACAGGTGGTAAGTGCCAGGAGTCCACACGCATAGTTTAAAGGAAGCTGCCAACATCACAAAAAGCTGTGCTGATGGTATCCAGGATAGACTTACTGTTTCTAGACACTTCACAAAGCAAAGTCTTCCTCTGCCCAGGCTCTGAAGTGTTCCCCTACTGCCCAAGAGCATGCAATTAGCACTACTAATTGTTTGCACAATTGCAGTGCTTACACGCCCTGATCTGGTCAGGACCCATGTGCCAGGTGATGCACAGAAAAAACAAAAAGACAGCAGGACAATTTCTTCCCTCCACCATGGACCCCCCCCCCCCAAGAAAACCACAGCAGTCATGGCATTTGAGGCAGTAGTATGAAATTAGGGTGGAGAGGGGTGGCTTTTCCTCTGCAGCCTCTAAGGGCAGGGAATGCAATTTCTCCTTGCAGTGGTGTCCCAGCATAACAGGCACAGGCTTTTAGGTGAAGGGAAGGATGACAGAAAACAAGGCACAGGGCACAGACGGGTGCCAAGGGAACAAACGTCTTCTCTGCAGAGAGTTACCGGTGTGGGACAGTCCTCTTTTATTCTTCATCAATGGAAAGATGAATCAGTAGATGCATATGACAGTCTTAAAGCTCAAATATGTCAGTCTGAGGAAATATGTTTCTTTAGTGTAAAGATTAGGCTCATACACAGAATACAAAAGGGCTGAGAAAGTCACAGATTCGTGTGGGAAGCTGATTTAACCTTAACCCAAGCCAGTGAGATTTTTCAAATTCTGTGAAAGGCAAATTTAGGCTTGAGACAACAGAAGCAGCTATTCCAGGTAACATAATTTGAAAAAAAGACAAAAGAAATCCCCAGAGCTCAAAGATGCTGAAAACTAAAGCAACAATCACAGATCTTCAGACCAGAACCACAAAGGGCTGACTCCACACCCCATCACAGCCAAGAAAGATCCTCTGGTGCCTTGATTGCAGCTGCCCCAAGCTTTACACAAACAGGAAAATAAAAGCCAGAAAACACTTAGCATTTGGTCAATTATGTCATCAGTGCTTACACACAAGAAATGCTTTTTCAAAGTTATATCACAGCTATAGCCAAAGCCTCTTGCATGCTTAGGCAGCACAAGGGCAATGATCCATGTCTTTTGGTAACTGCGGTGACCACAGTACAAACTGCTTCAGGTTTGCAGCTACAGCTGAATAAAGACAGAGCTCTATCTTTTTATGCCAGGCACTGGTGCTCCAGGCAGCATTAATCCTAGAAAATAAATAGCATAGCTAAGGAAAATACATAGAAATCTAAAGCAAGGCGTACTGCTTACTCAGGACTTGAAGTACAAGGGCAAATAACTATTTCCACCCTGCTCAAAAAGTAAAAAACCAACAGTACTATTAGTAGCAACTTTCCACATTGTGCATGCAGATTAATGTGTTGTAGTTGAGAGCCTGCCTCACTGCAGTGCCAGACACAAGGAGATCAGCCGCAAGTGTCTTCTGGTACAGCATGGCTGTCTCTAAGGCCCTGCAGAGGAACACAAGGTTCCTCCATTGAGTCGTCTTCTCATCATGAGTTGCATTAAGATGGAGGGTAATCAGTGCTGGGTCATTCAGATGGGACAAGAACATAACCTCCGAGCAGGAGGAAGAGGAGGCAGAAGCAACCTTCAGGCTGGAGGTCTGCTATCGAATGTGTTTCAGAGGTGGAGCACCCAGGTAAAAAGCTCTAAAAATTATTTTTAAAAAATTCTCATCTCCATTGTGGGCAAATACTCATCTTCTAAGCTGCACAGGCTGCTGAGAGGTGAGGGTTTCCATCTGTTGGCAGGACCCAACACTAATGCAGACAAGGGACAGGCTGGCAGGCTCCCAAGGCGGAGGCTCTGCAGGGAGCAAGGTCTCCCTTACTTGCACCGGTCCCAAGGCTGAACAGCCACATGAAGTCCCAGATGTCTGATAAAGGGTTAGTGCACACAGCAGGATTCCTGATGTAGGGGCCTTTGCACAGTCTTTTCAGTCTACATGGTCTCCTTGCAGCAGCTTTGTTTTGAGACCTCTGTTCCTCTGTCAAAAGGGACTGAAGTAGGACGAAGAGGTTCAAGAGATGTATGGTGCAGACATCTACACTCTTTCCTTAAGGAAATAGAGCTAAAAATTCAATTTCTCCTAATATGCAAAAAACATAATATTATGGAAAGTCTGTATTGTTGTAGAAAAAATAAAGCTTCCTGTAAAGCCAGTCTTGTGGCTGCTATTGAAAGACCATATTAAGTATGGCTATCCAGTGATTGATGGGGTTTACATAAAGCCATAAAGTGTGAATTATACCTGTGAAAACCCGTTGCTGAAACGAAAGCCAAGTCCCCAAAGGACACAGATTATATACGTATGTGCATACACGCTTTTTTGCAAAAAGCAAGGGTTAAGTTTAAATCAGTAAGAATGTGCATGTTGTTTAGATGTCATGCAAGAGCTCCCCACCTGGTTTTAAATCTCTTCACGTCTTGCAAAGACTAACCACTTAGATCATTACAGATTTACGAAACAGTGCATTTTAATTATTAAATAATGCATTTCTAATTAGGGTAATCCATTAAAGGAAAAATTAGAGAACAGGGCCTAATTCTCCTCCGTTATTCTATTTTTGCAAGGTTCTGCTGTGAATAACGTGGCATAAAAAGTGATGAAGAGCACTCTACCGACAAGTTTTGCTGCAAATATAGAAGCATTAGCTAGTAAATATATTAAAAGCATGATTATGATAAAGCATCTGTACTAGACAGCTGAGATTCCTAAGATGAAGCAGCTTTCAGTGAGCCACTCAACATCACAACTCAGAACCATAACACAGGCTTCCTAAGACAAGTTTGCTGCTGATTTCTAAGATCACTCAACCGCAGCTTTTGAGGTAAGGGTCACAGAATTTGAAGTATTCTGCCACAGTAAGAAATCTCACTGGCTTTGGCTTATCATACTTCACTTATCCATTTATCTTCAAACTACAGAGTGGCAAAATTCTCTGGTCCCAAGAAGTGTTGAACCTTCACTTGCAGGGGTGAAGGATTTTGGAAAAACTGGATCAGCATTTACATGTCTTGTTAAATGCAGAGAACTTTAGTGTGCACTTTTGTGCTGTAATGTTCACATACCATTTAAGTAACCCACATATAAAATCCATAAGCTATGGACTGATCAGGACTGTGTTCATCCACACTAAAACAAAGTGAAGAAATGCAGCTACATGATAAATTTGTGTACAGCATATGCATCTATACATGAAAGCATTTCATGGTCACATGTCCACAGAAAACTGATATGAAGGAACATCTACTTACATTCAAAGATTTACAGCATACATTTCATATCTGCCAGAGTAAAGATTCAGCAGTATCTTGGTTCAGAAAATGATATGGACATTTGTTAGTGTTCTTCTCTGCAGGGCAAACAGTTCATCTCTGCACAGAATCACAATTCATCTTCATTTCAGGAGCCCAGCTAAGGATGACCTTGCATGCACATAAGTTCCTGATGAAATCAAGGCAGATACCATAGAGGAGGATTCCTCACCTGTGACCATCTATGAGCCAAGCAACAGCTGGGCTCTGGGTCATCCCCCTTTTATGGGGAGTTCGACTTGCAGAGAACAAACAACAACAACAACAAATCACAAACCAAAAAAACAGCAGCAAAATAAAAGCTCTGGAGGAAATAACCATACCAGAACCTAAGTGGATCTAAAAGGATTTGTGTGTGTGATAGCGCTTGAATAAAAAATATTGCAAATCTACTATCAAGCAGTAAAACCACTACAGGAAAGTGCTGGAACATGGCTTGCCTCCAACAGCCAGTTTGAGGGGTGTAGTGGAACAGTTAAACACACTGATCGACAGGCCAGCTTTATACTGTAATTTAAATAAGTCAGATGCAATGTCAGCATTTTTTCCCCCAAGAAGTACAGAAGGTGTTTTGCCTCCTCAAGAGGAGCAGCCAGTTGCATTTGGATTGTAATCTCTATGTAGAGCTAACAGAAACCATGTCCAGGTGTTTTATCTTGCTTGCAAACACAGTATTATATACTAGAGAGAGAAAGATTTAACTGGCTGAAAACCTTTTCAAAGGTTGTGTGCCCTTTAGCTTGGTTTATTTTATGCCTCCCTTTTCATACAGAATAATAAATTCCCTGGTATAAAATTACAATCTCATAAATATCAAACAGATGGCTGTAGGCTCATCTTAAGAGCGTCCTTTGGAGCAGCACCTAGACTACAATATATGATGCCAAAGCTGAAAAGATAATGGTGCTTATTTCACCTGCAGTTCAATAAATCCACTTTGCACTTCTAAAAATTACTGTTCAGTAGTGCAAGGTGGGGGAGCAAAAGTTGCTCTTTATTTCCAGGTGGAGTACAAACTGAGAAAAGAACTGAGTGCACCCATAGCCACATCAGCGCTGCCTCAGAGCAACGTCCCTGAATGCACCAGTCACGCAGGACCAACTTCTCCCACAGGCAGAGGGAGAACCAGAGTTTACTCTGGGCAGCTTCTCCCCGGTTTTACAGCGATACTTGGACTTGCAGGTCTCTTGCAGTGGTGCAACTGGTGATCTCTGCTTTCATTAGAAAACTTGCTACCTGAAAGCAAGTTTCTCCTTCATGCAGTTTCAGTGAAAAGTCTTGAAAATCGGCACCCGTGTAGCAAAGCAACAAGAATTGCACCTCCACTCTCCCAAGCTTGAGGTCGTTTATAAAGCAGTGTCCCCTGTGTGGAGCAATGTGAGTGCATTACACATCCCTCTGAGTGGGCAGCACTTGCCTAAGCATGTTTTCACAGCTTTGGGAGGACTGAAGACTGCCCTGGCCTTGTTTTCACTCAGCTCTGAGAAGTTTCACACAAAAGCCATGTCCACACAGCGTCTGGCAAGAAATGCACATGCCACACTTGTGCTCAGACCCAGCAAGAAGCTGTGACCACATTAGCACAGCACTGAGCCCAGTATAACACACTGTGCCCTCAACACAATTTATTGCTTTATTTCCCTGCCACAAGTAACCACATGGCTTTGTCTTTGCTCATACTGAGCCAGTTCAAAGCACAGGCGTCCAGAACTTGTGCCTACTTCCAAACGATGGTACAGCCATAGCAAAGCAGCTGTCTCTGCACATCCAAATGTGCAGCATTTCAAGCTGAATGACAAAGAGACGCCTAATTTTGCATAAGCTGCAATTAGCAGTTTCACAAAGATGGCTTGCAGCAGAAGCAAATTGAAATGACATTGGCTACCGAAGGAAGAAATCAGTGAGGGAATGTTCTGTTAAATGGAGCAAGACAGATTGCTCTAGTGACACCTAGAAAGAAAAGACACTTGCTTAAATGCATAGCAGTCACTGTTGGAAAAAAGCAGGTAACAAAGTGGTTTAATTCTGCAATGGGAAGGAAAACTCAAACAGCAGACTAGATCGTCTACTGCAAATAGAAACATAGGAGTCCAATTCTCAGCTGGGAAATTTTAAAATTTCACTAAAACACACTAATTTCATCCTTTTAACTTCTCATCAAGATGCACACAGAGAACCAGATGTCCCATTGGACAGCAAATATGTATGTCTAAAAAGAAGCTAAAATTGACAATAAAAAGCTACATCTATCTCTGCTGGATCCTAGAAGCACACCAATGGAAGGATTAGATTTTCTATCACAGATGCCAACAAGTAGACAAACAGGGACATTTTTCCCCACAAGACATCAGTTATCCAAATCCAAGCAGACTTGCAAATACAGCTGGGAGAGAAGCAAAATAAACCAAAATTTTACTATGACATATAAACCCATCATTTAGACAATAAACCTAGTATGGCTGAGATCAAACAATGACAGCTGGAACTCAAAAAGTAAAGCTGCTAGCCCTGCAACAGCAAAGCAATTACATACTGCAGAGTGCAGCGGGTCAGAAAAATGTTTCCTCACCTCCCCAGAGAAAGATCTGTACTTTTTGGCATTATATCAAAATATTTATTACGGCAAAGAAGATGAACTGCTTGGATTCTGAAATGCTGCTCCGTGGGGCTCTTAGCCACTCGTTCAGCATTCAAACTTTTTCCTCCCCATCAGGCTCCCTGTTCATACCCCTTTTGTAAAGCAGGGCAGCTATTTTGGCAACCAGGAGCAACAAATCCCAGCAGCCAGACAGCTATAATACATAGTAAGAAAAGGTGTCTGGCTGATGTCATACCCTGCAGCTGACCTGTTCTGTTCTAATGAGCCAGAACATACTGCAGAACGTGGATACTCGGGGCTTAGAGCAAGCATCGCAGGCCCTGCAGCATTACGCTTGTTGCCCCAAATAATCCTTTTCTGTGAAAATGAGACATTTTCCATGGCAAAGCTTCCATGAAATTGAAAGAACAACTTTCCATTGAAAGATGGTTGCGATGAAAAACTCTCTGGAGGAGATCAGAATATAAAGGTACAAAAAAATTAAATAACTAATATTTATCTGAAATACCCAAGACAAAAGCAGACAGAAGTTCAAACAGGAAGATAGACTGAAATGAGGTTCCCACAGAGGAACCATATTTCCCATATGGGAATATCCTCATATTTCCCAAATAGTCCCCATATGGGCCCATATTTCCCTGCCTGCAAAACTGGCGAGAGTTTAACACAGGTGTTTGGCTCCAAAACAAATAACTGACGGATGCTCCCACCAGATGCCAAGGCAAGATCCCACTGATCAGCTGTCCTTGAGGAGACTGCAGCTCCCAGCCCCACTGAAATTCAGTAAGAGCTACACAGCCAAGGGTCTCACATCAATGCAAGCTGAGGAAGCAGCCACCATGGTATCATTTGGTGCAATGCATCAGCATGATTCCAACATGGAGTGAAACATCAGGACCTGCATCCTGACCCACACGTCATCCTCGGTCCTTGCTCCCCTGGGAATGGCTTTTACTACCACAAGAAGGGAATCTTGGGAAGACCTTTTTCCAACTGTAGGGCAAGTCATCTACTCCAGAAGCCTGAACCAAATATGTTTGGATTTCCCTGCTCTACTCTATAATATTGGTGGAAAAATAAATCCAATTAGGAATTTTCCCACCTGGTCACTCTCCTGTGCCAGCACACATAGACTAGCCCATCCAGCACATCCTACTGTCTCCTAATACCATGCTGAAATTTCACCCTCTAGTACCCATTGCAGTGGTGGCCCTCAGGTACTTTCTTCCAGGGGCTGTTGCTATCACCATGGAGTCAGACGAGATCTGAGCACAGAAAGTGTCTGTCCTGAGGCTCTGAGATGTGGGCCAAAGAAGTCACTTTAAACAGGTGATCACTAATTCTGTTATTTTCATTATGAACTACAGAACAGAAATCCCAAGTCCAGCTTGAGGGACAACTGACAGCTCACTTTTGCATCTGAATGCTTCACACCTTGAACATAGGAAGTGCTACACTCTGAATGCTGAAAAATACTGATCCTATGTATCTCTAATTAGGATTTCAAAATTACTGGGTGCTTCTGATTTCAATCTGTGCCCACTGTCATCCCCTCTGTATAAGCAAGGACCCAAGAGCAGCCCTTTCCTTCCAGTGTTGTAAAGCTAAATTAATGTTTATGAAACACTTGGGTTCTATAATGATGAACGCTCAGATACTACTGTGATAAAAAAAGACTATGAAGAAATCAATAATCCTGTCTTCAGAGCAGGACTTAAACAGTGTGTTGTCAATACGGCCTAGAGCCACGCATTGAACAAACACAGGAAAACAAAGTGTAATCTGTCTGCTCATTAAGTGAGCACCATCCTTCCAGCACTTGACAGAGGTAGGAGACCAATGGGAAAAAATATGGTCTGTGAACTAATAAGAAAAGGCCAACTTAATTCTACACTTCTGAATGATGGTGCACTTGGGTTTGCAACAGTTCCTTATGTTTCCATCCTCCCCTTTGTCCCAGCTTCTTCAATTACTCAGAGAGGCCTTAATTAGCCACCCCAACAGGTGGTGTAGCACAATTATTCTTATTTTCAGATGAGCAAGAAGTACAGGAGTGCAGCAACATGCTTAAGGTTAACCTCAGAGGGAAGTTAAGGGGAGAATTTGGATTATTTCAGCCTTAAACTTTCAATGTGGGACAGCTCATCCACTGTCCAGGCCCGTGACTGAAAGACCCACTTGTGCATAGAAAAGCTGTAACAATGCTGTCTGCATCCTGATTCACTCAAATAGGGAGAGATGCTGAGACATTAACACTGATGTATTCTAGTAATATTTGTAACAGAATGAACAGCTGAGCACCGATAATTGTCTTGCTGTGGAAAGCCATCCTCAGAGCATTTTTAAGTGTCACTTCCAGACAAAACAGAGTCCATAGGTCCCATGCCTTGTTCCAGTAGACACAGAATTTAGCACTGTAATTCTTGCCTGAGCTAAATGGGCAAACCTGGAAAGTCTTGCTCCCTAAGAAGAGGAGTCCAGGTCTTGATGGGCTGCTACTGCTTCAGTCAGAGTTATTTTTTATATAATGAATAAGATTAGGGGGAAGAAAAAAAAGGAAAGAAAAAACAAAAAAGGATGCTTCCCTTGACCCCAGGGTTAAGGAGCAAATGCTATCAACAGGGCTAAAATAGAGAGACTCTGTATGTGTTATGAGATAGCTACTCACCAAGGAGAACAGCAAATTAGAAGGAAAGTGCCAAGAACAGCCACCGTGCCTTGGATTAATGACAAGAAACAACATCTTTATGTAATAAGAACCAGTGCGTCTAGCACTGTAAACTGCAAGGAAAAATTGAAACATGTACAAAAAAGCTGAAACGTTTCCAATTTTGCTCGCATTTTTTTCAAGCCTTGAGCACACTGGGACACCTCTTCTTGCCAAGGCAAAGAATAGAGAGGATCTGGGGACTGAAGGCAGAGAAAAGGCAGCGGCATGAAGAGCTCAGGAGTCAGAAAGAGTTCCTCACATCCCTACGCCTGAGGAACAGCCGCATGTTCACACACACACACATTGCTCTACTGACAGCCCTATCACCTACTGGGAATCAGCACCAGGGAACAAAGTACCCGACTGTCAGCACTCGAGAAGCCAGTCTCATCCCTGAGGAGAACACCATACAAGGACAGGGTGCCATTACTGATGGGCACGGAGAGCTGATGCAGTATGGCTATTAGCAGCCCAAAAGAGCAGAGCTGCCTGCTGTGAAGCGAGAGGACAACCAAATGATATACGTTCAGCATGGGTAATGGCAGATACCTCCCACGTGTACATCCTGATTCAGATTCCCCTCGTGTCACTTCAGCCAGCAGGCAGGGACCCCGTGGGAAGGTAGGGATGCAGTTTAAGCTAGTAAACCAGGTTCCCTTTCTAGTCATTGATGGGGGGCAAGCACCTCCACAGGCCATCCAGCCCACCTGCTTTGGACATCAGCAACTAGACAGCTTGCTTACAGAAAAGACTTGTCTTTTAGACAGCTCGCCTCCACATCTCACCCCATCCGTGACAGGCCTGTCTGAATTTGAGAAATCAACTCTCAGCCAAATAAACCCATTCCCAGGAGAGCAGGCTCTCTTTAAAGTGACTCTGGTCTGTCAGCACAGTACGCACCTGAGCTCAAAAGCCACTGCAATTGCCAAGGTGTTGAGGACACCCACACTGTCAAGCCTGAAGGTGCTCCACAATGAGGTAGCAGCTGATCACAAACTCTTTTCTATACAAAGACATCTTGTTAACAGTTCTCCTGGTGAGAACTGCCCATGTAGAGGGGGTCCCACCGCTCTACACAGGCTGTAGACAGCTGGGGCTCTGCTTTCTGCCTCTCAGGTGAGGCTGGCTGCTCAGACAGGTCAATGCTGCTGAAATGGATGGAAAACCATTCTGCAGAGTAGCACCATCAGCTGCCCTCCTGCCAGTTTCACATTCTTCTGACCAGTTCCCTGTCATTCCACTTTGGAAATATGGATCCGTCCCCAGGCCCTGACTAGTTTTAAGCCCCACCTTAACTTCTGGCTTTCATCATCAAGCCCTCTCTCCATTTGACACACTATTTCCCTGTCCCTTGGCTGCAGCTCAAACTGTCCTCAGGCACCAGGACCTGGAAGAGAGGAGATGCCTGGAGAAAACCAGTACAGGAGCAAGAGGCTTCCCACTGCAACATCTCTGGGCATCACCTGCCACATTGTGGGTAGCTGCTAATCCCCATAAATTCCCTCCTTGCATGAATTTAGGGCAGAGGTTTTCATGGCTGGTTTGTCTACGTCACCAAAGGTCAGAGCTCAAAGGAGTCAGTTCCCAACCCAGGAGATACCAGATGTCCAGCTTCCCAGGGCACTACAGCTGCACTCTGTATACATTGCATCCCTTTTCCATATCCACCACATGGTTTTTCCTCATGAGTGCTCCAAGGGAAAGCAGAACTGAGGTTGCAATGCATCAGTAAGGGGTGGAAAAAAAAACAGGTAAAGGAGTCACTGGGAAGAGTAAGAGACAAAGGAGAGAACACCCTGGGGAGGTGATGTGAAGAGATTAGAGAGATAGAAACAGACATACTTAATAAAGTAAGAGTTATCAAGGTGACAAAACATAAAATAAGGACCAAGGTACCTAAAACATAAAAGAGTGATTTGGGGAAAGGGCAAATATGTTTATATACTACTATGAGAGAGAGACTTCAAGGCAACATTGCAAGTACACCTGAGTGCTCTGCCTACAAGCCTGATGAGATATTCATCCTTTCTCCTTTCCTATTCAGGGCTCTCTTACATTGTCTTATCTTGTTTTCTGACCAGAAAGGGATAACCCACAACGGAGAGCTCAAAAAAAAAATCAACAGTGTCTCTACCCCACTGCCCATCAGGCTGCACCACCCACTGGCAAGTGAACCACCTCTAAAACTCCCCCTGGGTTTACATCTGCCCTACTGAACAGTCATTTTCATGCCCTGAAGTTTAACCCAACACTAGAGAAAATTTTTATAAGCTGTCATTTTCTTTAAGCAGCCTTTTAGTCAAATTAGACACTTTATCCAACTTGAATAAATCTCTCCCGTCAACATCTGTCCTAACCCCACCCTAAATTCCCTCTAAAACTGCTATCATCAGCTCTATCCATACATTTTTTCATTTTCCCTTTCTATCTATTTAGGTGCACAGGCTGCTTCTATTAAAAGGGTGGAGTGGATTCACCGATGATCCACTCCTCCAAAGCCTTGGTCATCTTTGTCTCCATTAGAATTAAGCTGTGTTACTGTCATCATAACACCTGTGAACAAGCACCAGCTCCCAGGGGTTGAAAGCAGACTTTATCTAGGCAAACAGTAAGCAGTATTTTCTCATCCCTTTCATTAAGAAGTAATCACTCCTGCATGATCCTCAGTCCTTTACAAGGTTGTGTCTGGATGCTCATTGAAGCCCATGCTCATTCACCCCTACCTCTTCTTCCTTCCAGGTAATCATCCCTCAGACTACTTCATTCTTGCAGTATCTCATTAGGTGTATTCCTGAAAATTAAGCATGGCTCTAGAAAATAGATTAGTAGATCTTCAAATCACAGTCTAAAGAAAAGGGCATGGGAACAGCACCCAGAGCTAACCCCATTATAAAACAGAAACAGTGGGTTGAAAGGGTAGGAGACCAGTTTGTAGAAAATAGCACTTAACTAACTTTGAATATGATTTGACAAGAAAAGCCAGGGAAGTATTTCACACAGCTGCCCAGCAAAGGGCAGAAACAAAACCAGTGCCTTTGCATCACCTGCATCTCTTGCTGATAAATATTGGTTTTATGACTAAATCAGAAGCTCTCAGCCTGTGGGAGGTTGAGCTGTTGTGAGAATACAGAAAACACTGCAGATCTGGTGTAAAGCCACAAATGGGACATGAAAGAGTTATACAACAGGTCTGAGCCTTTGTGCAATGGAAGGAAAACCTCTGCCCAGTCAGTGTTTTCCTACAGCAGCCTCAGGCTTGCTGACTTGCCTGTGCCCTTGATTGCTGTGCTACAGGTTTGTCTTCAAATGAACTTGTGGTTTGAGCCCACCCAGCAGGCACCACGCAGCCACTTGCTCACTCCTACCCCCCTCTGGTGGGCTAGGGTAGAGAAAATACCACAAAAAGCTCGAGGGTGGAGACTAAGGACAGGGAGGGCTCACTTGCCAATTCTGGTCACAGACAAAACACAGACTCGACTTGGGTAGACCAAAATCAATTTAATTTAAACAAAGAACACCACCAATTCACCAACCGAATCAGAGTAGGACAATAACAAATACAATCAAGATTTTAAATACAACCACTCCCCTCACCCCTCCTTTCTCCCCAGGCCCAGCTCTGTTCCTTCCTGCCCTCCAGCAACAGAAGGGGTCGGGGAATGGGGGTTGCAGTCAGTTCAAGTCCACTCCCTGTTGTTTCTGCCACTCCTTCCTTCTCAGGGGGAAACCTCACAGTCATCCCCTGCAGCAACATGTTGTCCCTCCCATGGGAAGGAGTCCTCCACAAACTTCTCCAGCTAATGTGGGTCTCCTATGGGCTACAATCCTCCCAGCAATAGATTGCTCCAGTGCAGGCCTCCTTCAGAGTCAGAGCCTCTTTTGGAATCAGTCCTCTGCTACAGCATAGGGTCCTCCACGGTCTGCAAAGGCCTCTTCTCCATTGTTTATCTCAGGGCTGCAAGGGCTCAGCCTGCCATCTCGCCATGTGTTGAAGGGGCATGGCTGCTCCAGTGTGCCTCCACCCTTCCTTCCTTACCGACTTGGGTGTCCACATGGTTGTCTCCTGTTCCACTCCTCTCCAAACAAAGAACTCCAAAAAATAAAGTTGCCCAGCAGGTTTTCCCCTCTTAAACACGTTATCAAAGATGCACCTATGGGCTCAGCCTTGGCCAGAGGCAGGCCTGACTTGGAGCCAGAGGACTTTCTTGAAGCTTCTTACTCCCCAGGCACAAATCCAGAACAGAACTGCAACACATGGCTGAACCTCCAGCTAGTCAGTAAGTTGGTCAAGATCTTTCTTTGTAACCAGAGACTGATCACAGCCTAGAAGGAAAAGGTCACTGTAATGAAATTTTTAGACCAAAGGCTCATGTATGTTCATGGAGGAGAGAGGGAAGATGAACTTAAACAAACCATGAAGTAGAATCCAGTGCGTCTAGATTAGTCAGAGCCAGGCTGACTGGTTCAACCAAGGGAAAGGTAGCCTCCTCACCTTGTGGCAGGAAGTTCCATCCTTTTAAAGCAAGCAGCTCATCTCCATGTTGCATCTATTTATGCAGCAGAGGAGAGTTAGAGCCCATATTTACCTCTCTCCCTTGGGGAAGCTCTTACTCCTGATCTATTTTCGACAGGAGGGATGTAGGTTGGGACACCACAAAGCCCAGGCAGGGACACATCCCCAGCTTGCTCCTTCAGTGCTCTAATCAGCAGGTAAATATGGGTTGTTGAGATGGTAGTCTCCAACCCCACTCCCACAGCTACTGATCATGAGCAAGAAATCCCCACCAAGAGGTGTTAAGTAGACTAGAACAACTCCTCTTCCCTCCAGAGCTGGAGGTTCATTGTTTCCCTGACTGAGAACATCCATCAAAAGGGCAAGTAACTTGCAGGCAAAGAAGGAGAAAAATGGTAACAAGAATTAAGCAGAAAGGATGTTAACAAAGCAAGTGAAGTGTTTACAGACTGCCAGAAAGCCTACACAAGTCAGGGAGCAGTCAGAGGAATATAACAAAAATAAATAAATGAGCATCTTGAGTTGGACCAAACATCTGTCCAGACTGGGCTGCAACACAGCTGCCCAGGAAAGTGTAAAAATGGGACGAGCAGACACAATACTTCCCTTAGGCACTCTTTCAGCTGCCAACCACTCTTAGCTCATGAGCTTCCTGAGCCAAATCAGGTTTCTATATTTCGCACTCCCCCTTCACGGATTCCTCCTAATGAGGGAGGAACAGGAACAGCCAAAGAGAATAACACTTGAGGAAAACTAAGGTAATACTTGATATCAATCTCGATATAGGATAATAGAGACACAGCATCAACATGCAGGCTTCCCGTACATAATCTACTCAGATGTGAACTGCCATACTGCTCTTGCAAATGCAGACGCATGTCTCATATCTTTGGAAAAAATTGGATGATATGCTGCTGTCTTGTACTGCAGATGTTTTATCAATAGCCTTAACCAGACGTTTCAGTACGTGGGATCCTATTACAAAAATGAAGGGGGAAAAACCCAAAAGATTTTCTGAACATTTTCTGGCTGTGATTACCAAAGGGTGGAAAAAAACAGTTCAGTCTTATTGGAAGTCATCAATCCTAGGGAAGGATGCTAGTTCATTATGAAAGCCTGTTATTTTGTCATCTGAGATAACATTTACTTTTTGTTCACTCATTCACTTTTATTAACTCATGCTAGTACAGTCCTGCAGCAAATTTTGCCTTAAATACAGTAACACTTGTCTACTGTGTCTTCTGATGTTTTTCTCCAGAAAAGCTGGAGACCAATGACCTCAGCTCACTTGCTTTGTGAACCATATCAAATGTACTTCATATCCTTCCTCTATTCCCACCCTCCCTCCAAAAATACACAAAACCAACGAAATCCAACATGCACTTGTTGACCTGTCACCTGCAGACCTTGGTTTAATCAGCAAGAAGAACAGGCAATTCCACCCTCTTAGAAAAGATCAAGCATGGTTCACAGGGTGGGGGAGGCAGAAAACCATGGGCAGGACACACTATGCACAGGAAGATCACAAAAGCAAGATGCAGTACCTGTCACTTCTAAATGAGGTATCCAAAGCTGAAAGATTCAGAATTAAGTCTGAATTGTTTTCTACATTTAAAAACAGTGGCTGCTACAGGTGTTGCAAATTTTTTTTTTTAACCTAACCAAAGCCTAATCTAAATTACTAAATGAATTTAACACCGGATTTTGGGGAGGAGTGTAGTCATTTATTTTATTTATTAACTTAAGAGACGTTGTTTTCCCCTTCTTCTAGATTTAGCTCTCAAACTAGGTCATGGTGATTACACATATCCAGTCTGAAGGCAATGCCTCTCTGCTGCACGCATGGAGGGAAGGGAAGAGGGAGAAGCAAAGTGTGATGGTATCACACAAGTGCAGTATTTGTATCTGGGCAGAGTACAGTATGCATTGCTCCAAAACCTCATGAACAGAGAAAGTTGAGCTTGCTAGTTTCTCCTGGGCTCTGCCATTGCCTGGATCCCCAGGCACTCAGTGACACCCATTACTTCAAGAGCTTTGCCTCTGCCAGTCAATGTAGGATAAAAGTCAGAAAAATCCTCCTGAATACTTTTACAGACAGATTCTGATCCTGTATCATCTCAACTGAGCTCAAGGCTTCACTGTACTGGGCACAGTACAAATCATCCCACTCCCAAAAGCAGATAGTCAAAGGGACCAGGCATCAGGTGTGGGGGGGAGGAGGAAGGAAAGAGCTTGAGGAGGTGACTCACCACCTGATGTCCCCAGCCGCAGCAAACAGGGAGTGAGGGACAAGGCACATTTGTGCCCAAAGGGGACAAAGCTATATCCTACCCTAGCAGCAGGAAGAGGGGAGGAAGACTCAGCTAGCCTGAAGCTGATTACTGTCTGACAGATGCTATCAGTTTGGGAACAGGGAAGAGGAAGAAAGTGAGGAAGAGTAAAGGAAAAGCAAACTAAAGCCTCAGAGGATGAAGAAACCTATCCTCATGTCCAGCATAACCAGACAGCACATCACCTCTACAGAAGAGAAAGTAAAAGATAACAGATACATAAAGAAGAGAGCTGCATGTTGTTAGAACATCTTTAAGCTTCTCATTATCAGCCAATTTTTTTCTCATCTTCCCCCTTCCCAGTATCTCACTACCACTGAGTTTGATGGAGCATCTTAAATATTTCATGCAGCCTTCAGACTTGCAATCCTTCTCTCCCCATCTGCTTCAGCCTGGCTCTGCCGAAATCTCAGCAGGCCCATAGCCTTTGGCAGACTGCCTAGGCAAGGGTTCCTTTGACTATTGACATTCTCAATCCACCTATCTTCTCCTCTCCCGCCCTATTAAACCTCCCATTTTTCCTTCTCTCCACTCTGCCTCAAGAGAAATCAAGTCCCAAACTGAATTTCATCCTCCATGCTTCCAAGCTTCTTCCTTACAATTTACTTTTCTTTAGCCTTCAGCCTCTTTATTTCTTCTATTCATTTACTGGTTTATTTTCATTCTTAATGAGACACTGACTAAGGTCAGGATTAATAACCCACACTTTGGGCACCTGTTAATCTATCAGTAATCAAGTATAGGCATGAGGAGACGGGCAGCTGCTGTGCAGGAGGGAGACGTGTTAGCAAAGCACAGGGACCTGGGGACCCTGTAGAACTGTGGGGGAGATGATGATCAAAGGGGAGGTCAGCCTGGGGCAATAGAGTGGCAGGGTTCTCTGATGAGGGCTACACCTCACCTGAGCTGCTCATGAACCACAGGATGGTCACCCCCATGTAGAGGAACAGCAGCAGCTGCTTCATCCTCTATCTCCACTGCCCTCTTCATTCCTTCCTTAGAGATTTTTATGCCCCCACATTTGATGCTGAGGGAACAGTGGCTCCACTGTCTTTGTGTCAAACAAGGGGAGTGAAAAAAGGAAGTGATGTTACAGATGGAGAATGATGGTACAGAGGAGTCAGGGCCATTCTGGCTGCACAGGGACTCCTATACCACAGCAGCTGTTAGAGACAAAAAGACCATGGCAGGTAGTATGGAGAGACATTGAACCACAATCAGATGACTGGGGTGAGCAATATATTGATGGCAAGAAGTGAGGAGGCCAGTGAGATGTGATGGGGTTGGTCCTCAGCACCCTGCAATAGTGGAAAGTGTGGCTAATCCAGCTGAGGGCTGAGTCAGGGCCAGCAAAGGCACCAGTAGGCAGAAGCTCCAGAGATGGATGGGTCACAAAGCAACAAGAGGTAGATGATGGTGAAAGGAGTTTATAGAAGAGCCATAGAACTAAGCAAGTTGAAGAGAGTTAAAGTCTCATATTGTGTCATTTCATTGCCTCATCTCTCCAGATCATGTTACCTTGTAGTCAAGGACCTTTTGAAATTTCCATTACAGGACCATTAGCTTCCTCTTCAGTCATTACTGAGTATGTTAATTAACACCAGACCTCCACCAACCTAGTTCTGCTCCTGTTTACCTTAGTGGGAATACTGCCATTAGTTCTGCTGCCTCCAGTCCTGCACCCACACTCCTGGCTTCCCAGAGAAGTCCCTTCTCTCTCCCTGCTTTGTTGTTTATGTAGAAGCTGTGGCAGGTGCTCTCACAGGCTCCCACAACATGTGAAAGGAACACATTTGCCTAGGGTGGCAGCTGCCAGAGAAGCTGTTTTACCCAACCAGTCCTGGGGAGTAAGTTGTAGAGATACCCAGGCAGTAGACAGTGTGGGGGCCACAGAGAGCACGTTACAGCAGGAGATGGAGTGCCTTTGCTCTGCATTGTTTTTAATCTCATCATCATTCTTCTTTGCCTGAATGGGATTAAAGAAGCAACAAGGGAGCTTCACTGCCAGGCACACTCCATGGCAACACATCAGCTTTAAAGATATACCAGCTCCTAGGAACACTAATGCACTGCCTCATCTGATTCCCCCTGGTCCTCTTGCCCATGCTGTCTCTGTGCTCCATCCTGCCCAGCCATCTCAGGAGGTCCTTCCTAACAGTTCTCCCTCAGATGGCCAGATACACAGAAGACGAGTGAAGTACCCAAACTGGGAACCTCCACAATACTTGAGCTTGGTCTTGCCTCTTCTCTTGGATCTTCCCTCTCTTTCCCTCCAGCAACACCTGCTGTGTGAGCATCCCCAGAGCAACATCCCACCAATTCACCAGTAGCAGCTAGGCACAGGTTCCTCCGGGAGCTCAGCTCCCCGCCTGCAGTCAGAGAAGGCAGAAGATATTCTGCTCTGTATCCTCTTCCCACTGGGCCTTCGTGAAAGCAGAGAAATGACAACTCAACAGCTGCCTCCCTGTCTGGGGGACAAGGTGAAAGGCATGAGCATTTTGGGGAAAGGAGAATTAATCTGAACAAAGTATAAACCAAGTAAAGCTGAAACTCAAACCCAACTTGCCAGCTCAGATTTTATTCTGTTTCAGTAAGTGCCTGGTTCAAAAAGATGCATAAAACCAGCATAGACACAGAGGCTGTCCTTTTTGGTATACTCAGACTGACCAAAACAAGAAAGGTGGCCAAAACCTTGCAAGAAAGATTTTGTTCCCCTCTTTTAAGATCTCCAGTTTGAGAAACCCAAGAGGCCCTGAACTGGGGTTTAACAAGCAGATCTCTCTGAAAGTCAATGGAGAAGTGCCAATTTATTAGCCATAGCAGATATGGCTCAAACACTTGAGCACCTGCCTGCACTGAGCCCAGCATCTTTGGAGGCTCAGCCAACCTTGCCAGCAGGCAGAGGCAACCGCATGCCCACCTCTACCAGAACAGGGACTTTGCATCAACAGCCTACAGATCATTTCCTGGGTGTGAACTTCAGTCCCTGTACCACATCTCATTTTTCAACCAAATCACACCTCTTGCATCCCTCACTGGATGCCTGAATATGTCAGCCCACAGGGTGGTGCCCAGGAAAGGCTAGGAGGGCTCCACTCTCACCATCAACACAGTTTCTTGCACTGGTGGTTTTCAGAGATCCTAATACACCTGAGTCACATTTGGGAGCCCGCTGATTTTAACTGTCTGATGCATTTCAGTCACTATCCTCCTAATCAGTGGCCTCCAGCTGGCTCAAAATACAGAAGCCCACTAAATTTCCTCAACCATGACATATTCTTTCATCATATCTACACAGTCTTTCCCCCTATACCTTGAACAGCAGCACCAAGTTTAAATCCTTACCTTCCAGTCAAAGGCTTTTAGGTCCCCTCAGGATTTTAAACATTGGTGTAAGGGCCCCCCTTGTCCCTGTATCCCTCTGGCATCATCCAGCCAGATGCACAGGGGAAGGTACAGTGAGTCTCTCCTAGGGATAATTGCAGAGGAACTTGCCAGTAGGTCAAATATTTACCTAAGCCTCATCAATGCAAATATCTTCTAATCCTCCTGTATCTTTCAGGGACAGCAAGAGAATGGTGAGTACACCTCTGATTTATATAGATGCATATAAATTAGGGTAATAAAGAACTCATTCAGATTATTTACTATGTAGTAATTATATTACTATTAGTCAAATTTATTTACTGTATATATGTATCATCAATATAGAGACTTAATAAAGTAAAAACAATATATACATTGCAGTAATAGTTCCTATACTTTGTTCAATTCTCAATGCATTTTGATGCTCCCACAGCTGCTTGCACACACGTTTTTGCTGAGAGCCACACTGGCTCCATGAGGCTTATCTCCCAGCCTGCATCTCAGTGCGTGCATGTTGAGGTGGAGGGAAGGAAGATTGAAACATAAAAATTTTGTGACAGTGCATTTGAGGCCGCCGTGCAACTTCCAAACACAAGCATGTAGCTAAGTGCCCAAGGGCACCAAGCATAAGCAGCACAGTTGGAGGGGAAAGAGTGCAGAGATAAGCCTGTAAAAATCTTCACTGCTGTTTGGGGGAAGCATCAGGGTCTCATAAGAGGTCATTCAGTGGGATGAAATAATCCCAAGTGTAATAACTAAGTCCAGAAAGTAAAGGCTTTACATCAGATTCTCTATTGGGAATTTCTCTTTGTGCTCCTGAAAAGCAGCTTGAGACCCATGAAAATGTTAATCATCAGGAAAGAATAATCCCGGGTCCAGTGGGGAGAGGTATCACAGCAATGGATGAGGAAAGCCTTCACGCACGCAGACAAGAATGGGAAATGCCATAGGTAGTAGACAAAGTCTCAAGTGCATGACACTAATCTGCTTAATCGCCCTCATGAAGTACCCAGAGAAATCAAGTGGCGGGGGAAGGAAGTAATCACTTTTGTGCTGTCCTGCTAGAGCTGTCTAACCTGACAACTTTGCTTCCACTGATGAGAACACAGACATTCTCTGTCCTGTGGGGAACATTCCAGGTCATTCAGTCATCCACACCTTTGCCCCTGCACAGCAGCTCACACCTCTATTTCAAGTGATACCCAGCACCTTCCTACTTTCCCTGATGCAATGCCCTTGGTAACAGCTTCCCCCAGGGCTATGCTCTTCCATCCCTTGGAAACTGCCCTGAAATGCCTAGACAGCAGCAGACTCATGCCCACGCATACAAGTAGTGAGGACATGCTGGCTGCTACCACAGCCAAATTAGCTTTGAGCTTTTTATTGCCCAGAAACTTAGGAACATATCTCCCAGGTTGAATGCAAGAAGAGGGGTGGGCCAAGTGCCACAGGCAATCTTTTAAAAATAAAGCTGGAAGGAAGACTCAGCTATCCCAACAGGACAAAACAGGGACTGTCAGCGCATGTAACTACTCTTCCAGAGACACCTGGTATTTATCTCCACTATGTTTGTCTCAGCAAAGGGGAAATGTTGGCACAGGCACTAGCTTCAGGGGCTTGCAGCAGTTCCTCCACTCTACCTTCTGCCTCTCCCTCTGATGTTGCAGAGGAAAGGACAGGGGGGTCTTGGGGCACAGTCTATCTCCGTCTGTGGGGAACAGGAAAAAGAGATTCACTATAGCACAAGGATGAGGGAACACAAGGCCACATTCAAATGGGGCAAAGGAAGAGTTGTCAGAACAGAAACACAGATCAGGCCCCTACGAACACAAGTATCCCTGGCCAGCAATGACAGGTTCCCTCTTGTCCCTAAAGCACAGCTATGCAATTGTGACCTGACACATCCAAAATTATTGCAGCCCTGGCATTTATAACTCCTAGGAGTCAAATCCAGTACCATCCAGCCCTGAAGTCCTAGCTTAGTTCCCACCCCAGGAACCTGGGTCACATGAGTTAGGAGTTCCCTGAAGGTCCAAGTAACCTCAAAGTTGCCACCTTCCTCCTCCTTAACGAGGAAGGTCCAAGTACACACTTAATGCTACTTCTGTATCTACAGAGCATATTGAAAAGTCCCATGGAGAAGGATATCCTAGAGCAGAACCCTCAGCCTGCTCTCCCCACCTTGCAGCCCTCTGAAGATGTTCTTCCATGGGAAGTTCCCCTTCTCCCAGGGAAGGGAGCATATTTTGCCTTCTGTAGTCTACCTATGATCTGGATTCATGTCTCACACCCAGCCAGAGAATCCCTGATGTGACAGCTCAGGGAAATCAAATGAAGTGCCAATCCCATTTCATTTTTCAGTAAAATAACTCCCATATGGGAGAAAACACAGTTTCCCCAGACATCTGCCACACATTCCAGAAAAATGCATTACAGGCTTGCCACTAAGTGTGAAATAGATTTTTTAAAGTTAAAAAGCTATTGGATATTTAAAGGATGTGTGACATATCACAATATGCTGGAAATGCATTTTAAAGAAAAAACAGCACCACAAAGATACTGTGGAGGAATGCAATTAATTCTGTGCTTTGAAAAAAATCTTGGGTTATGGAGGAAGGTTTTTTTAAAGTACCTGCTTTAACAGTTAATTATTGTATTGTAGGGGAAACTTGAGGCTTCAGTGAGAGCTGAACTACATGGTAGAAGTCTGTATGCAACTACACTGATAACACTAATTCTAATTAATCCTACCCCAAACTCCTCTCCCTTCTAAAACCCAGTCTTATTTGCTTAGAGCTTCATCTGACCGGCAGCTTGAGCTAAGACTTCCATAGCAGGTATGACTACAGGGGTTTTTTTTTGTGGGAAAACTAAATTAAATTTCAATAGTTAGAAAAAAAAAAGTTTTGTCCATGCAGAAGCATTCAAGAGGTTTGACTAGCACTTGTTGCTGGATGCTCTGAAACACTTCTTTTGCACTGAGCAGCAGGGTAACTTGAGACCTCTTTGCTCATCCTATAACAACCCATCCAAACACAGATAAATTAGCAGCTGCCACAGGAAAAAAAATCATGCTTTGAATATGCTCAGGAAAGACTGGTTTGATATGACTCAATCCAACAAAGTAAGACAGAATTAAGGACAAATGTGGAACCTCAGTTTCTCACTCTCACACTGCCTTTACAGCACAATCTTTCATTGCACATTCATGGGTTGTTTTTTCCCCCCACAGAATCCTTGCATCCATGAGGAGAGATGGCATTCAGTGAAGACAGTGATGCGATGCTTATTTAGTCAACGGGTGTTACAGAAGTTTGCTAACAGTAAGGAAACAGAAATAAGCAGGAATGCAAAGCATGCAGACTGATGCAGGGACATTACTCCAACCCTATAAGGGATGCTCCCATCTCACCCTTTCTCACCACAGCCTGAGCCCTTCAGCCCACCTCTACTTGTGCTCACAGACCCAGCCTTTGCCGCCTTAGCCAGCTTCTTCCCATCTAGACCCTAACCTCCCCTACTCTTGTTACCTAGCTCTCCGTTAGCCTTGCCCAGCCCACCCAGTCTCCTCTCCAGGTTGCTTGCTTTCCACCTCAGCACCCTGGTGGCTGCCTGATACTCTGGACTTATTTTCCTCCTGGGCTTCTTGGTCTCCCATTCCAGTATCCTTCCCAGGCTTTTTGTCTGGTCCCAGCCTCTCAGAACTCAGATTAAAATTTCATTAAGGGATAAAAAGAGTATTACAATGGGAAAAGTTGGGCAGCTTTAGAAAACCATGTTACCACCTCATGTAACAATGACAACTAAGTCTTCCATTTCTTTGGTTCTGTTTGTGTGCAAGGCCCTCATATGAACCATGTGACTTCAGAGATTCTGCTGGGCAGGAGATGAAGGAAAAACATCACTCAGCACATAGCAAGGAAGAAACCATGTACTATAAGGAGGTCATTATGTAGGGAAAGACAACAGGGTCAACCTATAAGGAATAGGAACTAGGAGGCTGTAGCATGGAATGAGCTACAGGGAAAGCTGCAAAGGAAACAGTGAGAAGATCGCTGCCTCCAAAGGCTTTTCCTGTATGAAATAAGTGTGCTACCATCTAGGGCCCCCTCCAGTCACTGAAATCCCATTTCCAGAGAGGGCTCCTGATAGGAAGACAAGTGCAGTTGCCAGCACAGAGGCTGCTAACAGTAGGTCAGCAAGTATGAAGAAGAGAGAAGCAAACTCCAAAGCAGGGAAAGATCCTACTCCATCAAGAAAATGAATCAGAAAGGATCCACATAGAAAGAAAAAAGCAAACAAAAATTGCCTTGAGGAAAAAAAACCCACAACATCCTTCATTAAGAAATATCACAGTTGTCCATCAGGTGGTATCAAAGGCAATATATTATTACTGAGCTGCTGAACGTGAGCCAGCAGTGTGCCCAGGTGGCCAAGAAGGTCAACGGCATCCTGGCCTGTATTAGGAATAGTGTTGCCACTAGGTCCAGGGAAGTGATCGTGCCCCTGTACTAGGCACTGGTGAGGCCCCACCTCGAGTATTGTGTTCAGTTTTGGGCCCCTCACCACAAGAAGGACACTGAGGCACTGAAGCTTTTCCAGAGAACAAAACTGGTGAACAACAAAACAGTGGTGGAGTCCCCATCCCTGGAGGTGTTTAAGAGCCAATTAGATGAGGTGCTTAGGGATATGGTTTAAGCGGTGGACGTGGTAGTGTTGGGTTGAAGATTGGACTGGATGATTATACAGGTCTTTTCCAATCTAGACATTTCTGTGATTCTACTGTTGCACTTCTATGACCATATCTTTTTAAATATAATTCATTTATGACACAAACACATTAAAGGCCTGGCCTAAATCTCACATATGGACAAAGCAGAGCCTGCCAGATTTATTCATAAAACCAGGAGACTTAATCAAAACAGAAATTACATCACAATTTGGTAAATATGTGAACAAAAACAATGACAAAATTTTTAATAAATCAAAGCACACTTTCCTCAAATATGTTTTAGCTTAATTATTGATAACAATGCTTGTTAACAACACCTGCTAGCTGGCTGGTAAATGATTTGTAGTACATTTTGCAGAAAATAAGGACACTGTATTCGTAGAGGACTTGTTGCCACACTAGAGTGCCAAGTTCTTGCCCGAGAAGCAAGATGCACAATACAGGTAAATGTAGGAAGCATCCTCTTGTGGTGTGCGAATGATGGAGCAAGGCAGATTTGCCAAGTACACCTTCATGGTGTTTTAGTGTGCTCCCAAATAATAAGCAGGGCTTGGAAGGCAAGCAGAGGTTTCCAATCTCTGACTTGAGAGACTATCAAATTCTACATGGAAGAAAGTATTCCTCCACCCTCAAATATTAAGCTTCTACCTCTTCCATGCCATGAAACAGAACAGCTGCTGTTTGTTACACACTGCCTGTTTCAAGAGGGAGGTTAATATTTTACCATGTGTTTTCTTTCCATTCCTTCCCTTCTTGCCTGTTGAGGCAAATCTCATAGCTGGCATTACAAGCACTGGATGCAGCAGCTTTCTTCAGGATGAATTTGTACTGATGTTAGCCCTTTTCATCCATGACTCTAAGAACTAAAATCCCACAAGAGGTACATTCGATTCACTCTGCCTCTCAAGACATCCAGTTACTTTAAGCTACAAGCAACCTGAAAGCCCTTGTGGTATTTCAGCATTTATGCTACTCTGGGGAGGCAGCAATAAACAAAACCAAGTTAGTAAAGATGAAACGGCTCTCACAAAGGTTTGGGGGTCAGGAACAAGGCTGAGACAGCAGTGTTCATTTGGCTTTTGTAAGCAAACCCTTGAGCACCTTGCAAGCCTTCCAAGCTGAGGCATGGGGCCAGGAGATGGAAGCCACGCAGCTCCCAGCCAGCATGCTGAGCTCACATCTGCCTGCATCCGTCCACAAGAACCAGCCCTGGTGAGCAGGGATTAGCAGAGAGTTGACTGCCTCCCAAAGAGCACCAGGGCCAGCTGTTCCAACAGCAAGTCTCACTCAAGCTGGTGCAGGGGATGTTCAGCTACTGACACCCTGCCTCTGCTCCCATGGTGGGTGCGCCCCTTGGAATGTGACATCCAGCAATCAGCACAGTGCTCCTCCACACAGAGAGCTTGGGCTGGGGATGTCAGGGATGCCATTTACATGTTGGAGGGCACAGGAGGATAGCTGATAACCTTGACTTATGAATAAAATGTTCTAGGTGGGAATGGAAGCAGCCTGCAAGGATAAGGAAGCAGTAATCCCACTGCACCATGTAGCTGTCCCCTCCACAGACAGGGGAAATCCACTGTTTTCACAGGTAAGCTCTCACATCTCTGCAGAGCCCCAGCCTTTTCCTTCCTAACTAAGCCAATGAGTTATGTCCTCTGTTTAAATGCAACCTTCAGATCTTCTCTTTAGTTCCTGACTGTTCCCCCCCAGGAAGCCTGTTGTCCAAGATACTGGCTAAGAAGGGCACTTTACAGAAAGAGCCAGTTCAAGGGCAGCAACAATCAACGCAGACAGGCTGCTAACAGCAAAACCAGGAATGACAGCAAGAGAAGAAAAAAAAAAATAGGAGAGGGGGAAAAATGACAGACTGCCACAGGTGGAGAAAGGAGAGGGGAGAGACAGGGTGGCTAGTCACAGGAGGGGCTGCTGGAGGAGTTGTAGGGACTTGGTGGCTCCAAATCACACTTGAGGAGGGGAAACAACAGCAGCTTTTATAGACTCAAGCATGGTAGGCGATGATGAGAGGAGACCGGGGGAGAGAAAACTAAAGAAAGAAGGGATAAGCAAAAAATGTGGGTTTGTATCATTAGCAAGGACAGATTTCTCTTTCATCCTAGATGAGCTACAGTACGTAAGTGTAAATGGCACCATTGTCTTGGGGACAGATGGTCACCCCCATCACAGTTCTACGCATCCCCCGTGCTGCTTGAGGGAATCGTTCATCTCCCCTGATCTGCACTGATGCAACAGGCAGGGAGAAAGCTGGAGAAAGGGGTGGCAGGGATGGGCATCCTTCAGGCAGGAAGGCTGAGCTAAGCTTTCCATCCCGTCAGCTGACTTTGTAGTCAGGGCTGGGCAAGTGAAAGCTGTTCCATCCACAGCACTTGCACTCAAACTTCAGCCCCCAGACCAGCCAACACATCCAAATGCCTATGCAGGTCTTCTGGCAGGAGGGTTACGCCACCATCACACTACCTCCCTACTCACTTCATCAGTCCTTGATGGTGGTCAATAAAGATTCTCTTAGATCTACTGGCCACCTTTGTTACCATTGATTACATGTCTGCCAAGCTCAGCAGGGATTTGCAGCATGGCGCCAGAATAACTGTTCCCAACCTAGATAACCTCCACTTATCACTCCCCATCAGTTTGTCTTACATCTTCATAGTCACTTTTCATCTCTTTTATAAGTCCAGTTGCACTCTTATCTGCCTTTCTTGCTCATCTTAGCCCCTTCATCTCAGCCGCCTTCCCAAGATGTTGGTCACAACTCTGCTGTCCTCCCCAGCCAGAATAAAAGACCACCCCCTTGGCTAGCCTGTCCACTCCTCCAAAGCTTTTCCTGAAATGATTCCTGACCATTTTAGCAGCAGAGCCCACAGCATCCCTCCAGGGAGAGGAGACAATAGGGCTGCAGAGCCAGAAGCATCCACTCTCTGATACGGAGGAGCACAACTCACTTAAGGCAGCACAGTGTAAACCCATGTCCCAAAGAGTAGCAGTGACTGAGAGCAGGGCAAGCCCAAACCACCAACCTGATCCACCCCTTTTAACAGCCTGGTGGCACTTCCTACCACTGCTCAGCCCTCCTCAGACTGTCCCTATCAGCAAGAGGCTGCAAACCCTGTTTCAGAGACGTCTTTTGCCTTTGCCTCATAGCAAGCAGTGAAGCACAGGAGAGGGAGTGGCATGAAGAAATGTGAGGGATTCAGGGAAGGGGCTGGCCAAGATGTGTTGAGTCAACCAGAACCAGTGGGGAAAGTGAGTAGGGACAGAAGCAGGTGCAAGCTTGAGCTTCATCCATTTTAAACTAGGTTGTAGCCTTCCTACACCTTCAACATCTAAAGACAGTGTCTCTCTAGGACTATAAAGATCTTCCCAGCTTAGAGGCGGACAGCTTGGCAGACTATTTGCTTCTGTTCTCTCCCTAGGTCTGAAATGGGCCACGTCCTTCAAATAGCATTTCCTCTTAAGCATCCTAGGACCATCTGCAGGTCACTTGCTGCAGAAGAGCTGCAATTCTATTAACCATTCCTCACCTGAAGCAGCTCCTGTCAAGTATTACAACCACAACACAGCAAATTCACCTGGCTGTAGGCCCTTCCTCATAGTCTGGGGTGGGAAGAGTGTAAAGTCCTCAAAGAGGCAGCTGGTCAATTTGTTAGTGGTTAATTGCATTATTTAATTCACATTATAACAAAACATGCAATTAGAGGTCTAGTCAGAGTATTTTATAAGTCTTAAGCTCAAAATGAGTATTTTTATTGCCCTTTATTTCTCCAAGAGCCCGCCCCAGCTCACTCACCCTGCTTCAGTGTTCGTAAAGGCTGAAAAAGGCAAACTGACCATTTTTCAGAAAGAAATGGTTCCCATCTCCAAGGCAAAATATATTCCAGTGGATAAACACAATATGCTCCAGAAGGGTTTTTCAGCATTTGTTTTGGTTCAGCAATGCACTTTGCAGAGAGACGGGGAGGTCCCCCAAAGCAGGCACTGCTACCGTCCCCACACCCAGCTGGGCACATCATCTCTCGTCTGGCCTGGCAGTATCATGTACCCTCCAGGCTGGAATGAACATGCTGCCTGTGCTGGATAACACTGTGCTATATGACAGGATATCTTCCCAGCATAGCTTGAAGAGCAACAGCTGGTGCAAATAGGTCTGTTTTCACTAGGTATAGCAGAACAACACTGACTTACACCAGACAAGGATGTGACTTTCATCTTCTACTCTCTCTTGCCTGCTTCCCCACACCTTCCACCTCCATTGACCAGAAATCCAGGGACCATATTGAGACACCTCATAAAGAGCTGTTGCAATAAGAATCCTAGCCCCGCTTTTCTGAAACATCAGGGTATGGAGCATTACCAGGTCTTTTATTGCTTTTCAGACATATGGGGGACACAGGGCAGTACAACACACACACAATAACAACGAAAAAATACCCTTCTCCTAAACCACAATCTCCTCTCAGTATTTTGCAGTTAGTCCTTCCTCCAACAGTAAGAATCTATCCTTCAGTGACAGGGAAAACACTCGGAGCTTTGCGAAGACAGTAAGTATGCACTAAGAATTTTTTCTGCCTTATTTCTGATTTTGTTAGCCCCTATGGACTCTAAAGCTTCAAACAGAGCTCTGTTTTTATTTATGCTATTGTCCTGTTTCATTTCCAAACCAAAGTCTTTGACTTGTCACTATAAAAAAACCTCTAGAAAATAAGCTAAAGGGATGGGAGGAAGTGAGATATCCTGTCTCAGTATTTGTGCTTAGATACACAGGGCCAGCTTGCAAGCCAGCCAAATTTAGACCTCATCCCTTTACATCTGCCCACTTGCCTGGAATTGCATACATCTTCCATACATGCAACCCAACCAATTTCTTACAGATTGCAAGCGTGCAAATCCCCTTCGAACATATCCATCCCTTGTGTGCTACTAATGACAATGCATGAGTTTAAATGCCATTTACACCACATCTGACTGTGCAAATGATCCCTCTAAACTTCCCATCATAAACTTGCACATCAAATGACCCACACTAATGACACTCCCTTGTCACTAGTTTTGTAGAGGCAGCTTCTTTACCAGCTACTTGGGCAGGTGCTGAGCACTATCCCACTCCCCCTGCCACCTGCCTCTGCCTACCAGCCACAACCATGGAAAAAAGGTTTCTATTCCAGGAAAGAAGCTGGAATTTATACAAACTACTTTTTTCCCAATCCAGAGTGCAGGCAGACAGTGTGCCTTCCCCTCCTCTCACAAAACTAGGATTGCCCAATATTTCATTATGGAAACACCAAAATGTTCAGACTGCACCATTTCCAACACTAAACCTGCTCCCTGCCTTTCCCTTTGCCTCCCTCTGTGGCATTTGGGGAACCAAACAGTGTAGCAGTCCTAAAGGCACCCCAGGATGCTAGCCAGCAATCCCTGCAGCCCACTATTCAGAAACTCACTCTTTAGCAAAGGAGGGAAAAAGAGGCACCTCCAGGGAGTGACTTTGCCCTCTGAAGGCTTTTCAGCCTCTGGGATGAAGCCCAGACAGCTTCCCAAGAGGAAGATAACAGGGAAATGAAGGGTCAGCTCACAAGTGGAGAAAATGTCTGCTTTAAAGCACACTGTTAACACAAAAAGGGAGGACAGTAGTGGAGGATAGAATGGTCCTGGGGAAATGGCCGTGCTGGCTCAGTGTATGCATTGCCTTCAAATATTAATCAAGTTTATGGACAATTGGCTTATTAAAACTCACCCTTATTTGCTAATAGCAAACTTCATTCCACCAGTAGGGAGCTTGGCAGAGTGGCAGAAAACTCAGCAGGACCTAAAGCAGGCTTGCCCCCTTTTAAAGCTTGAAAAGCCTTTGGCACATGCCTAGGGGAGCACCGATGCCACCAACACCACGTGTCCACTGGAGAGCTCTGGATCAGCTCGGTTTCCTCACACAACAGGAGCAACTGTAAAGTTGAGTTAGCATGTTGCTGAGTGCAGAGAGGTTAGATAACCTCTTACAGGAAAAAAAAAAATCTGGCACTTGTTGGATCTTGGTATATCTGTTGGCTGGAAGGAGGTCTACAGAGCTGTTTAAGCAACAGAAGTCAATCCATTCCTGAGGGCACAGCAGCAACATCTGTCCAGTTAACTAGAGTAATACTAAGATATTGCAAGTCCAGACCCTTCACCTGTCTTCTAAGCTAGATTTGCTAAGAGGGAGATCTGTCTTTAAAATGAAGAAGCAGGAATAACATATCCATTTGTTTTCCAGGTATGCACATAAAAGCTGATACAGCTGACCCCAAGAGTGGAAAGCCATGATCTCTAGGTCCTCAAGAATGATGAATGCCGTTTAAAACTCATAAGCCACTCTATTTTCTATGTATTGTTATACCTTCTGGTCACATTTCCAAGCTTGTCTCTAACCACTAGGCAGGAACCTTTTTTTAAAACCGTTGTTTATATATATACACACAGAGATAAATGTACACATATAAAAACAAAAGTAAACCTCATCAGAGGATTACATGAGCTCAGGTCTTAAGACAGACATCAACTATTACAAGACTTACAATGAATTTGCAGCTGGTGTTTGCTTATTAATTAACTACATCCAGCTTTTAGGAAGACTGCATCCAGGGCTTAATAGTGCACAAGGCAACAGCTCCAGGCAGAAACAAGTACAACATACTACAGAATCTGCACATAAAGTTTTACTCACACAGAAATAAACCCCCCAAATGATTATTTGACCAGAGTACAATATATAACACATCTATTCACCCAAAGCTTATTAATGAGCAGAAGATTTGTCAGCACCTCAGCCACATATGTCACCTGAAAAGCAGTGGTTTTGGCAGCACAGGATCCCTATGCACCATATCGCCAAGAGAAGTATCAATTACCAATCCACGCATTTTCCTTGCTCCACTCCCATGCGGCAGCACCAGCATAAAACACCTCTATTGCCATCAACAGCCATCCTATACTCAGTTGGCTCATACATAAATTATATCTGTGGCACCAGGCAAGGAGAAGGTGTGGAATAAATCTGTAGGTTTTCCCAGTTCCCCATCAACATGCCTAAGGCCAGTCCTGTTTCCTTATACACCAAGCACATAGTCCAAGACAATACATCTGTCAGTACAAGTGACAGGAAAGGTACCCTCAGAAGTGTGACAGGACTTTTAGGGACAGGTACAATGGCAAAGTCCCTACTTGTAGCTCATTAGCTTTAAAGATCCTCCAAGGCAGCTCCTCAGTACACACAAGCAGTCATACTAGCTTCAGGAAGCCACCCTGCTCTATATCCTATAAAACACAGCTGCCAGTAGTAAAAATTAAGTGCATATATAAGCTTTTGCACAACTGGGACCTGACCCAAGGCTTCTACACTGCTGAAATTGACTGGAAACACAACACTTTACTGCCTGAGAGCAAAGCAGAAGCACAAACAGCCACACTTCACAAAGTAGGGAAGGGGGTTGGTATATAACAAAAAAGAAAGAAAATGACAGCAGTGAACTGCAGAGCCTATCTCGTTACTGCTACAGTTTCAGCATTGATTCTTTTTAATGGCACACTTCACTCCTCTCACTGTCACATCAATATTATAGATACGGCAGCAAAGGGAGGTCTGGGCCTCCTGGAAAGAGTTTCTTGTAAAGAAAGGCTCAAAAGACAAACCAATCTATTACATTTGACCCTAAGAATGGATGAAGTGTAAAGTCTTTGTGGAACCCCAAAGAGTCAAACAGTGATGCAGACATCCAGGCATCTCTCTCAATCTTCTCATTATTTGCAAAGTGCATCACAATCCATTTGTAAGGTGTTGTGCGGCATGCCCTTTATTTAGTCCCAAACACTTTATAAATTCATAAGATGAATGCTATGCAGCTGTTTTGGAAACATGTTTCACACTTCTCACCCTGTTTCTTCTCTGAGGTCAACTTGAAATCCTATTTAACATGAGTTTAGGTTTTATAAAAGGAAAAAAATTAATCTTACAGCCTCTCTCATAACCATATCTCAAATATTGACTGGGTTAATGTAGCTGTAACAGCCCCGTGGTTTGCAACTCAGAGGGGCCGGCCTTCTGAAAGTTCATTGTAACAGAAATCAACCTAAACAAACTGTTTGGCAGGTTGCTCACGTGCTACATGATGCCAGACATCCCTTCTGAGAGGCACACTTAGCAGGAACCAAGCCAGGCTCCAGGTGTGCATTGCATTATGTACCTAGCTGATTACACTGCAGTTACCTGTATCTAACAAGGTTAATCAGGATTTTAAAAATAAAAATAAATAAGAATCAGCTCACCAGTGAACTAGGGCAATTCAAGCACTCATTCACACTTCATGTAAAACCACCCCAGAAACATGTAATCACCTAACTTCAAAGCATCAGACTCTTTTACACCAGACAGTGGCAAAAAGCACAGTAAATACGTCCTTTGGGGATAAACACCACCAGCTTCACATGGAACATATTCCCTGTCTTAAAAGGGAGTAAGGGTCTACAATTTTTTCAACAACAGCATTACACATTTATATGCTAATATGCATCCAGAAGTGATTTTAAAGCAGAGATATAAGTGGTTCTTTCTCCTCTTACTGCACTGCAGCAAAGGAATATGGCAGTTGTTTAATAGCACATAACAAAATTGCAGGACTGCTCATGGAAGGAAAAATAATCTTCAGGGTAGGGGGATTTAAGTAGGTAGAATGCAATTACCTAAATTGAAATTTGGTGGTTAATGACCTTGTGCTTACAAAAATTGCTACATAGTCCTTAATAACCAGAGCTTCCCTTTTAAGTCTCGTTGACAGTACTTCCATAACAACGATCACAAAGCTCTGGCCTAGTAGAAAGTCAATGAGAAGATTAACGGGCTTTTAATTAATGCCCCATGGTTTTGCTGACTCTTCAGGAAAGGCCAAGTGTTGCCCTGTGACAGTAACTCAGCCTGCTCCCGCTTGGCACAAGCACACTGGAGACCAAATAGCCCAGTACAACAGCAACTAAAAACTTCAGATGGGGAAAAAAAAGCAGGCAAGCATAATAAATTCTTAGAAGATGTGATTTTTCTTTCATAGAAGCATCCCTTACAAAGGGGCTCATTATCAGCCAGGGTATGATCTGCCCACAGTTCACAGAACTGTATGATTTCTATCGTGCTATCAAAAAAAGAGAGTGATGCCCAGAACCTGTGAGAAACCTTTGGGGTACAGAAACAATCTCTCATTTAAGAAAATTATGGGAAACTACTTACTGCATAATCCATTCAAAACAAGAACCACAGGGTTGAGGAGAGAATCAAAGGACAATATGAATCCTCTCCACTCAGTTTCTATTTTTCAGTAATCTTATAACTTTGCACAGCTTAGCTGAAATCACAGGTCTGAAAAAACCCTTTCAAAAGGTTTCCAGCAGCCTCACCATTGCCTTTCACCCCACATCACATGTAGCCAGGCGTAATGTCATCAAGAGGTGATTGCATAGGATTTTTCCTTCCTTCTAGAGCTTCTACTATGAAAAAATCCTATTCAGAGTTAAATACCACGCACATCTGAGAGTTAAAACAAAAGTAATTTTTAAATACTGAGATAGGCATATAGTACCAAACTCCTTGAATAACACAGCTCCAATACCTTAAAACAAGCTCCTTCCTGTGTACCAAACTGTTTTGTCTGACATTTTAGCCAGAAATAGGAACAGGCACTTGTCTTCTTCCCCCACAACCTCCTTCCCCCATTCAAGAGCAAATCTTCAACCCAAACCCTGGATATTACTCTTCCCTCATTTTCTGAATCCAGTCTTTGCATTGAGACATGAATCTCATGCTTTACTCTAAGCCCAGCACATGTTGGGACAAGATTTCCAGGACATAACTAGTGCAGACACACGGTGATTGAAAAATAATGCATAATTCATTACAAAGTTTTAAAATTTTAAGGAGAAGACAGTAGAAAGGAAAGCAGAAAATCTAAACCTCCAACAAGTTCTCAGTCATAACCTATGCTTGAGACTGCAACACCTCTTAAAGAGCTTCTGATCTTCAAGACAAGAGCTCAGAGCTGAAACACAAACCTTTTCCTACATTTGAAATAGAAACTAATCTCCAGATTTATCAGCTATCTAAGGTCATCTGTTATTACTGACAGCACCTCAAGACTTCACCTGGGTTTTGGCGCTTGAAGCTGAAAAGGCTCTTAGAAACATTTCATGAGCCTCTTCTGTGCACATGGACACTCAGATTTAATCTAGAGGCCAATACATCAAAATCGTAACAACCATCCTTATAGATAATACCCACCAAACTAGGAACTAAGAAACTTCCAGGGAGAAAGTGCCACCACTTGAGATTTCTGGCTAGAAAAAGGTTGAAGTAAAACTTTAGACCAACCTCTCCTAATGATTCATCTCCTCTACTTCCTCCCCATCTGAAGAGTCTGATAGTCCAAAGAGCATAAAGCACCCTCCACCTGTTATATTGCATCAGGCCACAGAGGCCCTCGTTTCCTAGCAGCCTTAGTGCTACTGAGTTGTGCAGGTGGTTGTCATTTGCATTGATGTGTTGCAGGGGCCTTTGCAATCAAGCACTGAGTGTGAATGGTGACACACACGTGTGATTGCCGACCTCCTGTACAAAGAAAGGACTTGCTTAGATCCTAGAAGTTCCCCCCAGGGCATATGAGGTTTATCATCAAACTCTGAACAGATTTTCCCATTTATTCTTGCCTAGGCGTCACAGTAAGACATTGGCAGGACAGTGACATGTGCTAGATGGAAAGGCACCTAGGTATCCTTGCAGTCGAGGTCCAGGAGTGGTGGTTTCCTCACCAAGGGCAAGCTGAACTCTCACTAAAGCCTGTATGCTCAGAGGGAGGAGACTTCTCTGCCATTCATGGCAGCCTGCTGACAAGCTCCTGGGCTAGCAACTCCCACTCTGTCCCAGGGCAGAGGTGAAAAGGGAACTGGGAAGGGGAAGAACAGACCTTTCTAAACTACCTCTTCTCACCCATCCCCTCTCAACTCACCCAGCCTCTTGTGACTGAGGCTGTCAGCAGCTATCTCTGAAGTCCCATCTTTCATAATCAACTTCTTTTGATCACACACTAGAACAGCTGAGGTTCTGTTTAAATGCAAGCAAGGAACAAAGAAGGTCAATAAATATGTAGGAAACATCATTCCTTACCTGCCAGGCACCCGGGGTGGGCAGAAAGAGGGAGGGATGAGGCAGGAAGGAGCGAGAGGCAGGGATGGAGAAAGGGGCAGCTCAGAAAGGATATGGGTTGCACACCATTTTGATGCACCAGTTCCGTGGGCTGGTGGTCTGCTTCAAGCAGAAGAAGACAACTGGGGCCAAGTCAGGGTAGGGGACATCGGGGTCTGGTGGAGAGGTGACTTCCTCATCCTCACCCAGCTCTGGGGAGGACGGCGGCTGCTCCGGTGGCATTTGCTGCTCTGAAATCCCCATATCCACGGGCTCCAGCGGGCAGACAGCAGAGGTATGAGGTGGCTGTGGGCCTGCAGGCCAAGTGGAGGGAGGCTGGGGGACGTACTCTGCCATGCCAGCCGCAAATGAGAACCCCTGGAGAGGAGGGGAGAAAGAGAAATGAAACCCACATGAGGAATTGGAATCAGCATCAAGATCACACCATGCCCATGCTCTCCCAGCAGATTCGGAGCAGGGGAGATCTGCAGGACTGACAGTCTTGACAAATGATAAACCACAGTTGCAGTTTGTGCTGAAGCAATTATAAGCAAAACTCTTTTCTGCCATTCCCTCTCTCCATCAAGACTCCTCTGACTAGTCCTCTCCATTACTATGTAAATCATCCCTGTAGCCACTGAGGCACCCTGGCATGGTGCTGCACCCTCTCAGGTGATGGTGCCAATTCTTTTGGAGACAGCCAGAGCACCTTAATGGAGCACTGTGCTTTGGAGCGGCATGGGTCCATCCTGACACAACACAGCCACCCTGCCCTCACAGTCCCTTACATGGCCCTGCCAACACCAGGCTCAGCTTTGCCGCCCCAATCAGGGACACACCGGGCTGTCCTTGTGCCACACCACTTGTTGGGCAGGTTCCTTCAAACAGAGAATGGCAAATGCACATCAAACCCATACAGAACAGTCACTCATTCAAACAGAGAGCTGTAAAGCAAGGTAGAATCATTGAATCATTTAGGTTTGAAAAGACCTTCAAGATCATCGAGTCCAACCATAAACCTACACTACCAAGTCCACTGCTAAACCATGTCCCTCAACACCACATCTACATGGCTTTTAAACACATACAGGTGATTCAAACACTTTCCTTAGGCAGCCTGTTCCAAGGCTTGACAACCCTTTCAGTGAAAAATGTTTTCCTAATGTCCAACCTAAACCTCTCCTGGCACAACTTAAGGCCTTTTCCTCTTGTCTTAACACTTGTTCCTTGTGAGAAGAGACCAGCACCCACGACTCTACAACCTCCTTTAAGATAGTTGTTGAGAGCAGTAATGTCTCCCCTCAGCCTCTTTTTCTTCAGACTAAACAGCCCCAGTTTCCTCAGACACTCCTCATGACTTGTTCTCCAAGCCCTTCACTGGCTTCGCTGTCCTTCTCAGGACATGTTCCAGCCCCTCCATGTTTTTCTTGTATTGAGGTGCCCAGAACTGAACCCAGGAATAAAGATGTGGCCTCCCCACTGCCCAGTCCAGGGGGACGATCTGTGCCCTAGTCCTGCTGACCACACTAGTGCTGAACCAAGCCAGGATGCTGGTGGCCTTCTTGGCCATCTGGGCACACGCTGGCTCATCTTCAGCCATCTGTCGACCAACACCCACAGGTCCTTTCCCGATGGGCAGTTTCCAGCCACTCTTCCCCCAGCCTGGACTATTCCAGGGAGTTTTTGTGACACAAGTGCAGGACCTGCCACTTGGCCTTGTTGAACCTCATCCCACTGACCTTGGCCCATTGATCCAGCCTAACAACACCCTTTACTGCAGCTTGTGGAGCTCTCCTACACCAGGGCAGTGGAAGCACCATGAAGACAGGTTGCAAAAAATATTTCAATAAGCAGAGTGGTCAGAGAGTGCAGGTTGGCACAGGAAGAACAGAAGAACCATGCTCAGTGACACCCGAGTACTGCAGAGCACTGTTCTTTTGCTAAAGAACATCACTTTGCTGGCTGGGTGCACTTAACAGCAGCCTTGTTCTGGGAAAACACAAAGCCAAATGTTGTTCATTAAATAGCACAGTGGAAAGTGGCTTGTCAAAATCAGGGGAATGAAGCAAACCCCAAGGCCTGGCTTTGGAGAAGTGTTACAGTGATGCTCTTAGGAAAGAGAGCTTGCCCAAGGACTGCCTGATGGTGACCTGATGAGTGTTTTCTTCCCTTCACCCCATTGGCATGTTCAAGCGTCTGGTGTGTCCATGCTAAAAGTACAGGTTTAAAAGCAACACAAGAGCCCTTCAGACACACCACAATACAGAAAGGGATGGTCAGCAGCAGGAAAGGATGTGTCTGGCCATGGCACAGACCTTGTCTCCTCATGTCCTGGCTGTAGGTTATCCTCCCAGCCACTTGTCTCAGTTTCCTTCACTTTAGGATCACACAGCCCACACACATCTCTGCTGCTGCTGCTCTGCCTTGGCATGCTGCATCCTTGATGTTTCAGCCCAAGACCCCTTTGATGCCCAGACTGTTGGATCCATGATCTCCAGTGCTCTCCACAGCACTCATCTGTAAGGTCCGGACAACCTTTCCACCTTGGACTGATGTCCCCCGTCATACCCAGTTAAGACTCTGCAAGCTCTGCCTACCCATCCTGTTCTCTCAGCCCCCTGCTTCCAACATGTACTTTGATCCAAAGCTTTGCTTGTTCTTCGAGGCTTGGTATTTGTCAGAACAAAGAGCAGCAAGCACAGAGGTTTAGAAAGCAGACAGAGTGTCCCTTAGGGGATAGCACAGAGACTCTGGAATTCATTATCCCAAAGGCCTGCAGCTATTGGTAAGAAACAGGTATTGTGTCTCCTGACTGGATTTGGGATGCTGTTCATATTTTCTTAACCCATGACAAAAGCAGCACATCCTTACCCATATCCAGCACCTCTGTTTTCACTTTCACCAGGTTTTTAACTCTGAGCACCCATGCAACATCTTGTACACCCTTTTCCAGTCCCTATTCCCATCAGCTCCCCATTGACAGCTCTGATCTGGCTCCCTTGAAGGCTATTAACGTGCAGTGGATGAACCCAGCTCCTTTCCCATTAACAACATGGAGGAGAAAGGTTAGCAGGGACAGCCAGGAAGAATGACTTATTACGGTGCTCAGAGCATCCACGCTGACAAGGGCATGACAATTCCAAATGGTGATGTACAAAGCTTCATAATTAACAATACAACTGAGCAAAGGAATAGGAGAAACAAGCTTATCAGCATTTCCCTGCTTTCTCTCTAAGCAAATGTTCAGGGCCTCTTCTCCATCTCATCACTGCCAGATGCAGCTGGGACTTTGGGATGCAGCTCTGCCCATGTCAAACACACGTGCACAGATCAGGTAGTGGCTGCATCATGGGCAGTTTATTGCTCCAATATGTGCAGCCCAAAGTGACTCACTAGAGGTCATATCGACACAGAGCCAGCTGAATCCCTTTGGAAGTGCTGAAGCTAAATACTGTCCTTGAATGACAGCTGCCCTACTGGAGATGTGAGTAATACCTCTTTCCTTCCTGAAGTTAAATCCTGCTCTGCCAACCAAACCAGTCCCAAGGCTGTGATCATGGCATATTTCATACATTAAGCAAGATTAATATGTTGTGTCAAAAGAGGGAGAGGGGAAACCCAAACAGTGGGGCATTTCTGAGCTCTTTGAGAAGAGTCAGTCCTTCTGTCTCCACTTCAAAGGGGAAGGGAGTGGTTTTCCTGCCAAAGATAGATCCAGGGTCCTCACCACTGCCAGCTCAGAGGTAGATGTTGGAATCAGGTATTTCCACTATTTTGGCCAGGCTGCAACTCACGCAATGCTGATATTTCCTCTGAGATTGCAACTACTGGCCTTCCCAGGCTGTAACATTGCTGTGTAACTTGGTTGGAGTGAGCCTGCTACAGTACTTCACCCCAGGAGAGGCCCTATTTAAATAAAAATGAGCAAGAGGAATGAGTCTGGCACACGCACACATCTGCATACACAGAAAAATGAAAGCATGCATCAGAGATGGTTCCTACCCAAATAAAAGGCAGTAAGACCAGACAGGATAATAAGGCTCCAGAACTCACCTTCGAGATGCCTCTAACCTCCCCTTTGTGCAAGTGCTGCTTACTGCAACACGGGCAATACAAAAGGACAATTAGATGGCTATGGAGTGGCCAGATGCACGTTCTTCCCACTCAAACTTTTGCTCAGGAAACCCTATCCCCAGATGGTGGTGGCAGGCCAGACCCATCAGCAAAAATCAAATCCTCCCCTCTGCTGACTTTTCTGGCCAAACGCCCCCCAAATACACAAAAACATTCCCCTGCAAAAGTCACATACCACTGGAGGGGTGATGCTACACCTACTGCATTCCCTCCCAGGGAAAGGGAAGGTATCTGTGGGCTGGCAGCTTCTCCTGCTTCTCTCTCTGCACAGCCTGCACCAAGGCCTTCCCCAGAGCCAGGTCTCAAGTCTGCACTCCTCCTCCCACCATCCGTTTTTGAGGGCCATTTAAAACCACCGCCATCTCGAGCTGAGCCCCTGCTGGTCCCGCATCCAACACACACACCTGCCCCGGACACGTGCACTGGCAAGAAGCTCATTGACTTGGCAGACACGGAAGAAGCTGTCAGCCTCTGGCTCAGCCCTTCCCTGCTTCAGAGAAAGCACCTGGTCCTATCAGACTCCGCTGGGGAAGAAGTGAGAAGGATGCTCCAAAACAACAGGGGGAGTGGTGGACGTAATGAGCAGGGGAGATTGCTTAGGACAAATAAAGAAGAAATATCATGATTCAGGGGAAATGCTTCAGATTAGGGGTGTCTCTCCCTAAAGGCCAATGTCACCTCCTGATGTTGCACTGCTCAGAGAAGTCTCTGCTGAGACACACTCCTCTCCAGGGCTGCAACTGGCATCCCGGGGCTGTTAATGCCACAACCTGCCAAAGTGCCATAAGCAAGCCAGCCCAAGGTGTCCTACAGGCATCTTCCCCCAGCTGAAGCAGTTTCCTGGCTCCTCACCACCCCTTCTCAGCAGTGCTTTAGGCAGAGAGGGGCCATCAGGGACTGTGGGAGGGCTGATTAGACTTTTGCAGTGCTTATGCAGGCCTCTCCTGAAAACTTCTAGGGTGCAAACAAGATAGAGAAGACTATTACATCTTGCCAGTGAAATAGCCTTTTGCAGCCAGATAGGTGGGGGAAATGCTGAAGAGAGGTCCCCAGAGCACCATTCCAGTGCTGGATGCAATCCGCCCAGAGGGACATGTCCCCTCCTGTGCAGGAGCATCCACAGAGTTCACCTTCCCTACCACCATCCTTAACCTTATATCCTTCACCAGCCCACACTGCCCCGAGGCCATCCCTTCCTCCCTGCACAGAATCCATACGGGAAACACTTGGACTCACAACTGAGGTGAAAGTGCAGAGTATATTTCCTTTAAGAGCAGCCTAACACGTATACAGCACCTCCCATCCTGAGGGGACACAAGTCCTTTACAATCACCATCATTCACCTGTTACTCAGAAGCAGCAGAAAGCACAGCAGCCACTCTGTCCTGCTAAACACCCCAAGACACCCTTGCAGAAGAGCAACAAAAATTACAACCTCCAGCTGGTGTCACAGGGGAGGGCAAGATGGCCCCATCAATCGGAGCCATGTACCTGTGGTACATGTATTTATTTATCATTGCCAAACGTCCATCCGAAAGTTGACAAGCATCTTGGGGCATTGGCTCTTGTGGCCAGCCTCACAGAAACCTGGACTTATTTAGGGATGTCTCTGACCATGTGGTGTATTTGTGAATGCGTGTGGGTGATCCCATTGGGTAGCTGCACGTGTGCCTGTTTCTCCCGGGATGTTCTGTCATACGCGGTTGTGAGCCCGCAGTCGTTTGCTGCTATAAATGGCAAGCACTGGTTGTGTGTTCTCTCTGATGCATGCGTCTGGCTATGGGGATGTGTTAGTCATACAGGTTTCACATTTGGAGTGTTTGCAGTGGTACAATATAATTAGTGGTACGTGGCTCCCTCTGTGTTTATGTTCATCTGGCATTGGCGTGTTTCTCTGCCTGTTCAGGTGAGGCAGCGCCTGTTCTCGTCTGACTGTGCGTGGAGGTATATCAGTATGGCCAAGGAACAGGGTCATTTTTATTAGCAGCTAATTTGAAGGACGAGGCTTTACATCTCCATCATCTCAGCACCTCCTAAAGCAATGAGATGTGGCACAACCCAGCAGGAAGTGTTTCAAATGGTGTCCGAAACCATTGCTCATAGGTGCTGGTGTGCCTGCACGCCACTGAAACATGCCATCTGTGGCCCGCACCAGAGCCAGCGTCTCCCGGTTGCCCTCCTGGTCAAATGACCATGACCTGTTACCTTTCAGCTGCATGCTGTGCGATTTTTGTGCCTTATCTCCACATGTGTTATTACCTTCTGCCAGATTTGCTCAGGAGCTTTACAGCCTCCCTCTTTCCACCCTGGTGATTTTGGATCCCTCCTCCTTCTCAGGACAGAAAGCAGAAATTCCCTCATCCCACTGAGCAGGAGAAGGAACAGTATGGTCAGCACAGGACAAAATAAATATAAGCAAACTGTCTGTCCTGAAGCCTTGGCAATACCCCACCTTCAACCCATACCACAGGTGGCAATCTGCAGCTGTAGGAAGAGCAAGCCCAGATCTCCTGGACTCTCCCACCCTTATCATCACAACCAATGTCCACTACATCACTTCCCCATCATGTGGCTGGAATAGTCTCCTGGCCATGCCTCTGGTCTCCATCCCTGGCACAGCAAAGTAGGGATCTGCTTATGCTGCTTGGCCTTTGGCCAAGCCTGAAGCAGATGTTGTGGACACCAGTAAAGATGTTGCTGAGATATGGGAAAAGGGTAAACAATAAACAATAAGAAAAGAAAAGGCACAGAAGTAACACGGTCACCTTGGGTTGAGGAGGTACAGAGGCAAAGGAAGTTTCACAGCAGAAAATCATTACCTGGCTTTAACTATGTGGGGCATTTGAGACCCAGAGGTTAGTGTTACTGAAAACCTCAGCCTCGCCCCATTGTTCCCCAGAGAATACATATGTTTGCTTGCAACAAAACATTTTCATTTTTGGTGTTCCAAAGAAATAGGCACCCAAAAATCTCCTTTTGGGGATGACTCTCTACTCTAACAGACCTGTCTATGGGGAGGTTGTGCCCTAGAGACAGTGTTTTCCCTTTCCAACCTGCCCTCCTCACTCCCTGAAACCCTCTTTGGTTACCGCTGCTCCTAGTGATGCCTCCTCCTTGGCCACACAGGCACCTTTCATGTGAGTGGATTCCTGTCATGTCCTCTCACTTAAACCACTGTTTAGCCAAGCTACACATCTTTAGCACTTAATCCTCGCTCATAAATTAATCTCCCTAGCCCGTGGTTGTTCCGTGCAGATCTGCGCTGGAAGCCACCTCTCGCCTACCAATGCTCTGCCGATAATGAAGTGCCAAGCACGGCCTTCCCGCAGGGCTGGCGCCTGGGCCGGCTGCAGAGGCTGCCATCCTGATGTCTCTGTTGCTGGCCCGTCACACTGCAAGCCCATGTCTCATGTGCCATCTACTGTCGCACCTCAGTTTCATGGCATATGCCGTCCCCTTCCTGCCCCTCACCAGGTCCTCAGGCCGCGTGTTTCAGATTATATTGCCCCCAGATGCATTAGCTTGCATTTTTCCTAAAATGAATCTCATGATGTTATTTTCTGCCCACCTTTCTGACCTCACTAGTTCCCTTTTTGTTATTTTTCTGCGTCCCCACTGGTACGCAAAACCCTGTTTTATCATCATCTGTGAAAGTCATTAATATTCTGTTTACTCCCTCCAGATCAGCAATGAAGATGTCAACTAATATGGGTCTGATGAGAATGATGAAGAGAAAAATAGTGGGCTGCCAGCAGAAACAGCTTCAGGACCATCCTCACACCCTCAGCCCTTGAGCCAGAATATGACATACTTGCAGGAGAAGCAAAATATGTGAATACTTCGATTGTGCCTCCTGGAGAAGTCCACGCTGGGGGAACGGAGCTGCAGCTCCTGCCCACCATGAAGGCAGACAGTTCCCAGTGCTACAGCTGCCACTGTTGCATCTGTGTTGAGAGTGGATAGAAAAGGGCAGCCCAAGGCTGTGGTCAGGCTGGTCACTCCCACCCAGGCTAAGCTGGCATCAAGAAGCTCTGCCTTTTCACACCATTCTTCCTGGACCAACCCTCTGCCCCTTTTGTCCCAGTCCCAGTGCCCAGCCCTATCCAGTGTCCCTTCAGGACCTGTTGGAGTGAGTGAATGTGAGAAAACAGCAGTATACAAGGAGCAAGGAGACCCTAGGAGACCCCTGCTCCCTGTCACAGCACAGCACTGGATGCAACCTCCCACCCCTGCACAAGCAACCTCACCCCACCTCCAGACTTTGGCCCAACCCACATCACTGTTGACATCTGAGGAGGAGATTCCCCAGCACCAAAAGGGAGGTGGGGCAAGCAAGAGAGGAAGGAGCACATCTATAGGGAATACAATGCTACGAGACTTGGGGAGCATCAAGGGTCATATGTTATACCTCTCCCCTCCCTATAAATTACTGCCCCTCCCCAATCCCCTGCCTCCAAATGAGACAATCTGCATAAACTCAGATGCACATTTGGAGCAAATTAACTCTGGCAAAAACAAAACCAGGAAGGGAGCTGAAGCTACATTGAGCGCAATGATACCCCAGGCTTTGCCTCTAGAAAGGAGATGGGATGTGGGGAAGAAATGAAGATGAGAATCATCTAGAAGCAGAGATGAGACAATGCTGGTAGCTTTTCTGCAGAGGCCTACAGGCTGTTCAATCTCAGGTCAGTAGATAAACCAGGACCTTGTGATAGCTCACTGCATTCCACATGATTTGACTGCTGACACTGCTACTCATTTGTGTAAGTCTGAAAGTCCCCTTCTCTCATATAATCACAGTATCAATTAGGTTGTAAAAGACTTTTAAGATCATCGAGTCCAACCACTAACGTAGCACAGTCAAGTCCACCACTAAACTATGTCTTTAAGTGCCATATCTACATGTCTTTTAAATACCTCCAGGGATAGTGACTCCACACTTCCCTGGGCAGCCTGTTCCAGTGCTTGACAAACTTTTTAGTTAGGAAATTTTTCAAATGTCCAATCTAAACCTCCTCTGGTGCAACTTGAGACCATTTCCTCTTCTCCTATCACTTCTTATTTGGGAGAAGAGACTGACACCCACCTCACCACAGCCCCCATCAGGAAAAAAAAACCAACCAACAAATCAAAACTTCTGTGGTTGCTTGAACACAAATCACTGAGAAGCAGCAAAGACACCAATGCAAGCATATGTGACCACAGACCTGAAATGGACCCCTATAGTCCAAGTTCAATAGCAAGCAAGGAAACTCAGTTCAAAAGAGTCCATAAACTGTTACCCTACCACACATCTCCTACTGCCCCCACTGGAAAACTTAAAAGTAGCTCTAAAGGCAAAATAGGAAAAAAAAAATGCCCAAGGAAGACAAGCAATTGAGGGCATCACAACTGCTGAGTATCCCTGCTCTGGGAGGAGATGTGAGATGAGGCTGGCCACACTGCACACACTGCAGCAGCAGAAACATGGTTCTATCCATCCATCTGTCCGTCCGTCCATCTATCCATCCATCCCTGCCCTTCTGACCTGTAGGAAAATCCAATCCTAACTTCCACCTGAGGAAGCAACTGCCAGCAAGACACACAACCCAACACCTGAGAAATGTTTAAGACCACTAACCCCGTTTGTACTCTCTATACAGTGCTGTTTTTCTAGCCACAGCCAAACTCTGACACTTCAAAGAAAGGAAATAAAACCTTCACTCTCCTCTAATGATCACACCACACAAATATTTTCAGCCTCCACATCACAGCAGCAAATTCCTCAGCACTCACCACTTCACTGGCTACCAACAGCACAGGTCAGCAGGTCCTCTCCATCCAGCTCAACCACACAGCCAAAACCCCAAGCTCCAGTGGTTTCACATGAAAGTGTCTCTTGATAGCCCTCCCCAGGACAGTTCCATCAAACTTAACATTGAGGCACGATGGAGCAGGATGTGGTGCCTGCAGTGCAGACAGTAGTTATGTCAGAAGCAGAGACCAGCTGTCTTCTATTTTTTATTATGCAAACACACTTCATAAGAGGGGAAGAGCTTTTCCTTTCAGAAGCACCCCTCCAATCCTGCCTTGGCCATACGGAGATCAGGCTGCTGTGACTGCACTCTGTGGGTGCTGGGAAACACAAGCTACTGCAGAAAACACCAACAAGCAGCATTCCACACCAAGAGCCCACAGCACGTCCATTTGCCAACAGGCTGCAAGGACTGGCATTGATCTGCAAAGCCCCTGATGACTAAGCCTGGCTTAGCCAAGAGACCACCTTCCTCCTGTGCCACCACAGCTGCACACATCTCCAGACCAAGGCAAGCAAGAAAGCATTTTCTGAGATCTCCTTGTTGCAATTAGTCCCTGATAACACTGGGCTGATTGCTCTTCAGGACACACCGCAGTGCTTCAAACACGGTGGCCTGACAAGTACCAGGAAAGCGAGGAGTTTATTACCAAGTTAGCGGGTTGATTTATGCAGTCTGAGTTATGATTAGAGGGCTTAAATAAATTTGGTATCAGTACCAGATATTTTTCAAACCACTATGTGATTTCTAAGAGTGTCAAGGTATGCATTTCAGACATGGGTGAATAAACTAAATAAGCTGACTATATTAGGTCATTATAAACAGCTATGCAGCTCTGCATAACTGGGAAGAAACCTTTACTTTCCAATAACAGGTTGAGAATTTATAGATCTTGAACACTCTTAGAATCAGCCCTATGTTATCCCATCTTATAGATTTTAAAAAATACAACTAAGAAACTGTACTGCCTGATCTTGCAAATCCACCTGCGCCACTTGATTTCTGCACCATCCATGGACCCAGCAGTTCGAGTGAGGCTCTGTGCAAGGGCAGCCATTCACCTGTTTGCTTGAATTTGCAGGATTAGGACTTTGATTTAATAAAAGATCAAATTTATTTTAAATCAGTCGTCAGCTCTTTTTAAGATTCTTAACACTGTGTGTACATTTCATGAGTTTCCAGCTGTAGGTATTTATCCTCTTTGAGAAAAATGAATAAAAATTGGTTTCAACATTTTTCTTTCCCCCAGGAAAAGAAGCTGACCAAGCATATGGCTTCTTTGCAGCATAGCCCAGAATTGCAGGCTTTTCCCAAAATCAAAGGTGGCTAGATCTGGGATATTCCTGGTCTGGGATATCCTCCTGTTGTACCTCCCTCTGGATAGGGCAGGGCAAGGCTGTAACACGAAGTAGGGCTGTAGGTTGGGACCACATCACACTGGGTGTGGACACACAGGTTCTCCAAAACCAGATCAGGCAGCAGTAACACAGCCAGGTGTGAAGCAGGTTGGTGGAAGGAAGGAAGGAAGCAAGGACTAGAGGAGAAGCCAGAGCTGAAGCCTGGGGTACAGGTGCATTACTGATGTTTGCAGGATGCCCAAGGCTGGGCCAGCAAGGAAGATGCTGCTCTTGGTGGGCACAAGGGTGGGGATGCACAAAAGCTTGTCCAGCATCATGGGTGCACTCTTGATAGACCCAAAGCAGTCCAACTGGTCTCCTCATATCCCAACCAAGGCCACTCTGCCTATCCAGAAACATCCACAGTCAAGCAGTGAGCTCCTTGTGAATTCACATCCCCCTCCTGTGATGCTTCCCTTCTCTCCCTCCATGGCTGTGGCTGCACTGGCCCTGCTCCAGCCAGGTCCACTGCCTGGAAGCACTCCTGAAGCACCAACAAGGGAAGATTTTATGAGAGAAAACATGAGACAGGTTGGCATAACCTCTCCCTTTATGATAGGCTTCACAAGGCAAGACGTGGCAGATCAAATCTCCCTCCTTGTCCCTCTGACTGTCCTCTTAGATATTCACCACCACATCTCCTGGCAAGCCACATGTGCATCTGCTGGTGCATCGAGGTGGCCAGTTCTTAGACACATGCTTTCCAGTGAGATCTGCAGGAAAACTGCTTTTCCTCACCTTCCTGCTGCAGACAGGGTCAAGGCTTTCCTGGACCGGTACTGCACCCACTCCCAGCCAGCCTGGTGCAAAGGCCCTGCCAGCAGGCAGCAAATCCAGCTCGGTGCCCGGATTCAACCCATGCCTGCCTCCTGGATCCCCTGAGGAGAGGATTGTGGCACTACACCTTCAGCGACTAGACTTTCTGCTGCTGTTCTGAGGAAGCTCACACTTGATGCCCATGCCATGAAACTAGTATGTTATTTAATGGAGAGAGAAATAAATACTCTGAGTCCAGAAGCATAAGCCCTTGCAGGCAGCGGGCAGCTCCTACCTGAGGCTGTGCTCCTGCCCAGACCCAAGGGATGGGGCAGGGCTGGCTGAGAGAGAGATGCTCAGAAGGTGTCCTTAAAAGATAAAGGGGAAGGGGGGCAGAAACAGGGCTCTTAAATTGCCTTCCCAGTGCTTTGAATTAGAAGTTTCTTAGCAGGTAGGGTGTTGAGAAGATAATGAGCTTGCGGATTTCCTTCCACCAATAGAGAAGTTTATGTGTTGGAGTGAAAACATCAAGGGTGAGGGGAGTGGAGGGTCAGCAGACCCCTTCCTTCTTCTGAGATAATAAATCCTAAATCACTACCTGAATTTAATACTAAAAGCTCTACAATAGCATATAGAAACAACTAACAATTAACACAGCAGTCTTCTAAGTGACAGAGATACAGAACCACTAGCAACCCCCAGATCAATGAGAAAAACGCTTCCTATTAGCAGAGAGAAAATACAGAGCAAATCCTGCTTTTCAACGTTTACCATTTTTCTTTGTAATAATTTGCAGGGAGATGATGCATATTGGTTTTTTTCTTTCTGTTTGTTTGTTTGTTTGTTTGTTTGTTTTTAAAGACCCTGGTACTTCTCACACAGCTGCTGTTACCAAGAAGCAAAAGGTATCCATCAAGAGTGTTACGAAAACCAGTATTGGCAGAAAATATCTCAGATAATTGCCAGTCAGCAATGTCTAACATTATTTCTGGATCTCTTCTTTTTTAATTCTTCTATTTCTCTCCCTCTGACTCCAGCCAACAGCTTCCAGTGATGTAAAGAATATGATGCATTTGCTATATTAAAGTACATCCTATTCCATGTTCCTTTTCAGACACTTCAGATGTTGCACACGCAATTGAAATGCAATAATAATCACAAACAAAACAAAAAAAGACAATTTATGAAACCTAAATCCAAGACCCAGCTCTTGCTTTGTAAAGAAAAAAAAATACCAAACCCGAGAAGCCTCTAAACAATGAGATGGTTTTAGGAAAAGTTATATATATATAAGTCTCAGACAGTTACCCCTCCAGGGAGGAGATTTTGTAACCCTTCCTCTTTCCCACCATCCTTCTCCATCATAAGAGTACAAACTAACCAGGGCTAAATTTGAAATTCCTGGGATTATTCACACTCCTTGTATCATTTATAGTCATGTATAAAGAGCTGCTGAATATGTGTGAAAAACATATTCCCTGCTGCAATCGATCACGGACGTGAACTACTGGACACACAGTCATTCTCTTTCCATCACCCCCCCTGCCCAAAGCACACACCAAAATCAATTACCACTACTTGTTGGGTAAACAGAGGCAGTCTCACATACATGGGCACCACACACAGACATACACATACAGCTGGACATGCACAGGGAAATAACTTTCCTCTCTGGAAAGACAGAATTACTATTAACATTACAGACATGTCTACCCTTAGGCTTTACTTCTGCAAGAGAGGAAACAGGTATGAAACAAAACAGGAATGATGCAGGTACATGGGTAGGCACAAGTTTTCTATTAAAAGGACAGCAAAAACAAGCGAAGCGAGACAGACTTAAGGTTAGCCAGGTGTGCATGCATCTCACCTACCTTTGCATGGAAAAGAAATCTCCAAGGGAGAAGTGTCCAAGTCAGAGAAGCAAAATAAAATAACAACGAAGATGCTTTGAAAAAATTACCCCACCAAGGAAAAAAAAGCTTCCCCCCACCTTCCCCCCTTGCACACAGGCACACTCACACACAAGCACACACACCTCACTGCCTTAGGGGGGGGGGGGGAATAGGAGAAAAAAGATCAGGATCAGCTGAGTGACGGGGAGCAAAGAACCTGCAGGCGAGAAGCGGGGAGTTGTGTTAGATCCGTGGCTGCAAGGACTGAGCGTGTGCAGGAAGGAGATGCTTTAAAAGGAGAATACATGGTAAGAAATTGTGGCTGCTCAGGCTGGAGTCTGAAGCTCTGGAGTCAGAGCAAAAGAAAAGAGGGGAAAAAAAGGACCTCTTCCTTTGCAGGAAGGTTTGGAGGGCTTTGTCTCTGTGTGTGTGCGTGTTTTTCCAGGCGGGCGGTGTTAAGAAGTGACAGAAGCTTCCTTCCAAAAAGACCAGAGGGTCAAAATAACTGTGGGACGCTGAGAGGTGATGGAGGTGTGGGTGGGGGCAAGTTTAGCTATTCCATGGTGGGAAAGCAAGGAGGAAGGGCTTGTATGTGGTTTCTGTCTGTCTGTCTCTCTCTCTGTGTCTTATGGTATGTTCACCAACGGCTTATGGAGCAAACTGCACAGCAAGAGAGAGAGAATAACTGTACAGGCAGAGAGGGAGAGTGAAACGCCGTCCTTACAGTGACACCAAATGTCTTTAGGGGAAACCTACAATTAGAAGCACATAAGGCAGGAATTCTAGCAACACCAGAGGAAAGGAAGTAACGTCCTTGCACACCATTGCACACTCGCATCTGTGGTGGGCTCTCAGGACAGCTGCTTTTCCTCTTCCTTCAGCCGACTCAGCCTTCCTTTTCTGATGGACACCAGCTTTGGCATGCTTGCCTTGCCCTGAACTTGTGAGCATGTGTCCCCCCACAGGTCACAGACCAAACAGGTTAGAGAATTACCCCTTGGGAAGAGTTAAACAACCTAACAACCCCCCACTAAAAGTCCCTCCCTCAAAACCAGCTCCTCCTCTCCTCCAATCCTACCCCCTTATCTGTTACAGGAACTTAGGATGTGGGAACAACTCACTGCAAATCAATTTTCTACTGTGTTTCATGAAGCCAGGGGGAAATGAGAGGGATGAATAACATGCAGGGATACCACCATCCAGTGACTAGAAGAGAGTATGGCTGCCCTAAGCCCCCTCCAATGGAGGGCCAGCCCAGCCACCACTCCCATTGGTCCCATCCTGTGGCCAAGCAGCCTGGCCCTACGCTGGTGCCGCTCATCCTTGGAGAATCAACCTTCAATTTTCCTGCTGAGGATCCCTCTGGATCAGCTCTGGAAAAGAGACACTACGTGAAGCCAGCACAGTCCTCAAGGCCCTTCATGAGTTTTGCCTCTTGAGATCAATAAAACCCCAGGTGTTATGAGAGACTGGAACCCAGTTGGTGCATGTTACAACATGGACTGCAGCCCAAAAGCTCCTCTGCTTCCTCACAGTTACACAAAACCTTCTCCAGCCCTTCTCCATCAAAACAATATCTGTGATGGCTGCCACAGACTTTGCGTGCACAGCTAGAATAGCTGGGTCAGGGTAAATAACACATCTGACCTAAAAATGGATGGGAAACCAAACACTTTAATCATACTGTGAAACAGGCCCTTGGGAAACACCTCTCCACAAGAAAGCAATGGAACAAACCCACCTTTCAGTAAGGCCAGAGCATGTCTGGTTTTACCTCAAGGTTGTTCACATGCATTCACTATCTAGGTTGAAAAACATCCAGTACATATCCTTTCCTCTGCCTTCCATCTCTGCACGGCTTGGCTTTGCTGTGCCAGGGGTGTTGGGCAGCAGCCAAGAAGCCCCTGGCCACTTCCATCACATAAGCCAAGCTCCCTGGAGCCTGAGTTAGGTGGTTGGCACTGCCACGATCTCTTGTGAGGCCCTTAAAAGTCTTTGGAACACAGATGACGGCTGCTGTCTGCTTTTAGCATAACACTTTTGTGTTTTATAAAGTGTCTAATCTTGTTTCCTCTGCTGAAAGGCAAACCCAGCCCTCAGAGGATCCTCAGGGTGCACCAGGAGTGCTAAATGAAAGAAAAGGGAGCAGAGTCATAAACTACAGGAATGTTGTAAGCATCAAAAGTTACCTGATTAATAACCCTTGTGAAAAATAGCCTTTCCTTGGGCAAGTCCAGCCTTTCTTTTTTCATAGCTTCTGACCAGGGCTGCAGTCGCATAGTGAACCCATGCATCTTCCACAAGCCAGAGAGAAATTTTGTTCCAGGATAATAAATATTTGTGGTGGCCGGACCTCTCCGCATAAGAGGTCAGAGTCTGTTTATACTGACGCCGTGTAGGACACTGCCTCCAGCCACCTTTGGTAACAAAAATGGTTGTGATTACCCTGAGTCCACTGTCCTGCACAAGCTGGAGGGCTTCCATGTAGGAGCAGGGAGACAGTAAGTGCTCATCCACATCAGGAAGTCCCTTGAAGAGCAGGATGGACATAACTTTGTGACATGCCAACCTCAGCTTCTTAGTGTGATGCGGATGTGGCACTAGGCACGTCCCCAGATCCACAGCAGAGTTTGGGGTGATACCAGAGCCACGTAATCATCCCGAAAGTCATCTGAGGCAGATGCCCAGACAGAGCTCTAGACAATCACTCTGAATCCTCAGTTGCTGGGCTGCTAGCAACCCACTGAAGCAGCTCCTGCCCCAACCAGTTCCTGGCAGCCCCCTGAGAGATGTTACTCCTCGCTGAGCATACCACAAGCACCACACAGAGCAAATACACAAGCAACCACAGGCACTTGCACTCCCGTATACACACACCTACGTATGCCCTCCCCATTCCTACACACACCAGAGGGGCTGGCTGACCTTCTAGTCCCCTCGTGCTACCAAGTTCACCCTAGGCTGCCGAGATTAATCCCCTTGGCTACCTCCTCCCCAGCCACAAGATACTCGCCACTCCCTCTCCTCATAAGAAGCATGTTATTCCTTCCTGAGAAGAAGGGTTTCAATTCTGTCCCCGAAATGATGAATCTGAGCATTATATGATTTCAGATGCCTGCAATTCACCAACAAGCCCCTTCAGGGGGAACAGGGAAAAAATGCGATTGAATTTATTCATGCATGAATATCAAATGAGAAAAAGAGAATGAGGAGGAGGGCAGGAGAGAGAGGGAGAGGGTGAGACAGGAGGGAGAAACAGGGCAGCAAGGAGAGGTGTAATGAATTAAATGGTAAAGAAAGATGAAGGGTACACAAAGAGGGGCACAGGAGGACAAAAGCACATAAATACACACCCAGGATAATCTGTGGGTCATCACTGATGTCCAAATCCCAGGATCATGTCTGCTTTCCAGCATACCCACAGCATGGGGATAAAGAGACATTTGAACTCTCACTCCAACAAGACCTCCAAATTGATAAAAACATGCAATAGGCTTGGAAGGAGGAGAAAGGGAAAGGGGCAAAGTGGGGAAATGGAGCCACGCCATTCATCCCTTCACAGATTTAAAGCTGGTGAAAAGGGCATGATCAGGGCAGCTCATGGTCCAGAGCAGAGCCCCCTTATCCCCATATGCCTCCCCACACCACAAATAATGGGGAGGATTTCCATGGGCTTGCTGGTATGTATACCACAGGCATCCCCCACAGTTGCAATTCCAGCGTTACCACAAAGCCTTGGGCTGCGAAGCTGCTGCTCTCCCTGAGCAGACCCTCCTCTCCACCAACACCAAGGGAAGGCTCTGAAGATGAATGGCTGCAGCTCACAGTAGTCACAGGGCTCCATCTTCAACCCCCAAGGTGCTTTCAAAGAATTTTGTCACCTGCCCTGAGTGATATGTGTGGGCTCTCTTGTGAGTGGCCTGGGGTCACACTAGAGTTAGCCATGGCACAAGCTGATCCTACAGATGCACCCAGAGCATATTCAAGGGTCTCTCCCTGTCCCCTCTGTGATTCTTGGGTGGAACAGGAACATTCACATTGTCCTTGTTACAATCTGAGACAGCAGCACTGGCTGGGGGGCAGTTAGTGGGGAAAGTATGTGATTCACTGCAACTACTGCAAAGAGGGGACTGGGCAAGAGAGAACAAGCAAGAAAGGGAGAGCCATACCAAAGCAGAGGCTGCAGAGATAGCTCTGGGAGATGCAGCCTTCTCCTCTGCAGGTTTGCAGGTGGCTGTGGGCTAAGCCCACTAAGCAGCAGCCTACACTTGATTTAAAGGCATCCGCTAGCCAAGTTTCACGGGCATCATCCCACCTCCTGCCAGGCTGACCCAGCCCTGGTCCCTCTTGCCAGCTGTGATGGCAGATCCTGCTCTGCTGCGCAGCACACAGCAGCCAAACACTGACCATCACTGCAAATCCTGTTGCTGTTGTCCCCAGGAACGGCTGTGCAGCCCAGCCCACTCTCCGGCTCATCTGCACAGCACACAAATCCCTCAGAGCTGGGTCCACCATGTGCCCAGATCAGCCCTGGCTACGTGTCAGCTGAGCTCATCTCCAGGCCTGCAGCAAGGAAGAGGAGCAGCCAGACACAAACCAGGTTTTTTCAGAATGATCCCAGGTAGGGCATCAGGTCTGGCATCTGTTGCCATTGTAGGTTCACGTTTGCTGCTTCCAGGAGACAGTGCTCAGCTTTTCCCACACCCTTCAAAATAGAAAGAGAAAAATAAAATGAGAGGGAGAGAGAGAGAGAGAGTGTAAGCTCTGACGTGAACCTAACTTTAGATCCAAGGGCTGATGACTCACTCCACTGGGGGAGAAGTGGCTGAGCTGGCTGTAGGTTTCTGTTTATATACCTCACTGAGCTAAATATATAGACTGAGAAGTTCTTCTGTTAGAGCCCAACTTCAATCTGCATTTCAGCCCTCTCAATCTTAATGTTCCCTTCCCTTCCAAATCTCTCTCTCTTTTCCCCCAGCATTGCCTTCCTAATCCCCTTTACGCTTGCTTTGTTGTAGGAAATTGAAGAAACACATGTCTCCCCACCTTCCACTCTCCCTGGTGTTTATGGTTAGACTGACAGGGGATTTCTGGGAAATGATTCAGTGTTGTGGCTCTTAAGCAGAACTCCTCACACTGATCTGCCGAAACATCTCAGACCTGGCCTAACACTCCTAGTTGCAGTGCTGGCAGTCAGATCCTGTGCCACCTCCTGATCCTGGTGGTCACACAGCTCTTGGGATGGATGTTGGCTTCCTCCAGGGGTCCCTTGTCTTATTGCTCCAGTGTAGAGCTCTGCTTCAGTCCCCATCCATGTGTCCTAGGGCTGGCAGGGTACATCCCTGCCTTCTCCAGCCCAGCACCCTGGAGCACGGTGCCACTCTGCAAACACACCTCAGGCCCCAGCTGTGGCACTTGGGCATGGGGGACCTCCTGAGAAGGGCTGCCAGCCACTGCCAGCTATTCTCTACTTCTGTGACCAGAAAAAGGACTTTGTCATGGGCAAAAGGCATCTGGATGAGACCTTCAAAATTCATTTCATCTGTGATCACCCAGGGCAGTGGACTTGCATGGCTTGCACCCTGTAGCGCCCTCCCTCTCACGTGTGCCTATATCTTGTATATTTATGGCATGATGGTGACATGGTCACTCTCACAGAATCATAGAATGGTTTGAGTTGGAAGGGACCTCAAAGATCATCTAGCTCAAATCCTCCTGTCACAGCAAGGACACCTTCCACTAGACCAAGTTGCTCAAGGCCCCATCCAATCTGTCCTTGAACACCTCCAGGGATGGAGCATCCATAACGCCCCTGGGCCACCTGTTCCAGTGTCTCACCACTCTCAGAGTGAAGAATTTCCTCCTAATTTCCAATCTAAATCTACCCTCTTTCAGTTTGAACCCATTACCCTCGTCCTATCACTGCAGGCCTTTGTAAAAAGTCCCTCCCCAGCCTTCTTGTAGGCCCCCTTCAGATACTAGAAGGCTGCAATAAAGTCTCCTTTGAGCCTTCTCTTCTCCAGGCTAAACAAGCCCAATTGTCTCAGCCTGGTTCTGTTAATTTTCCCAATTCAGTTAGCCCTTTCAAGCCCTTCCCCATTGACCAGGAGGACTGATGAAAAGACTATCTGGGCCACCGAGTCCTTCACCACTGCTCCTAGGGCTCTGTAGTCCTTCTTAATACTCTTGAGATTGCTTCTGGCTGTATCACTGCTGTCCATGGGAAACAGCAGCAATGGATAATAGTCGGTGGGATGTACCAGGCTTGGGAGTCTCTCTGTGACACCTTTGATACAAGTCCCTGGTAAGCAGCAGACCACTCTCCCCTTCAACAACCATCATGTTCCAGATGTGGGCTACAACCTGTCCATCAGCTGGACAGGGGGTCTGAGGGCCCACAGAGGGGGGTCCCACACATCCCCTCCTCCTCTCTGCTGGGTGCTGCCATCACTCCTCACTACCTGATAAATAGAGCATCATCTTACACATTGCAAAAGAAGCCCCTCAAGAGGTGAAACATTGGAGAAGGGCTGAGACAGGGAGAGCAGCAGCATGCTGCAGGGAAGCAGCATCCACATCCACAAACCTGCCTGGGCTTCTCTTTTATAGGCCCAGAGTGGTGTAGCAGAGCTGAAACAGATGGTTGAGCACACAAGGACCATTTCTGATTGCACTGAATGCCACTGTGCACCTGTAACATCTGCAAGCTGTGATATCCCCTCACCTCACCCATTCTCATCCAGAACAGGTCAAGACAAGTGGAAAAGGGGATGGTAAAAGAGAAGAGATCAGAAAGAGGCAAGAGTGAAAATACAAATTAATTCCTCCAGCAGAGGAGAGAAACAAAGAGAGAGCAAAGGGAAACTCCGCCCCCAAAGGGCACCTCCAATCTATGGTGGCAGACAGGTTTCCAGATGAGAAACAAAGACCATTTACAAAAAGGTGGTTTGTTCTGAAAAACAACAGTGGATAGGAAAAGTGTAATGAGTGGGTGTGCATCTGAGGGAGAGGTCTCCAAGGCATGGAATTCAACTCAACAGCTCAGTGTAGGAAAGGAAGATCACTGTTGCAGTTTGCTAAGCAGCTGCTGGGAAGAGGTGCATTGTCTTCAAAAGCCCTAGATTAATCTTCTCTAGGTGTAAGTCTGTGGGATCCAAGGGTGAAACCTGGATCTGAACTTCCCCAAGATGTTCCTTGGGTTCAGACACAGACCAAGGTACGCCTGTCTCTAAGGGACTGTCTCATATAGTACCTATTTGTCATCTTGCTCAAAACCTTCTCGTCTCTGCTAAAAGTGTCAGAGAGCTTGTTTCCCAGCTGGTGGGCAAGCACCAAAGATAAGCTATCTTGACATGCTTCACCCCACCGATCATCCAAAGGACTATGTAGAAAGCCTGCCTACAGCAGCCTGATCACCCTCTATGCAAGAAGGACCAGCCCTTCACTTGGGGAGAGTGTAAGCAAGCTAACCTCAAGTGTGTAAGCATTTGCAAAATGCCTGTTGCAGAAGGACAGGCTCTGTCTAGGCTGAGGTCAACAGCCCCCAAGAGATCCATTACCCTCTCAGCACAGCTGTGCTCCCTGGCTCTGTTGAGCAGCCCTTGTCTGCCCTCATGCAGCCAGAGGGAGGCCAGAGCAGAGCCAGAGCAGCAAGATGTGTCTTCCAATCAGCAGTTACTCCAGGGAGCAGAGAAGGTGGCAGCAAGGGCTAGGGAGCACCGCAGGCTGGACTGGGGTCTCCTTTCAGGATTGTTCACTGCTCCTTAAAAAAGATAAGAGAGTAAACCTGCTTCTCAAATAACAGCCCTTCTCATCACCCATCTCTCACTTTGGTCTTAAGTCTCTGAGACTCTGTGACATGTTCTGCAGATACTTTTTTCCAGCTGGCTCTGACCCTGGGTCTTGCCTGGCTTTGAACTCAGAGAAGCCTCTGAGGAAAACCAGACAAGCATCTGCAGTCAGGTGAGCGGCAGAGAGCAGCAATGGGCTAAAAAGCAACAGGACAGATGGGACCAGTAAGAAAAATTGAGGTATATTTACAAAAACAAAATAACAACAAAGGCAATCTTGTGGTGCCACCTCGTGATGGGTTTGCACAACATAGCTTGGGCCAAGAAGTCCTGGGTCCAAGGACAGCTGCCTTACAGGGAGTGAAAGCAGAAGTGGAAAAGAACTGAGACGGGAGGCCATTTGCAGTAAGATCTACAAAAAGGTGAGACCCATTCATATTTGCTACGGCTCAGGAAAGACACAACTTTGACTCGGACACTGCTTTTGCTGAGAACAGCACAAGCACAGGGAAGGCAGTAGGTAACTCCCAATGCAAATGATAGAGGACGCCTAAAATGCTGATGGATCCAAACCTTTCCCATCATACTGTGCTCTCTGGCAGAGAACCTTGTGGACTAAAGGCACAAAACAATATAGGAACAAAAAGAATGTGCTTTTTTATTGTGGGACTCACCCCTGCAGTGGAGGGGTGGTTGACATGATGCCTTTTCCTGAATTAAAAGCATAAACTGGAACAACGTTTGAGGTGAATCTCAAACACAAAAGGTTTGAGATTCACCTGCCCTCTAACCAAAAATTGATTTCATCCAATGATCCTCATTCTGAGCTCCAGAGCAAGATGAAACAAGATCAAATCCACTGGATATAAAAAAAGAGAAAGGTTTATCTGAAAAGAACCTTTTCCATTGGGGTGATTATCTCCCCAACATTCCCCCTTTGCAGCTCTGAAGCACGGTGCATACTGATTTCCTGCTCATCAGGGGAATATGCCCTTCCATGTACTTGATTCCACCAGTAAGGAATTTTCCAGGTCTAGAGACAGCTGATGTATTTTCTCTTCTGTTGTTGAGGTACAAAACAAGGCATCTCCTCCAGCATTTTTCAGTCGTAGAGACGTTATATAAGCACTCAATGAAAGGAACAGAACTAATTAGCTGTCATCTTAGAGATGAGGAAACTGAGGCCCAGAGAAAGCTGATCCGTCCAAGATCATCCTGCAGAGTGGGTGCTAAGCCGGGTCTGCCCAGCCCCAGCTCAACATCCATGCAGTGGGTCATCCCATACCAGCATCCATCTGGGAGACACCCTGGATACCAAATCTCATCAAACAGAAAACAAATCTGACACATCAAGGTGTGCGCTTCCACAGGGAGAGTGAGGAAGGTGTTTCTCACCAAACCTCCCATCACGCAGTTGGATTTTCCACTGGGATGGGCAGTTTAATTTTCTGTAGAGGCAGAGTATGGGCAGAAAGGAAGCTCTTGGATTAGATCAACTGATTCAATGTGGCATTCCCTGCGCTTCTAACTCTTCCCAAGTCCCACAGTCCTCTTGGGTATATTTTCCAAGTAAGAAAGAAAATAGAAGAGACAGAAAGATATAAATATTGGAGACTAAATTTGAGCTACAGCAGCGCCTGAGGGAGAATTAAAGAAAAAAGCAGCACAAAAGAAAAAGAATCAGAGAACAGTTTATCAGATGCAAGGTTAGGAAGGGACAGGGGTTATGGTTAATAATAAGCCAGTTTGCTGTTCTGCTCTGAGGCTACAGACCAGTCTCCCACTCCCCTCCCCCAGCTCCTCCATCGCTCCCATCCTGCCTCCCGCCCTCCCTGTCGCTCACTCTTTCTGCTCCGTCACTTCGTGTCAGGCTGGGAATTTGATTTAAGGTGCCTGCCTCTTCCCACAACTTCACACCACTAACCCAGCCGTCAGCACGGGTGTACCCACTCCCCAGATGCACTCACCCCCCTCCCAGCCCCACCGCTGGAGGGTGGGAAGGGGGTGCTTGGAGCACACCAAACCTGCAGGGGTAGAGTTCACAGAATCACAGAGTGGTAGAGGTTGGAGGGGACCTCTGAAGATCATCTAGTCCAACCCCACTGCTAGAGCAGGATCCTAGAGCAGATCACCCAGGAACACATCTAGACAGGTTTTAAATGTCTCCAGAGACTGAGATTCCACAGCTTCTCTGGGCAGCCTGTTCCAGTGCTTCATTAACCTCACAGTAAAGAAATGTTTCCTTACATTTAGGCTGAACCTCCTGTTTACCAGTTTGTGGCCACTGCCCCTTGTCCACTGAGAAGAGTCTGTTGTACAAGCTTTGAGGGGAAAAGTCTTCTTTTCTTACTCTACATGCAGCCCACTGGGACACATGGGGCTAGACCCAGCAATGTGCAGAGCAGGCAGGTGCAAATGGGTTGGACGGGGAGGAAAGGACTCCAGCATTTGCAGCTGGGAGACGAAGAGGAGGAAGAGACCCAGATGAAACAGCTCTCCACAATACCCCAAGAAGAAACCCATTAAATGCTCTGTATGTGTGAGGACAGAAAAGACACATGGCTTCTTGTCACCACCAGTACTCCAGAGCCACCATTTCAAAGAGGAGATGCCTTGATGTCTGCTGGGGAGCAGGGTTCAAGCAACTGGCCCAGGTTGGCCACAAGAACTTCAAAAGTGCTCCCTCACATCTGCAAATCAGGCCAGTGCAATGCCATCCTCCCTGGCAAAAAGGCTGCTACACAAAACTCCTGGGAGAAGGCTGCTTGTCTAAGACAAGTGGCTACTAAGTGGGCCGGCTTCCAAGCAAACTGGGGAGCTCTGAGCCCAACGCAGGGCTTTCAGGAGCTGGTGCTGAGCTGGGATAGAGCCATCCTTAGCTGGTGAGCTGCTGTAGCACAGTGGGCACAGCCTCTGTCTCCCACTCCTTCCCAACCTCTTTGCTGGCCCCAGCCCCTGGTAACCTCCCCGCATCCCCCTCCCCTGGCCACCACAGGAGTGTGAAAAGTAGCCAGGCAGAAAGCCCAGCTGCTATAAAAGCCCCCGGGGCCAGGAACCCTGCCTGTGCCCACCAATGCCCTCCAGCACTCCCACATCTGCCTACACATGTGCACATGTATTAACACCCACAACAAGGACAGCCTGTGCCCGCGTGTCTGCATCTTTACATACACGAACATCACCGGTGGTGGGATGTCTCTCAGGCAAACACATCCAGAGACAGGCAGGACTGTCTACTCGAGGAGAAGCATCAGGCAGAGATTAGGTTGCCTGTATTTTCCTCCCAGCTGAGGCACAGGCAGGCTGGGCAGCCCTGCGTGAGTCACCTTCCCCCTCCATGCAGAGAGGGCAATATCTCCATTTTTTTGCTGAACTGTGTTGGAGCCCAAGGCTGAGGAGCAGCCTGTAGGAGCTGAGTGCTTATTATGTGTCTTAAGCACACGCTTAGTGTTTCTACATACGTCACTGCATACGAGTTGAACTTTCAGTAGAGAGGGAAATGAGGAAGGGAGGGCATGGGAGGAAGGGAGGGGGCAGGTTCCATTTCAGCTGTGCTCAGCAAGAGCAGGAGAGGTGAAGAGGTGTGGGCAGGTGGCTCCCAAAACACAGGTGCCAGCAAGAACTCTCACAGCCACTATGGTGAGAACACAAGTAAGCAAAGCAGCTGAGGGAAAAGCAAACAGGGAAGGAAATGTTTTTAAAGCAGAGAGGGTGAATAGGAGGTATAGCAGCCAGGAGGGGAGGAGACCAAGACTGAGAAGACTTCAGTCAGGGCAACTTCTTAGCTGTTGCAGAAGGCAGATAGGCAGAGCCTGCAGCTGTAAGTACTGAAGTACTCTGTTCAGCTCTGGGGCCCCCAGCATAAGATAGACATGGACTGCTTGAGCTGACTCAGAAGAGGGCCATGAAGATGATCACGGGGTGGAGCACCTCCCCTATAAGAACAGGCTGAGAGAGCTGGGGTTGTTCAGCATGGACAAGAGAAGGCTCCAGGGAGACCTTACAGCAGTCTTCCAGTACCTAAAAGGGGCCTACAGGGAAGATGGGGAGGGACTCTTTATCAGGGACTGTAGTGATAGGACAAGGGGTTACAGTTTCAAACTGAACTAGGGTAGATTTAGAACAGATATTAGGAAGAAATTCTTCACTGTGAGGGTGGTGAGACACTGGAACAGGTTGCCTGGGGGGTTCTGGATGCTCCATCCCTGGAAGTGTTCAAGGCCAGGGTGGATGGGGCTTTGAGCAACCTGGTCTAGCGGAAGGTGTCTCTGCCATGGCAGGGGGATTGGAACTAGATAATCTTTACGGTCTCTTCCAACTGAAAGCATTCCATGAATCTATGATTTTGTAAGTGGGCAGAAAGAGGATCCAAAGTCTAAAGGTGAACACTAGGTCACAGGTGCTGGAAGCAAATGAGAAATATGAGCAGAATGAGCTTCTGCTAGCCCATATGACAGGCAGACTTCCCAATCTTCTAGCTGTAGGGGATAAAAACTGGGAAAGGGTGAGATTGGCAGAATCTTCGTAAATCATTTTCATGTGCTGTTTTGCACCCTAGGATGGAGGAAACAAAATCACAACCCCTTAGCTGTCTTGGCTGAGATGACGTGAAGGTTGGTTTCAAAGGCAGCCACCCAAGGAAAGCTCATCTGCTTGCCAACTGGAAAATTTCCCAAGCACTAGAGCTGGTTCCCACTGCTGAGATGGTTTTCCAAGCAGGAAGGGTGCTACGCAGAAGGAATTGAAAAGTTCTTCACATCTTAGATAAACAGTATAGAGACTTTCTAAAGGAGAAACACATATGTACACACACACACAAATCAGTTTTCCTTTAGACACCTTTTTGGCTCACATCTAAGCCAAGATTCAGCTATAATTAATTGCCTTAGCGAACAGCAATGAACTCCAATCCTAATCTTGTGAGGAAAATCAGATGAATGACTTCAGTTGTCTAGAAAAATGACATGTAGTCAAAGTCATATTTGAGGAGTGAAGGATAGCGTGTGTCTCCATAAGGAGTTATGGCTCCAGGGTGCTGGAGAGGTTTTCTTCCATCAGTCTGAGAGTGATGGGGGAGGAAAGTACAGCACTCATCCGAATAGTTAGGAGAATCATGCCACGATGATCTAAGATGCATAAAGCACGACCTACCAGGAAGGTACTGAGAAAAATAAAGCTGTTTACAGAAGACTGAAAAGGGGCACAATAACAGTCTTTAAATACATACAAGTTTGCTACAAAAGGAGAATAGTCCTCAATTCTTAGCGTCCACAGTGGGCAGAAGAAGCAACAACAGACTTACATTGCAGTACAGCGCACTTAGTGATAAAGAGAGCAAGGTGTACAATGCACAGACTGCTTGGGGATGCGAAGGAATGTTCTGCACTTCAGGTCTCCAAAACCAGGCAAGCCCAAACCTTTTGGGAACAATGCATGCATTGATCATCCTGAGATGGATATGAAGTCAGCGACAACCTGAGAATCCTGCCAGGCCTGTCTTCTGTGGGTGTCTAATCCCAAATGCCTGTGGCCACCACCACAATCAAGTGCCACTATTGCAGTGCTTTTCAGGGAGAAACAGCAGCTGTCTCTCCCCTGGCCATTCCTTTCCCAGCAATACCCATTTATTTTGTCTTCCTGAGAGTCTCACAGAGCCCAGCATGTGTTTGCAACATTTTGTGAAAAATAACACTCATATATCTCCAGCAAAATAAAAAACTGGGTCATCTAAGGCACACGCCTGTGTACATCAAGAGCAGCCAATGCATCTGCCAATGAACCCTACAGTGTTGCAATATCCAACCCCCAAGGCACACGAGGTTTATAAGGCAGTGTATCTCCATGGGGGGAAGAGGGGAGAGTTCAGATATAACTGAGAAAACACAACCATTTTGGTGACATTCCATAGGTGAAACCATGAATAAAACAGGACCCGAGAGAGGGTTCTAACAAATTGCTCACACTAATATCCTGACCACTGGGAGAGAGGGAGTGAATGTGCAATTACCTCAGCTCGAGAAGCTGCCTCCAGTGCCTATGACCTGCATGTATACATATCAGAAAGGGCTGAATGTAAATAAAGCAAGGGACATATACTTACCTGCTATAGTCTGCAGGAGGGTGGCTGAGGAGTGACACTCAGGAAAAAAAAGGGAGTCAGGAGCACTGGGAAAGCGCAGAGACAAGACAGAAAGAAGCACAGCACATTGCAAACCAGAGATTCTTCTACCTTGGGAGAATTTAGAAAGAAAGGAGAGCCCTGGCTCACAAGTTGGAGCAAGTTCCACAGCTGGTAGGAAGGTCTCAGGCCTCCAAACCCACAGGCTCTCAACTGGCTGCAGCCTGTGTATATGAATGCCAAAGCAACTATATTGCATTTAAGAAAAGGCAAGCTTGGGATGCTGGCCAAGAGACCAATATGAGGCGTGCTTGATCTGTCCCTCCCTCCCCACCAAACAGGACCTTGAGCCACCACATGTGTGTTTGTGTGCATGTGCACTTCTATCTCTGCTGGGCCAAAATCCAGACTGAAATAAGACCCTCCGTCAGAGACAAAGCTGTTTGCTGCAGCAAGGCAGCCAGAAGGGAGAGAGAAAAAAGCCTCAGCAGTGGGACGCACAGGTAGGAGCTGCCTGGTTGTTTCATCTGGGCACTTCTCTTGCCACGTTTTACAAAGGCCCGGTGACCAGTTGCGGGTTCCCTGAGAATGCTGTTCTATGTTATCTCAGCACGGATCTGCATTCTGCCCATTAAGGTACAGCCCCCAGAAGCCAGAGAGCTGTCTGATGTTACCCATCGCCCCTCAATCATCCCTGAGAACCTCAGCATAACAGGCCTAGGCCAGTCCCCCCCTAGGGAGTGGATGGGAGACAGGAGAAAGCAATTGCCAATTCTAATGTGTCCAGTGATAATCAGGCTGGCACGGATGTACAGAGCACAAAATCAGGCAGCAGGAGCACACAGGCAGGGAGCCGGAAATAATTACCATGATACTGTAACCAGAAAACACAAGGCCAAGCTATTTACCATACTAATTATTGTTTATCCCTGTTTATGGCTCCACATGGCAGTGGGACTGGAGGCCTGATTGGAGGTGTAAATGCTTAAAAGAACAAGCTCTGGATATTAGAATTAGGTGCTGGGTCAAGGCAAAGCTTCTGCTGAAGGAGAAACAGGAAGAGATGAGCTGCACATCCCTCTCTTCCTCTACTGGAAAGCTGGAGTTGGAAGACTCAGTTGGTCCTCCCAGGGCACAGTTATAGGGAAGTGCCTGCTACATGTTATTTATCTGCTAATGCATCTCCATATCTTCATCTCCCTCAGGTCTTTTTCTCCTACACTATCTCTCTTGGATGCTGCTACCGGATTAAAGATTTCCCCAAAGTGTTCCTTAATGTTCCTCCTTCTAAACTGCATCTGTTCCAACAAAGTAAGATATAGTTTTTTCCATATTAAAACAGAGTTATTTTTCCAAGGCAGTTTTCCCACATCCTCCCTCTCTCAATGCTTTTTCTTCTCTTTTTGATTTCCAAACAGGTTCAGAGTAGAGGCACAGGACAAAATGCTCAGTTGCCATGACAAAGGTGAGCATCAGGATGAAGATTTAGGAGCTCGTAGCAGGAGCCCCTGCTCCAAACCCTGATCCACCACTCCCTTCTGTGTTATATCCTGCTGGGATGTTCTGCCCAGCAGCAGCCAGCCTCTGCTGCCTGTCCTCATCATTGCCTGCTACAAAGCTGCTTTGACAACAGCAAGAGTTATCTGTAATACTTCCCTAACCATTTTTATTTTTTTTTAATACTGTAGGCTATGTCATAGGGAAATATGTCTCTCGAGATGTTACCCATGCTAAGAGTCTAAGCATCCAGATACTGGGCACTGATGATCTCTCCAAAGCCTAGATCCATCACCCCTTCCTGCAGAGCTGATTCACTCTTTATTTGCACAGCTCATCCCTTGAGTATCCCCACTAGAAGCCATGCAGCTGGTGGGTCTTGTCTCTGCCCCTTGCACTTTATTCTTCATCCCAGGGATTAAAACAGCACCTACATCTCACGAAGCTCTCTCCCAAAATAAAATCAGAGAGCTATGTTGGCCCCAATCTGTCCCTGTACCTTCCCTCCATGCTACATTACCAGATGTTCTCATGGAGCGAGGCATGTCCTATGCACTTCCACTGAGGATGTGATATCTGAAAGCTCCTGGGAGACATGGCTTTCCAGTCTGGGGGATTTGCCTCCCCCACTGCATCACATGTGTCAGAGCAGCATTTTGCTTACCTTTTCCAGTGATTTTTATCTGTCTGGTTATTAATGAGGAAGCTTAACCCGCTCCTGGGCAAAACACTGAGAGTCAAACAAGTGACAGTGAGGGGGAACCAGTCTGTAAGGGAAACAATTGTGAAGTGAGACAGACTCCAAACAGGCACTGACCCTTCTGTGCATGAAGAACAATCCCCCCTTGGCTGATCCTGCCCCCTGCAAAGGCCCATGGATGCCCTGCCTGCCACCAGCATGGGTTGCTGAGCACTAGCCATGTCACTCTCCCCATCTCTCCCACTATCAAGCACCCTGCACCACTATGCTGAGAAGCCAGCCCAGCCATGGGCACCTCAACACAGTTTCTAAACTCAGCCATGACCAAGTCATTGGTGCCTATCTGGGAAAGACATTTGATTTCCTTCGGATGAAAACTAACTCATAAAATCCATTTGAGTCTGTCCTGACAACTTGCTTGTCTCCTTGATCCTCCTCCTCCAGGATAATGTCCATGTTTGCCCAGTCCCCAGACTTTCATCCTTCTCACACATTGCTCCCACCACCACCACTGCACAGAAGGATGCCACCACTCTCTTCACAATCCAGACACCTAAGAAAGTGCCATCATGAATGTAAAATAATCTTTTCAAGGGGAAAAACAGACTACATCAAAAGCTCACTCTCATCCTTCTCTCCCTTTAAAGGTGGCTGCTCTAAGGTGTCCAAACTCCAGCATTTCTTAAACCTCCCCTCCTGTAGGCCCTCATCACTGTGGCAGACACAGCCATACCCATAGCAATTCCTCTACACCACTGCTCCTAGTCCTTGCAACCACTGCTCCCATAGATACCACAAATGCATCTGCATTTACATCTTGGGCACAGATGGGGGGAACCCAGAGCTGCTCACATAGTATTTATGCTGAGGATGGACTTACCCAGACTCTTGTACAACTACATGTGGGAGACAGGCACCTCCTCCATTCCCATGGGTCTGTATGTAACTTAGACTGACACAGAGATGCTGTTGGCCCCGTGGACCCCATAAGAAACTCGTGTGTCCTTATGTTGACAGCTCAAGCAGCACAGACTCGCACCTTGGCTTGCAGAATGCAAGGGACAGCTCATGAAGGAGTTAAAGGTAATCACACCTCTTGCATATCCGTTGTTCCCACACTCTCCTGGCACACACAGGCTCCACACACAGGCTCTCTGGCAAGATGCTGCTCCTGCAGATTCGTGCTGCCCTACTGCTGCAACAGAAGCAAGTGCCCAAACAATGTCATTTGTTCTTAACGTCTGTGCGCATCTCACAGCCTCGGCACAGCTGGCTTAATAGCCAATCTCTGCTGGGAGGCAGCTTAGGGAGGAGAGGGAGAGAGAGAGGAGCAAAAGGGAAAGCAAGCAAAAGAAAAAGAGAGTAAGGTGAATAGGAGCCCATAGAATAGAAAATAACACTTCCAGGTAGAGCAGCAGCTCAATTGGCTATGACAGGCAGATCCTTTCTGCACCTGGGATTCAAATGGAAGCTTATTTTCCTGGTTTCTTCGAAAGACAACGAGTCCTGACTACCTGTCAGCATGCACCCAGGAGATGTCACCAGCAGAAAAGGGGCCCCAGGTGCTCCTGGCCTGTATCGCTGACACAGGTATGAGGGCTGGGGTCACAAGGGGCATTTCCTGGAGACAAGCAGTGAGGAAGTGTTGGGGGCGGAGGGTGGAATAAAATTGAGCAGCAGCAGAAACCAAAGACCCAAGGTAACACTCTTGCCAGGATTCCTGGTGTTTCCAGAGGATGCAGGACAGCTTTGCTGCCTGCACAGCTCCTCTCCCACTCATATGAGGGCAGGGAAGTAGCCAAATAGTGTGTGTCTTCAGGCAGACACACTTATTCTCCACCAAATCCTGGCAGACACACAAGTGAAGGCATTCACTGTCTTTCCTCAGCTTGCCAACTTGCTGAGGGGCTGTGAGGGACATATACCCAGGGAGACAGGGTCAGGCTGTGTTACGTCTCCTAACAAGCAAGCTACATCTCCAGCAGCCCATCAGAACAAGGGTATCAAAACCATCTGGTCATGTTGGACCACGAGGTATCCACAGTGGATTGCCTGAAGAAGACAACTTTCAGCCTTTAGTTGGAGGGCAACCCCAAAGGGGAGGGGCCACCAGTTGGTATATTCAGCTTCCCTTCTTGCAAAGGAACAGAGCAGGTCACCCACATCTCCCAGTGAGGCAACCAGCCAGGAACCTGCTCCTGCACCCTCCCATGTGTCCATGCATAGGTGTCACCTGTGACTTGCCACTTTATCCTGTCTCCTCCTCACCAAACCACTGACACACGCTTCCCCACTGCAACAGAACAAGTAACTGCTGCCAATTAAAAGCTGGTTTTCTCACTGTTTTTTTAATAAGAAAAGAAGTAATTGAAATTTAATTTAGTCAATGACCAAGCAACAGGAGAGGGTGTGTGAAAATGAGGCAGCATTGGCTCATGTTCCAGCAGGAAAGAGCTTGAACTAAGAGCTGTGCAAGGGGACTGGGGAGGTGCCTGGGGCAGCTGAGGAGGATGCATACAGGAGGTTTCAAACCAGGGGCTCTCAAATCACCAGACCTCCCAACCAGATTTCTTCCCCAGCCTATTCCCAGTGTTACATGTAAAGCCTCCAGGAATCCTCCTTCAATTATCCACATACTCCAGCGCGAGCCTCCCTTCCCATCCTATCCCTGAAGCCCACAAGGAGCAGGGTGCCCCTCTCCTGCCCTCTTCCCCTCTGCTGCTGGCGCTGCTGCGACCAGAGCCCAGTCAGAGTTGGCAGCCACAGGCCCATCAGCACAAGCTGCCAGCAAAGGGAGAGAAGCAGAGGAGTCCTGGGGGCCCAAGAACAAGCCAGGGCTCGTGAGTCATCCCCTCTGCAAGCACGTACCCACGGCCCCCGCTGGCTACCGCCACGCTCTGGGAAGATGCTGAATATTCGATGAAGGGGTTTTTTTTAGATCTGCTGAAAATGGCACGGGAAACTCCACTGTCAATTAAAAAAAAAAAAAGTAAAAAAGGAAAGAGAAAGATCACAAACTCATCACCACAGCCGGTCTTACACCTTCCCCAAGGATCTGCTAGAACAGACAAGGGTGTGAGAGGAAAGCAGCCCATGGGAATGTGTTTCTGACAGGCTGGGGACAGGGAGGACAAGGGAACGTCTGTGGGAGGGTGTGTATGTTGCCATCTCCACCAGTCTGAATGGGTGCAGGTGCACAGGCAGTCTGGGTTTGTAGGTGAAGGGATGGAGCAAGTGCCATGCCGGGGGAAAACCGCCTGGCTCTGACACCTCTGCTAGAGGTTGCCATCTCTTCTGTGGTTGCCACTAGAGGATTTTGTTTGGGAAAGGCGAGCTCCCATATGAAACTGCAATGCCAACCTGCTGGGCAAGGACAAGGCTCGCTGGCTGTTTTCACGCAGTGTCACACGAATCACTACAGAAGTATGGGTTGACAAGTGACTACATGGGGCCAGCTAGTCTGTCTGCTCTTCCCCCAAATCAATGAGACAGAAGCCACTTTCCACTGATGTTAGCAAAGCAGGTCTTTACTCCTTAGCTTGGAAAGCCCCTTCATATCAGCAGACAGAGTTAAATCTCCAGAGTCAGTAAAAACTCAGCCTAGTAAAAGATGAACCCTCTGTTGCACCCCAAAGTGCCATACAGAAGGATACATGGCACAAGCTCCCTGTCCCAAAGCTGGTAAAGCAGAGGGAAGGGTGGGAGACAAGAATTGCAGGCAGGGATGTAGGGCAGAGGTTCTGGGCTGAAGCCCCTCAGCTCATCCTCAGAGGAAACAAAGTGCCACCAGGTGCCAGGGGAATTTGAGTCTCATGGCATGGCTGAGGGAAGGAAGGGTACTTGCATGTGCAAGGCAACAGCAAGGGAGCAGGATGGAGAGATTTAAGGAAATGACAGAAATTTTCTTTTCTCCAACTCTCCTCCACCCTGTCATTTTCTCTTCTCCACTTTCTCTTCTGGTCTCCGTCTCGCCTTCTGTCTCTCCCTCTGTAAGCAGCACTTATTGGCAAGTTTTCTCCAGAACATAGCTATTTTGAATGTGTGTTCCTCTACTTCCCTTACAATATTTGCTCTCTCATTCTCATTATCTTCCTTGCTGGTGAAGCTGATCAGCTTAATGATGATAATATTGAACATGGTGAAATAGCTTCTTTCCCACCGAAGCCAGTTCTTCACTACTCTGCTTTCAGGTATCAACCACTTCTATGCCTCTCCTTGTCATATCAGATGCAGAAACTCAAATACCACCTTTTTTTCTTCCACCATCTTCTCCACTTGCAAGGGAAGGACATTATCTGTCATATATTTTTAATCTGCTCCTTGAGAAAGCCTGAGATGTAAAATACCCTATTTTAGTCCTATCCCTCATTCCCAGTCAGATGTCACTTTCGGGGGACTCAACCTCCTCAATTTAGTGGCTTGCCTAGTGTGGAAGTAGCAAATGCTATATTCCTTGTCTTCATGGGATCTAGATCTCCGCCCAGCCCTCATCCTCATCACTTTTGGGCTCACTGCACAGATGCAACTCCCCCAAAGCAGAAGCTGAGGGTCCATGGTAAGGTCCTGCATTTTTCAGCAAAAGAAGCCCACAGATCACTTGTGCTGTGATTCATCCTAGTGGAGAGAACAGTGTGGGCTCCCCATCTCGCTGTGCGTCACAGAACCTGCTCCCAGTGGGAACCCACAGAATAACTGTTGCTGAAAGGTATCTCCGGTATAAAGGTATTTGTCCTCTGGTCCAAATCCCTGTTCAAAGCAGGGCTAACTTCAAAGCCAGAGCAGGTTGCTCAGTGCCCGTCTGCTCAAGTTCTGAGTATCTCAAAGAATGCAGACTCCAAAATATCTCTAGGCCACCATCTCACATCTGATCCACCCTGATGATGATGTTTTTGCTTTATATGGAGTTGGAATTTCTCTCGCCGCAACTTATCCCTGCTGCATATTGTCCTTGGTGCACACCAGCTCCATTTTCTCTACACACACCCCTCATAATCTTACCAATCAGATTAATCTTAAATTGCTCTCCTCCAGGCTAAACAAAGCCAATGCCCTCAGCATCTCCTCGTCCGTTATGTGCTCCAATTTCCTGACCATCTTAATGGCCCTCCACTAAACCTGCTCCAGTTTGCCACTCTCTGTCTTTCACTAGGCAGAGGACAATGCCTGACTCTACCTCTCCTTACCTGGGACCTCCCTAGGCTGAACTAAAGCCTGTGCTGAGTGTTTCCTCTTTTCTTTATTTCACTATTAAACGGATGGTAAAAAGCCTCCAGGCTATTCAAGTCAATTATATTCAACAGAAACCACAGTTTGGATCAACAGATTCAAAAGACTGTATCGAGATTTTACTATCAGCAAATCATATTCCCAGTCCAGAGGAAAAAAACAATACCCTGGCAACACCAGGATGAGGAATTAGATGATTTGGTGAACCTCTTAACATGGGTGGGGAGCCAGAAAACAGTCCTGTCTTCCCTGCCCAGCTGTCAGCGTGGTTTGTGAATTAACTCATCATGCTTTATTTATCATCAAAATTCTCAGTCAACAGCCAAAACAGAGAGGCTCATTTTTCCCCTGTAAAATGTACTCAGTCATATTCCAGTCTCTCTTAGCATTCACTTCTACCCAGCATCCTAAAACCCCTTCACTTGATTCTTAAACAGGAGGGAAACAAGCTTCAGGAGTCCCAGCTGTACTTGGTAAGAGGAGGAAGACACAGAGTCATGCGATCTTGCCATGCAAAACAAACAGAGAAAGAAGCGGGGCTTCAAGAAGGTGGTATGGGGATGATGCTACTCACTCTGTGCCAAGGATGATCAACCAGAGGAACTCACTGCTGCAGGACATCACCAACACAGACAGCTTGACTGGGTTTTTAAATGGAGGTGAGTGGTTTTAAAAGCATAGGTGGCACTCAGACCTTCCAGTAAGTGTAGCAGCATCTAAGGGCTTCCAGGTGGAAGTTTGTGAAGTCATCAGGGATTCTCTTCTTCCTCTTTCCCAGCCAAATACCACAAAAGCAGCATGACATGTGGGATAAAATGGCAAGAATTCACCTCCTTCTGCAAGACCTGTGCACTAGCTCTTCCACTTTGTTGGGAGTTACCCAGTGACCTACACACATGGTGGCTTGCCCTGTTATAACAACTCCAAAGAGAACTTCAGTGATGCCCCAAATTCACTAGTGGGAAAGTACCACGGTTCCAGGGGAAGGGCACTGTGATTTCAATTACCTGAAAGTATTTGAGAGGGATTCAGAGAGACATGCACAGTCCCACCTATTCCAATTCCCCACCCTGAAGCTCCAGTTGCCATGGCAATGGTACTGACAATTTCAATGCATAAACCCAAATTTGCATTTTAATGGAACATAATTAGAATGCTGAGATAAACGATTCTTCCTCGCTAAAAGGTAACATAAGCGCCACATCTCACAAATATGCGCTACCAGCAAGTATTGCACGTACAAGCACACACATAGATCCCATACGTTGCTGGGCTGTGGGAGTTGGGAAGTTGCTTTCAGTTCCTTTACTCCTTACTGGGAAGTTTTATATCAGCACCACAAAACCACCATTTCCAGATTAAAATAATAGATTTACCAGATGTCTGCTGCAAACTGATCATATCACATGCTCTCCTGCCATGGCATGCTTCCCCTCCCAGCTCCAAGCAGGGTCAGGCCATATCTGCTGTCCCAACACTGAACCCTGAGATGCTCTGTATGCTGGCAGCTCTCAAGGGCTCAGCAGCAGTGATGATTTTCAAGAGACAAAGAAAAACCTGTCCCTCTCCAACTGTCCTAATACTTATTTTCCTCTTTTTTTTTTTTTTTTGTAACTAGATATGTAGTGAGATGTGCCTTCACTCAGTTATCTACAATATGGCCAAGAGTTTATTCTCCAGCTTTTGGCTTAGGAAAGGAGTACTGTGTTAGCACCTGTCTCACTCTGTCAGCAGAGAGGCCAAGTAGTTCTGAGAGGGCAGAAGGAGATTGTAGAAAGGAAATGTGTCCAAGACATCTCTCTTTACTTCAGCAACAGGTAGGAAAGGGGAATGGAGGGGGGGAAGAATCCATTTTGCACCAAATAGGAAAGCAGAAAATGAATTTCTCCTGCCCTTGATACAAACTAAATTCAAAGCAGGCAGCTGGCAGGAGTGAATAGAGACAGAAGAGAAAAAAAAAAAACCTGAATTAAAAAAAAAAAAGGAGAGAAGGGGAGAAAAGCGAACAAGTGAATCATAAAAGCTGCAAACTGCCTGGAAATTTCATTTGGCTTTTCAACTGGGAAGTGACATGATGCCTACTTGGGAAGGGACAATCACATCTGGGAGATGCTTAAAGTAGCCACAGCTCAGACCAGCTCACCCCAGCCCCACTGAGCCACCCTGGGCCTCAGAGCCCTTGGAGAACTGCAGGCAGCTCTGCGAAGAAGGGGAGGGCACAGGATACACCTCATCCCACCTGCCTGGGATGTGGAAGCAAAGCCACAAATCCTACTGAGCAGCACAGAGAGGGCACCACTGACACTGATCTGTTATCTGCCAGTGCATTGAGTAAACGACACAGAAGTTGTTCCCCAGAACCCCTGTGGGCTGAATGCATACTTTTATTCCTGCAGAGAGCTTTCCAAAGGGTCCCCTTTTAGTGCTGCTGCTTCTTATCAGTACTGGCTAACTGGCCATGCCATTAGATCCACTAATGGCACCTAACTACTCCATTAGATCTGCACAATTAGGCCCCAAAGAGTTCAGACAACCTCCTTCTCCTCCTCCATGATCACACCCAGCAGTCAGCTCAGAGGCCAGCAGAAACCCAGTGGTGAAAAGCTCCATATCCCACCTCTGGAGCCACCTGGTCTCAGCACAACTTCATATCAAACAGGCACCAGAGTAGACTGTTCAGAGCTACTCCTTTAGGAGAGGAAACCCTGATTCCTCCTCCAGGAAAGTCTTTTAGTCCTACTCCTCTAGGCTGCACAAAAAAGAGTACACACTCCCTTCACCACTCTCACCACCCCAGCTGGCAGCCCCATTTAATCTCTCTGCCCTCCTTCATTTGCCAGAATCAAATATTAATTGGGCTGTGCTGTGATGGAGAGACTGTTAATGCTCCTTGGCATGCAATCAAGTAGAGCTGGATCCAGCCTCCAGTGCAGCACGTGTCTGGAAGAGCAGAGCAGGGCGAGTCCAGTGGAGGAGTCTCTGGGGCTCCACACCATTTTGGCCAACTCCAAAGGCTGCATGTCCTGGGGTTCACATCCAATCTCTCATATCCTCTCTAGCACTGATGCACACGCATGCATAAACTCACATACCCAGGTTGCACACAAACATACCTACCTACCCAGACCCCAGGCAGCAAATTGCCTGTACACCCTCAGCATGGATGCATGCTGAGGAGCTCACACACCCTGCGTCCCATGGCAGTTTCCACCCATGTAAATATACCAGGTAGAAACTCATATGGATGTTAACACCTATGTGGGGTGTGCTCCTATACCAACGTAAATCATGGTGTACTCAGTAAGACAGGAGGCTGTATATCTATGCACAACCAAACTGAAACACTTTCAGGGAGCTGATGGCTTCCCACATAACCTTCACTCCCTTGGTTTTGGCTTGCAATCGATCAACTTAAAAATAAACCTATATCATTTTCCTGAAGACCATCTATGCCACAGATACAGTGGTCCATGGGGCATTTATTATCCAGTTTCTTTCCCTTAGGATACAGCTTACAGGTTCTGCATAGTAGGAACCCCCCAGAGGATGGACACATGATGGGGACAGTGAACAGTGATCCAGGGCTGAGTGTTAGCAAAGGACTTGCTGCCAAACTGGTATCACAACTGGCAGAAGATAAGCACTACTCAGACAAAAGTCATGGTGGCCAAATCATACTCATGTCCTAATGACTACAGGCTGGGATGTTCAAAGGTGGTGCTATGGAATTGCACCCCAAAACCCTCCTACACCTTGCTATTTCTGTGCCCAAACCTGCTAGGACTGGGTAAAACCTACAGCAATTCAACGCTTGTCTGGCAAATCACACCCTCCCCCTACTCCTGGCAGAACCTTCCTAAAGCTTAGCACCCATCTCAGCACCCATCTCTTCTGGCTGCTGTGCTTGTGGCAGGCAAAACCCAGCCTCACAGTGACATCTAGTGAGGAGAGCCCTTTGTGGCACCACGTACCCATGCTAGAAATGGCAGCCTGGCCTTCTCTCCCGCTGGTGTTTGTTCCCTGGACTTCAGAAGACAGAGGCAGAGAAGGAGATGTGGCCCTGGAAGAGAAGGCAGCCTGGCCCGGGAGGACTCATGTGGTGAGTGTACGGGTGCCTGGTACCCAGCACCTCCAGGGCTGGCCCTGCACCTCAAGAGAGTGGGGGTCTCTCAAGCACATGCCAGTGGATTTTCAGTGTTTTCTACCTTGTGCTGAGGAGAGCTGGATGGAAAGGGGAGAAAGGAAGAGAAGAGAGATATGTAATTCAGAAGGACTCTGCTTCTGGGAGTCAAAAACAAATGGTAAAAGGTCAGGTTGAACTGTCACCCTCCCGCAGCCTCAGAAATTGCTGAACTTGGTTGGAGAACCAAGGGCTACAAAGAGAGACAGCAGCCAAGGAAACAGGGAATAAGACAAGGAAAGAAAAAATACAGCTATTAGAGAGAGAGAGCAAAGGAGAGAGAGCAGAGGAGAAAAAAACAACAAAAGCAGAGTGCAGGCAGAGAGGTCTGGCACCATGCTGACAAATGCAGCATGCCAGCCACAGGATAGAACATCTCCCTGACCCAGGAAAGCCTCACATGCTATTCTGTGTGGTTCTAAGCAATTCTGAAAAAAAACCAAACCAACAACTTAGGAAACCACAAAGTGTGCACTGTGGTGATAAGCATCTAGCCCCACTGCTGCTTGCAGCTAAACCCATGATGCTGCCTTGCTCTCAATTAGCACATCAGAAACCCGCTCCCTTCTGATGCATGCTGGTGGCCCTGCCATTTCCTGCCCTGCAAGACCTTCATGATCCTGTCCCTCCTCCGCTTCCCCCTGTTTTAACTCCTGTCTCCAAATGGCTCCCTCCCAAGGCTAAAGGGACTGGGGAACGGGAGGGGACACGACACACCTTTGGCCGTGGGCAGACCAGATCGGCAGACCAGATCGGTGCCAGCACAGGATGGAGCAGGCAGGGGCTGCAGCAGCAGGCAACGCTGCTCCCAGCTCCACCAGCTCTGCTCTGCACCAAGCAGCAGACATCCACTAACAAGGCCCGCCTAAGGCAGCAAAAGCCCGTGACAGCCCCAGCCCATCTCCTGCCTGTCTCCAAACCTTTAATGGTTGGTGACAAGCATAACTAGCTAAACTTTGCTGCATCCTGAGCCAGCTCTGGGGCTTGTAAACATTTTAAGGCCCTGGAGCAGAGAGGCTGGGAACAAAACACAGAGCCTTGCACCTCTTTGTCACTGCTTTGAAAGCAGCCACATTCAACAACAACTGACATTCCCCAATTTCACATGTGCACAGCATGAGGATACTTAAGCTCTCAGCCCTAATACAGCCACTTCTCCATGTATTTCCAAGCTCTTTACATGAGAAATCATCAGGATAAAATACATCCTTCCTGGAAGAAACGAGACTTTATTTCATCAAAAGCCATAATATTTCCAGAACTGAGAACCACCGCTGCCTTTTTATAAATCCCTCTAGTTAAAGCATGTTATACTCAGAACCTTGTCTCAAAATCCCTGTTTCAATTTCTGTCCATTTTCTGCGTATTCAGCAAGGGAGTATTTTTAGGGGTGAATTTCTCTGATTCTGACATGGAATATATATAGCTCTGACTTAAACATAAACGAAAGCTACAAAGAGCAAATCAAACAACATAAAGGAAGATTAAAGAGTAAGCTGAAAGCCAAGGGTGAAACAAAAGAAGAAGGTTAAGTGTCAAGCCAGGGAGGCCAGTCTCCAGTTTAAAAGGGAAAGACCATTTCTAGAAGCACAAAATGAGAAAGAAAAGATAGGCTGAAATCCAGAGGGGAGAAGAGAAAAAAACTAAAGCCAACAGGTAACAGTCCAGCTGCTTGAAGCTGATTTCAAAGGGAAACAAAGCTCCTGGTAAGGCTGGAGGCTCAGATGCTAGTAACTAACATGTAAGTCTCATCATGCCCATCACCAACTGTAAGCTTCCAAAGTAACAAGGGAAGAAGTCCTGGAAGATTCTTCAAAGGCTTCCTCTGAACAGCTCGTAACTGAAGGAAGCTGTGCTGATCCAGCACTGCCGGTGACATAAAAACAAGTGGATACCCAAAAAGCAAGATATAGGCCCAAAGCTCTCAAGTTTTCCAGTAACCCCCAGTGTGTACGTACAGCAGTAGGTGTTGTCCACACTTTACTCACCTTCCAACGATGTATTTCATTCAGCCTGACAATCTATAAAGCAAACTTACACTCCAATCCCTGTTATCAGTCCTGATTTTGTCTCCTTCCTGCATTCACCATCTGTTACACCCATCCTCCAACATTTAGCAGTTTCTGGTCCACGGCTACCCTACATTTTGTTCACTCAGGCTCATCCCTGTTCCTTCAAAGGATCTTTATCCTCTTTCCACAGGTTTTTAGGAAAAACAAAAAGCTACTACAGTGGGCTAGCTTTTGGCCTTCTAGACTGGGGGAAACAGTGGCAGTAAGCTCTATCACTTTATCCCAGAGACGACGCTGCAGGAATGAAGTAGGTGGGGAGAGCAGGAGGAAGACCCAGGAACCATCTCCATGGCCCTCAGAAGGAACATGGAAAAGTCAAGTCGCTCTGAGCCCTGGGATCCTTCTACTATTGCCTCTCTCTCCTGACATTTAAGGATAGCAGTAGGAAATAGAGAGGGAAACTTTTCCCCTCCAGATGTAGAGCTGTTTGCCTGCTCCACTCTAGGAGGCATGCAAGAGCAGCAGATGCCCTTCTGAAGAAATTTTTTTGCCCTGCAGGCAAAGATAGAAAGTATGAGGGCACTGGAAGTTCAGGCATTTCTCCAAGTCTGGATGCAAACACTCATTATTTCTAACCACAAAATCCTTGTGACACCAACTCTGTAATATATGCAAAATATTACTAGCCAAGTGCTTTCTTCTAGCTTTCTAAGTCCTGAAGAAGGACTTGTTTGGGTTTTCTTCCAAATATAATATTTATGTTCTTAAAAATATGGCCTCATTCTACAAAGTGGGCTCTTACAGCTTCAGCAAAGCTACTGAGGCTTTCTCTCTTCCCATTTGGAGCCAAAAAACAGCAGGTGGAGAACAAGGATGTGTTTGGGGCTGAGCTTCCACATCGTCCTTCAGAAGATTCAACATTCATCCCATCTCAGCTATTTTGTGAGTTGCTAAGTCTATGTGCCTCCTTATCTCATCTGTACAGGAGGATAATAACTCTCGTCTTGTTCAGGGCCAGAGTTCATTTCTTACTAGAGCATCTAGTATGGTGGGAAGCTGATTTAATCTTAACCTGCACCAACATTATCTGCAGAAGCCGTGCAAGGCAGAGCCAGCTTCTTGGTGACCTGGAACATGCTGAAAAGTGCATGGAAGAGGTAGGTGTCAGCACTGGATTTAAAAAAAAAAAATCAGAATAGAAGACTTTCTGTCAGGCTAAAGTAACCAGACACTTATCCATGCAAGTGTATGAATCAAAGCATTGTCCAGCCCTTGTTCAAATTCAGTAGGCCAGAAAGTCAAACCTCTTTTCAAAGGCATGTCACACAGTTAAAGGACAAAGGTTCCTATGTACTGGAGGTGCAGAGCAGGCAGTGATCCATGGCTCTTTGTAGCAACAGTGACCACAACACAAACTGCTTCAAGTTTGCAAATACAACTAAATATTAATGACAGCAGCTTTGAATACTGCTGCTCAAGAGAAAATACAGAATGTGGGATGTGGTGAAACTGGACAGCTGTCTAAAGAAAAGCTTGTTCTATAATTCACACGTGGAGAAACATACAGAGGTGAAAAGCTGTTATAAATCAGCTTGAAAATCGGTCCGATTCATTTTGGAAGAGAAAATATAGATATATGTGTCAGTGTGGACATATCAAGTGTTCAAACATCAGGATTCCATTTCCCAAAATCATAAGAATGTTTTTTAAAAAGCCCTAAACTAAATAAATGCTTGTGTCCGTTGTATTTTACCTCTGATGCTGCCCTCAGCTTCTGTTTTCTAACATTCTTCACAACATTCCTTCAGACCAAGACTCCTACGCAACCCCCTGAATCCATAAGCTGGAACATAAAGTAAGAACAAACAAACAGCTATTATGCACTGCCACGGGCAGCAATATGATTAACCATGAATATCAATAACATCTTTGTTAGCATGTGGTACAGAATAATAAGGTGGAAAAGGCCAAATGTACAATAATCTCAGACATCTCCCAAAGCTTAGAATAGGGAGAAGAACAGTCATTCCAAGATGAACCAGAAATTTTATCAACATATTCAAACAGGGAAAATTTCCATTGTTCAATGCCATAAGGAATAAAGCAGAAAATGAACTGATAATATTCACATATGGAAGTTACTTAAAACTTAAACTGATCTGTATGCTGGGTTATTTGTAATTGAAAAGCCAGCTAGCTCACAGAAACCCACTGAGGCATGAGATTTAAAGCAAGCTATAAACCATGAACATGAGCATCAGAAAGCTTTCGGAGACAGCTTAACTCTCCAAAACAAAGACGTTCTCAAGCTGAAATGCAGCGCCTGTGGTTTTTGCCGTCCAAAGTTAGATTATTCAGGCTCTAAAATAGCAATTTATTTTGATGTTATACATTTAAATGAACACCATTTGACATTCATTCTGTCCCCATAGCACTTCAAAGAGCTAACTGTACTGATTTTTGAAGGATTACGAAGTGAGGAAGTTTTCTTGGATTAAATTTTAATTTGAGCGGAGGCCTTAAAACAGTACAATGAAATACTGATTTAGTTTTTGTACTGACATAGATACAAAGTCTCCTAACATTAAATTTTTAAGAATACATACTAGCCTGGAGAAAGCTATTTGTAGGGTCTGCTTAACTGCTTTCAACAATGACTCAGATAAAAGAAAGTGATAGTTAAATGTATATATATATATCATGAGGATATAAGGGACATATGATCACTGTGAGAGTGATAAAGCCACAGAGGCTCCTGCAGAGAGAAATATAGTATTTATATGCCGTGCTCAACATAAAGCAGATTTATCAAAGACAGGTTAGTTGACTTAATCTAAGGTCAGCAGAGGATATTTTACGGTTTATGACATGTAGGAGAAGAAACTGTGTGATTCAAATGCCTAAATTTTACATGTCTACAGATTTAAAGTAATATAAAATACACAGGCAAAATCCAGTTCATATTAGATTGTACATTCTCAATATAAGTAAAAAACCTGATCTTGTTTAGCACTGCAGGGCGTAGATGCAAGCATAATTCTCTAATAAAAGTCAAAAAGCAAGGGAAGACTCTGCACCTGTGTCTGCAGGAGTGTGACAGGCATTAGTTGTACCAAAGCCACCCAGACAGAGACAGGACAGACACTGTTACTACCACGTCTGGCAAGACCAGGCACGGCTGAAGCCAGAATGCAGTTAGAAGAAACATTAATGACCGTGCCCTGAGAAAAGCTGCCAAATCCTGTTACAAGGAGCGGAAGAAATATCATGTATTAATAATAGGCATGTGATTTCACAAAGTGTTAAAAAATCCATGGTCCATGTTGGGCCAGGATCTTTGGCAAGACCCAAAGCTGGAGAAGGCATCACAACATGAAACGCACATCTGTTTAACTTTCTGGTGCACCAACAAGCCCCAAGAGCCTGAGCAGACTCAGAGGCAGAAGACTGTGAATGCACTTCCAGGAAGAGCCTTGGCTTCCCTCCTCAGCAAAGTGACCCCTGTGTGCTCATTAAATTTTATTCTGCAGGTAATTGCTGACTAAAATCATAGCGAGTCTGCACTCAAGCTTGCTGGTCAAAGGAGGCGTTGCCAATATTATGGTTTCTTGCTACTGAACATATTTAATAAGAAGGGAGTCGGATTTTCTGAGACACCTACATAATTGAGAGCTTTATTAATTGGCACATCAGAAATAGAAATAGGATAGCATTGGTAATGGTTGACTTTTGAGGTAGAAAAGAGCATTTATTTACCAACAACAGGATAATACATCAGTGCTGCCTGTAACACACTAACTTGTTAAACACCTTGAGTGGTGTTGGTAACAAAGATGGTTTTGCACAGGTGCCTTCATAAGGCATTTATGAGACTACACCATTCTGACACTAGGCACTTATAACAATGTATTAGGTGTTCCTAATAAAGTTAAACAATGGAAAATGTAGTATTTAACAAGTAGAATAAGCTATCTTGAATATAGTATGCAATATGTAACCATAAACAGCTTACAAAGAACCTGTAAATTGTATTTTAGGGGCTAAAAGAAAGTGTTTGAGTGATGAGGTATTTCTGGGAATGCTTTCCCCATGGTAAGATCACTGGCAGCTATCATTTATCTCACTCTGACCAAGATAAAGATAATCCGAGTATACAAGCTATAACAAATCTGCTGCTGCCCAGAATGCTCTCTAGTGCTCAATTTCAGCAAGAGGCCATTAACCCATTGTTTGTTCAGCTTATCCTTTGCAAAATTACAGTAACTTCCTCGTACCTTCATTAGCTTTCACACGACTGGAGGGACAAACGTGGCAGGGAACTAAGAGCACAGTAAGCTCTATCTTCCACTAGCTACTAACAGAAAACAAGAAAATGGAGAAGTTCAACAACGGCAAGTGTAAAGTCCTCCACTTGGGGAGAAATAACCCCATGCACCAGTACAGGTTAGGGACTGACTTGCTGGAAAGCAGCTCCACGGAGAAGGTCCTGGGAATCCTGGTGGACAAGAAGTTCACCATGAGCCAGCAATGTGCCCTTGTGGTCAAGAAGGCCAATGGTATCCTGCAGTGCATTAAGAAGAGAGTTACCAGCAGGTTCAGGGAGGTTCACCTCCCCCTCTACTCTGCCCTGGTGAGGGCACATCTGGAGTACTCTGTCTGGTTCTGGGCTCCCTGGTTCAAGAAACAGGAACTACTGGAGAAGAGTCCAACAAAGGCTACAAAGATTAATAGGGGATTGAAACATCTCTCTTATGAGGAAAGGCTGAGAGACCTGGGGCTGTTTAGCCTGGAGAAGAGAAGGCTGAGAGAGGATCTTATTAATGCTTATAAATATCTGAAGGTTGGGTGTCAAAGGGGATGGGGCCAGTCTCTTTTCTGTGGTGTTCAGTGATGGTACAAGGGGTAGTGGGCACAAACTGGAACACAAGAAGCTTCACATAAAGAAAAACAACTTTCCTTTAGGATGACAAAGCACTGGAACAGGCCTCCTGGAGAGTTTGTGGAGTCTCCTTCTCTGGAAACTTTCAAAACCTGCCTGGATGTGATCCTGCGTAACTGTTGTGCTGGTTCAGCCATCATCATTTTATGCTGCCATCAATCGCCTGATCACACCGGCCAATGCTGAACTCAGCAACATCCCCTCGTAAGTCTTCTTTCAAACAATCCTGCCATAGGTTCCTTTGGGCCCAGGTCCTTCGTTGCCCACTGTGGTGCCAGCATTGCCTGCTGGACACAACAGACAGAAATGGCTCCCTTCATGGACCTTCACATGGAAGGACATCACTGAGAGAGTTCAGCAAAATGCAGCCAGCCCCAACAGAAGCCACACCCAACAAGAAGCTCCTCGGACTGATTGGCTTCTGGTTGATATAGTCCTGGCCTCGCCCATCACAACCACAACCACTTGGGGGAGGGTGGAGCCACAAACACTGGTGGGCCAGGTTCTGCCTCTGGAACCTGAAGCCAGTGGGGAAAACAAAACATTCTGCTGGGCTGTGATTCATCCACAGGTCAACTTCAACTCGGGGCCCACAACTCAGGCCCCAGTGCTTCAGCAACCTGCTCTGGGCGAACCTGCTTTAGCAGGGGGGTTGGACTAGATGCTCCCAAGAGGTCCCTTCCAACCCCTACCATTCTGCAACTCTGTCAAGTGCTCCACATCCCTCTGAATCAATCAAACAATGGTTTAGATTACTGTAAAAGGAGAATTAAGAGCTATAAGTGACATGCTGAACAAGCAGTAAATGGTAATGTTCCTGAGCCCTGACGCCAAAAATGAGCATCAAGTAGGTCCTGTCCAAAAAAGAAGTATTAGCACCATCACACCAGCAGATACTGACGTAAGATGCTGGGATCCATCCAGGGAGGAATTTGGAAGAGAACGAACAATAAAAAGACAGGCATTGAGGTGACATCTGCAGAGGCTGAAGAACAATTTCCAGAGAATAAATGTCTTTTAATGAACTGAGGTTTAACTGTTATCAGTCCCCACTAGAGATCATTACTGTGAGAAACAATGAGAGCTGCTTGTATTGCTTTCTCCCTGCAGGACAGGAGGGAGGGAGAATAAACCTCTCTCCTTTTCCTCCAGTGTCAGCTTGTTACTGCCAGCACTGGCAATAATCAAATAAGCTTTATTCAGATGATAGCTGAAATTAGCAGATATTAACATCAAGTCTCTAGAAGGGTGAAAACAGGGAAAGAAAGCTTTAAATAAATAGACTAGAGTAATACTAAGAAATAGATGAAATTTATGGCAGAGTCTATGCATGAGGAGTCTAGCACAGAGCTACATCTAGACTTTGGGGCCTTGTCGAGACAAAACGCAACACTGCTGTAGCCATCCCCTCTCCTCCTGGCCTGTTATTACTGCTATCCCTGTGACAGCAGGGGCCCCTCAGAGCCCTGACCCCACTGTGGCATCTCCATGAGAGTGTAACAGAGAGGGCCTACGGGCCAGCTGCTGGACCACGCACTACAGAGTAGGGAGAGAGGGGCGATAAGGATGAGCTATCAGCAAGAATCCGGCGCAGCCACTGCGGGTGACGAGAGCTCAGGCCGGGTCTGAAGTAACACCCGCACAACATGGCGGCACAACATGGCGCCACAACATGGCGGCACAACATGGCGCCCCCTCCTGCAGCTCCCTCTGCGCATGCGCGCCAGACCGGCACGGCGCCGGAAGTGTGGTGCTGCGGTAGTGGAAGTAGCGTCGCAGGCGAGCGGAAGTGTGGCGACGAGACGGAAGTTGGGCGCCGCCGGTGGCGCGAGCGGTTATGTCGGCCTCTCTGTTGCGGCGGGGCCTGGAGCTGCTGGAGGCTCCGGGTGAGCCCTGGGGACCGGCGGGTGGGGGGTGGTTCCCGGCGTACGGCTCGAGTAACTCCGCCCCTCTTCCCGTTGCAGGCCGAGGAGGGGCCTGGTCGGGAGTCCAGCGGGGCCAGGATGGCACCAGGGCGGCGGGCGCTGCGAGGCGGAGGAAGCGGGCGCCGGGGACCGGCAGGAACAAGGCCACAGTTAAGGGCAGAGTCGTGAAGTCGGCGATAGGTGAGTCCCGACCCGCCGCCGGGGGGAGGGAGAAGCAGCTTTGCCGCCCTCCACCGCCCTCGCATCGGGTTCCCCTGTGGTGTTACGCAGCCACCCTCCCGGTCGCTTGTATCCATCCCTTTCCACCCTTTTTGGGTGCTCTTGTGGTGTCCCCCACTTAAGCACAGCCTGAGCTGTGGATGCGCCCCTGTCCTTGAGTTGTAGTGGTGCATCCTTTTCCTGGGGCCTTGTCGATCCTTCCGTGTCTCTCCTCATGTGCTGTCTGGATGAGCAGCTGATCTGTTTTGTCCCACTTTGCTTTGGCCTAGAGGAGTATCATAAGAAGAAAGCCGTGAATCATTTGAGAGAAAACCTGCAGTACATGTTGAAAGGACGAATTGCTGCAAACAAAGCCATCACAGAACAAGTAAGACTGTCATTTCTTTGGGGTTTTGCTTCCACTGAGGAACACAGGTGAATGGGGATCATCCCTAGATATTCCAGCTTAGACCCTGTGCAAAGGAGTCAAGTTAAGTTTCTTTGTGCAAGCATCCTTAAAGAATTCCTGTGTGCACTGGTAAAATAACTTACTAAGCTTTAAACTCTTGTTGGTATGTTGTCACTTAGTATGTTCTCTGATACTACTTAAAATGTACTGAGATTTGGTTTTTCTTAATTACCAAAGATATTTCTTAGCCTCAGCTGGCAAAGACACCCTGGTTCAGACCTTCTCCTTACTGTTGATCAAACTGGTCTTCTCTGTAGCTGGAAGCTGTTTAGCAAGGAACCAGATGTACTGCTCATGTAATAGGAATTTCAAAGCGTCTTGAATGATGTTTCTCATAACCTGAGAATTTCACCAGTGGTCTTCCACAAAAGGTAGTCCCATGCCAGGATTTGAAGAGAGTAGCTGACACTGCTAGAATCTTGGGCTATTTTTATGAGATACAGGCTGTTAACTTAAACCAAGTAGTTTAGGCCAGTGTTTCTCACACTGGAGATTGTGAAAAGAGGTGACAGTATATTAGAAAACGCTGAGGGAATTCCACAACTTGTAGGGTTTTTCAGGCTGTCTCATGGAGAGACTGGATAAAAGAGGTAATAGTTTCATGAAAGGTCTGAATTGAAATCTGTTTCTATCTCTGTGACAGTTACCAGAGAGTAGTTTTCATATTTGACTCCAAATACTAAGTTGGTATTTGCTGTTGTCCCAGTGATCTGCTTTGGTTAACTTCAGTGATGGCCTCTCACTTTTCTTTGAAGGTTATAGCAAGGTACTGGTAAAATAGGATGCTGCAGGGGAGCTTGGAAATCACTGTTCTGTGGTTTGGTCTGGGTAACAATGACTCTTGTTCTTTCCTTTTTTATTGTCTGAAGGTTCTGGCGCAGAACAGAGGCAGGAAGTCAAAAGATCAGCCTCCAAAGAAGGCAGCAAAGAAGCCCGAGGGCACTGTCTTTACTGAGGAAGATTTCCGTAAATTTGAAAGAGAATACTTTGGGAGACCATAAAAAGTTTGCAGCTCCAGCTTTTCTGCAGCTGAGTGCACCACCTGAAGGTGTTTGTGATGGGACATTGGAGATGTGCCTCTGTCAGCAGGTGCTTCAGTGTCAGGCTTTCAGAGCAGCCACATCTCTGCAGGACTTGCTACTGGCCAGCCAGAGCCACAGAGGCTCTCTTGGCTCTGAGATGTGTGGTCCTTATAATGATCTCCCTCCAGCCAACATGACATATATACTTAATGTAGAGGAGTGGACCAAGCCAAATACAGATCTTGCTCTCTTTCATCAGGATGTAAAGCTTCTAGCACCTCTGTTACTTGGCAGGGAGCATTTAAAATACTATATCTGAACGGAGAAATGTCTTTGACCAGCAGTAATAAATCATCAGAAGAGAAGGCCCACTGAAAGACTATTAAACCTGAGTTGCCCTGCACTTTCTGTTCTTATTACAGCCTCTCTCAGGTTTTTTAGTCATTGCAAAAACTTTTTATATGTCATTTGATTAAATTGTTGCAGACTCTGCCTCTCTTTGCCTTTGTAATAGTGATAGTCACAGCCTACAATTGATGAAGACAAACCATGTTACTATTCTGATCCAGGCATCCCTCTCTTTGGGATGACTCAGCTGTGATTCATCTTGACACATGTATTTAATCTTCCCTCTGACATGCTCAGGCCTTCAGTGAGGGTAGGATGCAATGGAGATGACTCCTGTTTTGCGTATTCAGTCTTCCCAAGGAAGAGCTCTCACATGGAGAAAGTTGTCCTTTGGGTGCCTCTCACTGAGGTGCAGCCACACCAGGAGCACACAGATGCTGGGTGCTGCCGGCTCCTGTAGCCAGGAGGGCTTGTGACCCAGATGTTAGCCTCGGCATGACAAGTTAAAAACTAGCCAGAGGTTATGGTCCTGGGCTGTAGGGAAGTTTTTTCTCTCAGACTGCTGCCGAGTTCCCAGCTGCAACAAACAGAAGGCCCAGCAGGTGGGAGTGTTGTTCCAGACACTTCCTTGCTAAACCACTGTAAATGCCCTGGGGAGCTCCTGCCACTGCCTTTTCATGCCCCTTACTTAAGAAGATAGGTAAAAAGAGTTCATGGAATTGTAGAATGGTTTAGATTGGAAGGGACCTTTCAAGATCATCTAGTTCCAACCCCCCTGCCATGGCAGGGACACCTCCTACTAGATCAGGCCAACCAGGACTTCATCCAGCCTGGTCTTGAACACCTCCAGGGATGGAGCATCCACAACTTCCCTGGGCAGCCTGTTCCAGTGTCTCACCACCCTCTAAGTAAAGAATTTCCTTCTAATTTCTAATCTAAATCTACCATCTTCCAGTTTGAACCCTTCATCCTACCACTGCAGGCCCCTGTGAAAAGTCCCTCCTCAGCCTTTTTGTAGGCCCCTTCAGATACTGGAAGGCTGCAATAAAGTCTCCCCTGAGCCTTCTCTTCTGCAGGCTGAACAAGCCCAATTCTCTCAGCCTGTCTTCATAGAAGTGTTTCAGCCCTCCATCTTTGCAGTCCTC
>VYZX01008663.1:0-16272 GCA_013401335.1 Brachypteracias leptosomus | reverse complement strand
GGGCCCACATCTTCTTTAGCCCTCCTTTTATCACTGATATACCTATAGAAGCTTTTCTTGTTGCCCTTAATGTCCCTGGCCAGATTTAACTCTATCTGGGCTTTTGCTTTCCTAACCTGAATGCTGGCTGCTTCTTTGTAGTCCTCCTAGCCCACCTGTCCTCATTTCCAATCTTTGTACATTCTTTTTTTGCACCTGAGTGAGTCCAGGAGCTCCTTGTTTATCCACACAGGCCTCCTGGCATTCTTACCCGCCTTCCTCCTTTTGGGGATACATCGCTCCTGGGCCTGGAGGAGGCGTTCTTTGAATACTGACCAGCTTTCCTGGGTCACTCTCCCCTTCAGGGCTTTGTCCCACAGTACTTCATCAAGCAGGTCCCTGAAGAGGTCAAAGTCTGCTCTCCTGAAGTACAGGGTGGTGAGTTTGCTGCACACCCTCCTTGTTGCCCTGAGGATTTTGAATTTTGTCATTTCATGGTCGCTGCAGCCAAGGCTGCCCTTGAGCTTCACGTTAGCCACCAGCCCCTCCTTGTTGGTGTAGACAAGGTCCAGCATAGCACCTCTTCTTGTAGGTTCCTCTACTACCTGGAGAAGGAAGTTGTCATTGATGCATTCCAGGAACCTCCTGGATTGCCCGTGTGCTGCCGTACCATCCTTCCAACAGATATCCGGGTGATTGAAATCCCCCATGAGGACCAGGGCTTGTGAACATGAATCTGCTCCTGCCTGCCTATAGAGGGCCTCATCCACTCCTTCATCCTGGTTAGGTGGCCTGTAGCAGACCCCGACTATGATAGTGCCTTCCCTTGCCTTTCCTAAGTTAAGGAGGACTAATGCCAAGGTTTGGTTAGACTCAGGAGTTGATGAGGAGACAACATGAACAGTGGGATTAAGTGCACCCTTGGCAAGTTTGCTGATGACACCAAGTTGTGTGGTGTGGTTGACTCACTGGAGGGAAAGGATGCCATCCAGGGGGACCTTGATTAGCTTGAGAGGTGGGCCCATGCCAACCTCATGAAGTTCAATGGGGCCAAGTGCAAGGTCCTGCGTCTGGGTGGGGGAAATCCCAAGCACAAATACAGGCTGGGCAAGGAGTGGATTGAGAGCAGCCCTCTGGAGAAGATCTTGGGGGTGTTCGTGGATGAAAAAATGAATATGAGCCAGCAATGTGCACTCACATCTCAGAAAGAAAATCACATCCTGGGCTGCATCAAGAGAAGCATGGCCAGCAGGTCAAGGGAGATGATTCTCCCCACGTACTCTGCTCTTGTGAGACCCCACCTGGTGCCTGGTGAGACACTGGAACAGGTTGCCCAGAAAGGTTGTGGATGCCCCCTCCCTGGGAGTGTTTAAGGCCAGGTTGGATGGGGCTTTGAGCAACCTGGTATAGTGGGAGGTGTCCCTGTCTCTGGCAGGGTAGTCGGAACTAGATGGTCTTGAAGGGCCCTTCCAACCCAGACCATTCTGTGATTCTATGATTCCAAGGGGCTTGGCTGACCCAAGCAGCAGCTGCTTAGATGTCAGCAGTGGTGGGAATTTGGTATCCCTTCCCTGCCCTCTGATTATAATTCCTGGTGCTGTCCTTTTAAGTCTGTACCTTCTCTTGTGTTCTTTCCCTCTTGTCTGCATAGGAGGGAAGGTCACCCAGATGTATGAGGTCCAGACAGTGGAAATAGTGAATGTACTGGAAATTGTGTAATAGCATGGGGGAGAGGATTTCTTGTAATAGGATCAAGTTCAACTATCTGTATCCGAAAGTGGTAAATATAGAACAGTTCAAAGACCAGTTCCCTTCTTTTTAAGTTTGTTCTTGCTTCCTAAATTTAAAATAAATAAATAAATAAATAAATAAGAAGAATGACTGTTTGCTTCTTAAAAGGATGGAAATACTATTGTTTGAAAAAGCAGTTTAGCAAAATATGACTGCAGCACGTCTCTTAAAAACCTCTGCCCTCTGTGCCTGCTTTGGTGTGTGAGCTGGTCTGACACATGCAGCATTGTGTGGAGCTGTCTTGAAGACAATTAGTGTGATAAAGCTGTCCATGCCACAACCTGAGTTTTGAAAGATTTCTGGGGTGTTGCATCTGCCCTCATCTTCTGTATTTGGCAGTTCCTTTGACCTTATGGAGGCCCTTCATGTCACCCCCTGCACCTCCTTTACCAGTTCCTCCTACGCACCCTGATTTCTGTGGTTGTTCAGCTCCTGGGCCCTTCTGCAGGCTGAGGAAAGCAAAACCCTCCTTGATTGCTCCAGAAAGGCACACTGAGGGTAACACGGTTCACTCTCTTTGTACACAACCCAGTTTATTTGCTTGCAAATGTAAGCAAACAGGAAAGCTGTTCCTTCAAAGTTAATGAGGAACTTTAAAGTGGGGCCCAGAGCAGTTTTCCCCAAGGATAATAACACCCAACTCTGTGGAGTTTTATAGTTGTATGCAGCTCTTGTTATTGCCTGGAAACACTATTAGGGCCAACACAAATAATCAGCATACTTCTTTTGTGTCTCTGTGCCATAAGATGTTGTATTGTTTAAGAGGGTAAAGTTACCTGACAGACTGGATTTTGCCATCTAAAACCAAACCTGGTTGTACAGCCAACAGTGCCCTTACCTAAATTTATTAAACTTAATTTTGTGTGAGGAAGGTAAAGCAAACAGGAGTGAAAGGGTGGCTCTAGATGAACCATCTTCTACTAGGGCAAAGATCTGACGTGTTCTAGCCTTGATTTTCCCCCTCTCTAGCAGAGCAGGAGCTCCTATGAAATAACAGCAGTGCCACCTGCACACTAGGTAGATAAGGACATGAGGTGGCCCCTGAGGGGAATGTCTTCGAGCTAGAGGGGAGAGTAGGTACCAGCCAGCTGCATGTGCCTGGTGATAAGCTAAAGCTAAGCATCTGACCTAGTTAGAGATGTCCCTGCTTATTGTAGGAGGGTTGAACTAGATGACCTTCAGAGGTCCCTTCCAATCCATTCTATAATTCTATGATCTCAATACTCTGTGTTACGGTCTAGTCATGCCTAGTGCATGCCAGCTCCTTGGCTGTGCTGGGATCACAGGAGGTGGCTATCTTAGAGCAACCTGGGCCACCACTCTGTTCCTTGCAGCCAGACTTGTCTGTCCCATGTAAGAGAGAAGAGGGGGTTCTGGAAGAAGCAGATGCCACAGGTGCTTTTCCTGGTTGGCCTCCAACCTCGGGTTCCCATGCTGGAAGCTCACACGCTGCAGCCCTAACCCCGGGACCTGCCGGACGGCATTTCTCTCCAGCGCAGCAGTGAGCAAAGGTGCAGGGCGAGGGCTGCGTGCTGGCTGAGCTCAGCGGGCTGCTGGCTCTCTTCCCAGCTCTGCGACACCAGCTGAGCATCCTGCAGCAGAAAATAGAGGTAGCTGAGCTAGGGAAGGAGGAGGAGGGTGCCATCTTACAGTGCATCCCCACCCACACCCAGCAGGCAGTCAGAATGGGAGGCGGCAGCAGCAGCTTTAATATAAATGCAAATAAAAGCTCTGGGGGGTTATTAATGTGGTAGAACCTTTCAAGGAAAATGGTTTGGAGGAGGGAAAATAGTTCCCAGATGCTCAGTGTTGAGCTAGCTTACTGTGAATAAGATTCATCAAGTCGGTTAATGGCCTATTGCTGCCTCTGTTGTGTGAATGGAAAGCACACGGGAAAATTTGTTTGGATGGGTACGAGCTAATGTAAGTTGATACACCCTCTGCCGTGTCAGCAAGTCTTTACTTCCTTAGAATAGAAAGCAAGAACAGGTAATATCAGCATTATATGTGTATTTGGAGAGAGGAGGACTGTAAACCGAGAACACATGATTGCTCAGGACACTAATTAACCAACTTCTTGCCTCTGAAATGACGTTGCAGCAACAAACCTGGCTGCCAGTGAACAAAGGCAGACTGTAAAACTTGCTCTGGTAAACAACACCTAAAATGCAGAAAAAGCTGTGAGGGAAACCAGCAGGGGAGAGTCCTAAAAGTGCTTTTGAATCTCAGCCTCTGGTTTATTTTTCATGACTGATTTCCATTTCAGTCTTGCTGATCACCAACACAGCATCAGCACCTACATCAGCACCTTCACCCACAAGCTCCTGAACACCCTGGGTAAGGGACTGGTTATTGTAGAAAGGGTGCACAGCAGCAGCACCCTGAATAGCTCACAAAAGAGAAGTTAGAGCAAAAGGAAGTTTCTCATTTTGAGACAAGAAGCTCCACCAATTCAACTAAAAATGAAGAGTGTAAAAGAAGGCAGGCTGCATAATGCCTCACAGCTCAAAATGTGGAACTCCAGCCAAGGCAGGCTGAAGACTGAGTAGGTTTGAGACGGATTAAAGGTCTGCATGTCTATCCATAGTTACATTAAATAGGATTAACAGTGCCAGCCACTAACTGGTGGGGACAGGGGAAATAAAAAGCATGAAGGTTGCTCTGCAGTTGCCCACAGGGTTACATGCACCTTTTTCTGAACAAATTAGCTGTTGGCCAGACTAACCTGGCCAAGTTGGTTAGTAATCTAGCCAAGTTGGTCTGTCCTAAGCTGCATCATCTGAGTGCCAGCAAGATCATTTATCTCCTTAAATGGGGAGCAAAGACTAGGTCTCCTGCTCCCACTGTCTACATGCTGCAATGCAGACGCAGGGGAGTTAGAGAGCTAAGAGATCCTCTGTCCTATATAAATTAAGCTGGCACATCTGCTGCTCTTGGAACTCGCTCCCTGCCATTTTTCAAAAGGGTGTGTATGTGTGAAGGAGAGGAAAAGAGCAGCTGAAGGAGAAATGAGAGGCGGCTAGCCATTGCTTGGAGAACACCCACCCATGTAACAGGGAAATTAGAGCTTGTGGGTAGAGCTAGCTTCATTCAGTGGCTTGTGACACTGTGTGAGTATGCTGAAAATAATGCACAGACAGCATACCTGGGATACCTGAGCAGCCAAAATAGTACTGCCTGGGTTGGGGGACTGAAGTCCTCTGTTAACTTACAAGGCCCAATTTGTGGGCCTGAAGCATTTCAATGAAAAGTCAGCTAAGATGAGATTTTTTTGGCCCAGGAAAGGATGTTCATGGTGAGACCCCAAGACTGTCTTTGCACTGGAAGTGAGGTGTAACAGATGTATATGTGCTGGACCGCAGGGCAGGGCTGTAAATACAGCAGGAGGACAGAGGAAGGTAGGTTGTCTCCAGAAGCTACTTGAACCATATTAAGAAAAAAATGAGTAGGTACAAGATGTAAATTATACATATAGGACAACACAGATCCTGTTGTTTCTGAAGGTCTAAGACTATGGAAAGATAAAGAAAACTGGTGTTATTCTGGCCAAAAATGTATAGGTTTCCCACCCCCAAAAAAAGGCTTTCTGAATTAGAAATGAGTTTAATAAGTGGAGAAGAAGGGTGGCTACATAACAGTGAGGGCTGAGGGAAGCAAGGGACATCACAAAACAGAGAAAGTATATGGATATGCCAAGAACAGAAGCTGAACCATACCTTAAAAAAAGGTGAGGCAATACTTAAAAAAGCTATGGGAAATGCGGGCAAGAAAAAGAATGTATTTTTTTCAAGAGAGCACGTGACTCCTTTCTAGAAACAACCTGGCTTTGGGGCTAGGGGAGAGGGGACTGTGACAGGACTACTGCTGTATGAAATTGTTTCCATCAGAATAACCCACATTTTCTTTCTACCAGTCCAGCTCAGCAGCACTGGGGGTGCATTTATCTCCCAAAGGGCAGCCTGTCCTTGCAGCTATTTCTGGGCTTTCTGCCAGGGCAAAAGCTATTTGGAATATTTTATCATCGTTCTTTCTTCACTCTCCAAAGCTGCAGCTGGGGATTTATTTTCATAAATGTGCTGCAAAGGTGCATCTGGTTCTCCACAAAGGCATGTGAAGAAGTTGTCAGCAGTGGTGGTTTCCTCTTTTCATTTGCAAAGAGAAGTGCAAGCACCTGGGTCTCTCTAAAGGCAGGGTGAAGAGGAAGGTGGTTATAAATAATCATGATAACAGCAGAAACAAGCTTGTGAGAAGGGGCCGTATGTTGTCAGAACAGCTTTGCAAGCAGCGAACCACCAGGGGTTCTTTGATTATGTATGGAAATACTGGGCTCCTGTTCACCACGAGGTACAAAATCAGCTAAGGGATTGGCAGCCTGAGAGTCATGCACACTGTGCGTGTGAAGTCCACTTCACTGCCTTTAATTCAGAGGAAAAATAACTAAGACAGAAATCCCATCAGCCGTGCCAACTTCAAATTCAACTAGCTTTTACAGAACATGTGTTGGGGGAATTCTGCTGCTTCCATATATGTAGATGAACTGGGCTCCTCCAGGGGTAGGTAAAGCCTCTGTTTCCTGCACTAAAACCTATTTCTGGACATAGTATCAGACTGTATGGAAGCCACAAGGAGCTGATTGAAGCACATTTGTTCTGAGAGGCTGTGAGAAACAGAAGACAGCTCCTGCAGTTTGGAAAACATAAAATCAGTCACCAGGCAGGAGGCTATCACACTCTTTCTCCCATGGGCTAGGGTTTGTAACGTGATGGTGTCCTTGGTGTTCTGCGGCAGGCTGGACAAGCTGCTGGGCTGCAGAGCCAAGTGGTGTCATGCTGGTTGTGCCTAACAGAAGCCTGGAGAAAAAGTCTAACTGAAAAACAGAGAGGAAGAGGCAGCTCTAATCTCCTGCCAGTGTAAATTCTTAACTAAGTTACTAAGTATGGAAACATGGCGTCATTTCAGCAGGTGTTGCATAAGGTTGCCATATTGGCTGCCTCTGCAAAGCTGCAAGCTCAGAGCCTCAGCAACAGTGACACCAACCACTCTTTAAGGGCAGGTTTCTGGTTCTCCTGCAAGGAATCCTATAAAACGCACACATGGATACAGGGCAGAGAGCAAAGCAGCACGGGTGTGTCATGCATTCCTTGTCTCCTGTTCCAGCTCTGATCTTCCTTCCCTGGAGTGAGGGTAATTTAGTAAATTGGAACTACATACTCTCTGGAGGGCCGTAGAAATCAGAATCATGTAGTTGCTGGCCAGCACAGACACTGTCTCACCTGCCTGCAGAGCATAGACTCAAAGAAAAATTTATTTTAAAAAAATTATTTTAATTTTTTAATTAAAATTTATTTTGGTCAGGGGTGACAGCCCTGCCATGAGATGGGGGCTAAATGTGCTGACAATCTTTCCAGGCTTTGGGTGAGCTGAGTGAGGGCTGCAAAATACACCTGCTACCCCTGCAGACTGGGCTGCTGCTGGGTTTAAGCAGATGGGGCAATGGCTCCAAGAGAAGTAGAGGTGGTTGCCCCCTGATTGGAAAGAGGTAGCAGTTTGGGGAGGAGGGTTTTCCCCAGCAGAAGAGACACTTGCTCATACTTACACCAGTTATCATGTTTTCTGTGGCTCAACTGCGACTATGCACATAGTCACCTCAGATGCAGATCTGACCTATCAAGGGACTGTCCTGCTCAATGGGCTTTCCTGCCTAGAATTATCCCCCTCCCCAACCTGGCAGGTCCAGCTGATCTGAAGGAAACCTATGAGGTTGTTCTACCTCCCAAAACAGAATAGTCCCTTATGCCTGCATGCAGTCACCAGTAAGCACTGGAGAACAAAGCAGCACTTAAAAGCAGGACCTCAACATGCCTGCCAGTTTGTATTTATATGGTGCATAGCAGTCAGAGCACTTGTCCAGGAAATGGCAGATGGGGCAGATACTCCCATGAAGGTGAGGAGGCTGGGCTGAGATTACTCAAAAGACAGGGAACTCACTGTCTCATGGAATCCAAGGTGGGGGTCTTAGTTACCCACATCACTTTCAATGTGGCATAGCCCTAACTCTTGGCAGGCAGTCTTTCTGCTGTGATTTAAATAGCAACCATGTCACTCAGCCACCAGCTGTAAACTCAGACAGATTAAGTGACCACCAAGAGTCTGGTTCACTCAGCCTTCCCTGCCAGCAAGTCACTGCCTGCTGCCAGCAGCTGCCTACTTCTCCTGCCTGCTGGAGGAGGCTTCATGCAACAGGTCCGAGCGCACAGTTGGTATCCTGTGTTGCAAATCAGCTCCTGGCTTGGGCAGTGAAGAGGGCTGGAGGACTGCAGCCCTAACTTGAGGACTGTGTCAGAATCCAGGACCTCCATGAAGCTGCAACTGGACAATTTTCTATTACCATTAGGTACCTTTTCCCCTCTTGCTCCAGCCAGTCCTGAAGCCACTGTACAGTGTGTGCACACCAGCCAGGCTGGGACCTGCAGGTGCCTGAGCTGGGCAGCTTACTGGGTCACGTTGGTGCAAGCAAGAAGAAATCTTAACTCCTCAGGGAAGTATGTGTATGTCCACATGCCAAAGCTGGCTCCAGCAGGCCGAGCAGAGATTAGGTGCTGCTAAATCTGAGTATCAGTGGACACATAAAAAAAAATTCCAAAACACAGAAAACAACCCCATATAAAATTATTAGAAATATCACCCCGCAAATCCTGAAGCTCCATTAGCAGAGTACAGCCATGCTGGATGTGGAATTTCACTGACATCGGGAACCACACAGAAACTAGAACCAACCACAAAAAGAAATTTCCTTGCATTGAGTGGCTAAACACACCCACTAATGAAAGGGCACCAATTAATATCTACAGGCAAGAAACCCCTCCTGCTACCCAGGCTTCTGCCTGTCATCTCTGTGTTCAAGTTCTCTGCAGAGTGTAATGGAAAGACACCATCACAGCAGGGTTGAGTTTCTTTTCCCAGATGCACCTTTTCTGCTGCCACACTCCAGCACCACAGCCTGAACTTGCCTACCGCGGCCCGGCCCAGCAACACAAACCCCAGGAGCCAGAACCCCAGGAGCCAGGCTGCAGCTCGCTGTCAACAACCCCTGTCCGCAGGGCACACGCTCCACTGGCTGACTCAGGAGCAGAGCTGAACCAGCTTTATGGACCCAGCTCATCTGTTCCCTTGGTAGAAGTAAAATTCATCTTTACACCTTAAAATTTGCCTTTTCAGTAGCTACTTGAAGAAGCCTCCAAGTCTTCCACACTTTCATCCACGAACATCTTCCATCACTAAGAGCACTGAGTAACCCCATCTGGCCCAGTTCACATACCAGTATGAGGGCAGCCCCTACCCCACCCCCACCAGCCTTGGCCACAAAACACACGTCCTGCTCTTTTTGGACCTTTGGTGACTCACAGGAAGGAGAAACTGGAAGTACCAGCTCAACACTGCTGTTACTTGTTCTGGACTTGGATCTCCTAGCAAGCCGAGTATTTCTTAAACTTGTGTTCACAACTGATGTTTTTCTCGTGTTTTGCACCCTGAACCATTCACCTCCCTTCAGAAGGTTCAAGTCAGCCAAGTCTGAAAACCAACCCCTCCCACCATGTTGTCTTTTATTGACCTCATGTATCTTGTATCATCTAGTCTTATCTTCTAACTTCTTTAAATGGGATTACGCCTTTGCTACTGAGACTTGGGGCACCTTGGTACAATCCCCCCACATGTTATTTTTTACCAAATGTAATTTTTGTAGGAAGCCACTGTATGCATTGAGCAGTTGAAGCACTCTGGGCAGTCACCCCACATCCACTGCCCCATGGAGTATGTAGCACACCCCAGCATGTGGACACTCCCTTAAGACATGAGCAGTACACCCCATAGCTTATTGTGTATTTATACCTTGGTTTGGTGCAAGTTCTGCTCATTTGACAGGTACCCAGTCATCTCACACCGGAACTACCAGGTTTACTATAAAATAATTTATTAGACAACAATACACAGCTTTAGCAGCAAGCTTATATACATGCACATCACAACTGCTGACTACCCTACTCAGGGACTCTAGCTCTTTTGCCCTTGGCCTTGCGTACCTCTTCAATCAGATCTTTTAAGTACTGGATTTCCTTACTAAGGGAATCTGCTTTCTCTTTCAGGGCCTGGTTCTTCTGCTCCAACTCTCTGCACTCCCCAGACAGTGCCTCCTGTTCTGCCCTTTTCTTCTGCCGGTAGCGTGTGGCAGCTGTCTTATTCTGCTCCATCTTTTTCAATTTCTTATCTATCTTCTTTTCTTTCACCTTTGCTGACACTACCTTCTCTGCAGGATGATCATATGGTTTGGCCCGCACAGAGCTACAGCTGGCATCTGCAGGGAACTGGCTGTCATTGTGGGATCCAACTGAATTGGTAGGACTATGTTGGGGTGTTCCCAGGTAGGAGTCTGGGCTCATGCATATTCCACTATCATCAGAATGGTTCTCCTCCTCTTTCTCAGACTTGGCAATCACTACCACAAAGGTGGGGCCCTCCTGTTTTCTTTCTCCTTCCAGAACATCCACTTCACTACCTAGTTCTAAACTAAAGGAATGGTCTGGAGTGGAAGTCAGAGACCCTGGGGAGAGGGGAAAAGACCAAAGGGAAGTCAATGGGGCCATTGGATCTGCTCCAATTGGAGATTCAGGGAGATGGGTGATTAGGTCAGTTATCAGTGGAGGTTCTTTGTTGTGAAATTCCTGGATGGGAGGGTTAAATAGGAGATCACACGTGTCTTCCAACGTGGCCATCAGCTCGTCTGGTGAGACGGTGGCTTCCAGATTACCTAACAGGGCATCAAAATCAAATTCCTTCAGATCCATCTTCTCCACCATCCACTCCATGCCAGAGAAGGCATCCTCTGCACAATTAAAAAAATAGAATTCAGTAAACTAGCAACCACTACAACTCAAGCTTCTCAAAACAATCTACAAACTCATTTTTAAGGTCTTCCCTCTCTCTTGTATTGCCATATATATAAATTAAAAAAAAAAATCCCCTGCCATTTAGCTGCACAGACTGCAGTGTACAATGTAAGCTGTCAGCTGTTCTGACATTCCATCCCTCTTACTCCATCACCAGAAAAATTCTGGGCCATCTGAAACATATGGCCATGCTTGTTTCTTGTGACCTCTACCAGGGACTAACACTGTAACAGCTGGTACGTTATTATTATTAAAGGCACAACAGAAGTGTCACTATCCTGTGCCAGTCCAGTAACCAGCAATTCTGTATTGTGCAAGCAACACAGCGCACACACTTTCCAAGCAGAGATAGACATGTGAGTGTGCCTTCGCATTTAAGAAAATCAAAATTGTTAGGTTTTTGTATCAGAATGTTACTGAATGATATTATGTGCCATTTATGCAAGTAAGAAAGATCTTACCCTGGCTGCTATCTATGGTGTTGCCTAAACTGTCCACAGCAAGCCAATTGGAGGAGACTGCCTTAGCCTTGTCGCTGGAGAACCCATGCGAACTGAGGGGCTCGGCCACCTCCAGGTAGTCATCTAGGAGTCCCAGACTTTCCTCAGCCACCGAACACGGCTGGCTGAAGGGGGATAATGAATCCCCCAACAGCATCTCGTTGTTCAAGAGGCTCATCTTCGTCAGTTTTTAATGCTTTGATGTCAAAGGATGTAGACAAGTAGACGGTCTTTTTGTCGACTACAGCAATGCTGCTGTGTGGTGCCTTGAAAAACCTGCAAATATAACTTTAATCCATTAGTACTCGTTCAACCAGCACAGTAGATATTTAAAAGCAATAGCACTTCAGGAAGTATGATGCTACTCTACAGACTTGTATGACTCCTGCATTTTTGGGACTGCTGCTCAATTGACACGTTAACATCTTTACACTTCCCTTGCTGAAAGCTTCCCAGAAGCAGACACCGGCTCCAGTGCCGTAATCCCACCAGGGCCATCTGGCTTCCTCATGCCCAAAGATGGGGGGGCGGCCACCACGGGCCCCGCCCACCCGCACTGTGACTCATGCCCACGCCAGCAGCTGCGGCCATTTCGTGATCCTGCCGCCTCCCTTTCCCCACCACGCCAGCAGCCGCCATTTTGTGTCTTGCCACGTTTCCAAAGGAGCTCCAGCACCGGGTGCCTCCAGCTGCTGCCCGGGCTTTACACGGGCTGCATCAAGCCAGATGCCGAGGATGCAGCGAGAGAGACGACGTGGGAAAGGGTAACATGGACCTCCCTGAAGCAAGGTTACTAAATGGGGTGTCTGAGTGAGAAACCGAACCTGTCACACACACTGCCTTTTACTGGAATTTCCAGAGGGTTACGAAAGCCCTCCAGATGATAGCATACTTAAGGCTACGGTTTAAAAAGACTACAGTGCTGCTGCCACTTTATCAAGAGCCCCTGTTCTGCTACTCGGCCCATAGACCACATGCTACTTCAGACTCTCAGAATCTGTCTCTAATTCCCAATTTCCACCCACCTACAGAAACCTTTCCCCACCCAGATTAAAGAAGCCCTCCCCAGAAACGTGCTACTCTTACTCCCACGAAAGCCCCATGAAATAGGAACGTCTCAAACTTTCGAGAACAGGGTTTTCCTGAATGACTTAAGACACGGGAAATTCTCCTAATTTCTTCTCAAATGGCATTTCCTGCCATTTCTGACACTCGCTGCCTCGAGGAGGCTGAAGACCCCAAGCGTACCCCATTTTATCATCAAGATTCTTTTTTTTTTCCTGAGAGATATCATCTATTACCATACCGATGAAAAAAACCGCCCCCGATGCCTCCTTAGAGGAGAAAAGAGGGCGCCTAGCAACACAGGGGAGAGAATACCCGTCCCTTCCACACAATACTCACGCCATGGTTGCAGATGCCGGGGATGTGCTGAGGCCGCCGCCGCTGCTGCTGCGCCTGCTGCACTGGCCGATGCCGCCGCTGGCCCTGCCGCCCTTAAATAGCCATGGCGGCCAGGGGAGGGGAAGCTGCTCCTGTCCGCTCCGCGCGGGAGGCTGTTTGCGCGCACAGACGCTACCACTGCTTCCACCTTCACGACCAGTCACACAATGAGGTAGCACCGCGCGCGCGCCGCCTTTATATATGAGCCGCCTTAAGCAAAACAAGATCCGGCTCTGAGGTGTCCTTCCGCCAAGCGTCACCTGCCCCTCACTAGTGGTCGCCGGCCTGTAGACCATCTGTCTGGACCTCTCTCCTGCCATTTCGCTGTGGGTTAAACACAGGAGCCGACGGCAAAGGCGACCAGTCCACGACGGAGGGGCAGCGGGGGGACTACATGGTGTACATCCGCAACCGCCTCTCCACCAGGCGAGGCCGCGTCACGTGACCGGAGCAGCTGAGGACGCTCCCCCCGCCCTTCCCGCGGGGAGCGTTGGCGCGCGCGCGGGGTTGCTTCGCGTTTAACCGCCAACAAAGCTGGGGCGCGCGCACAGGAGGTGTCACGCAGTTCGCCACGTGGGAAGGGGGGCGCTCATTGGCTAGAGGCGCGTTGCTCGCGGTCCCCGAGCGCTGCCATTGGCCAAGGTCCGGAGGCGGCAGATGCTGAGGGGTTGGGGCGAGGAGGAGCCCCCAGGGCGGGACATGGCGGCGGGGCGGGAGCGGCTCCTCTCCCAGCAGACCTGCGTCCTCGCTGGCATGTGCCTCTCGAAGCAGCGTGTGTTCCCCCCTTTAATTTTCAGCGGCCCCTTTTGTTCTCTGCACAGAGTTCTGCCGAGGTCAGGCCGGGGCTGGGGCTGTTGCTCAGGCCGAGGCGCTGGCGTGGCTCCCGTGAAGCGCTAAGGCGTTGAGCCACCGTGGCCTCCTGCTCCTTGAGATAACGTGTCTGCCCACGGCAGCGTCACCTTCTCGCCCTGCCAGCTCCACGCATGCAGAGCTCAGATTATGTCTGCTTCAGGGCCCGGGCTGTGTGTTTGCATGCGTGAGGGAGCCGGTGTCTGGCCTGAGCCTGCCGGCCTCAGCAGCCATGGCACAGTATCGACCTGGAGTGGTTCATGCAGAGCTCTGCTGGAGAGCCGTGCTGCTGAGCAGATGAGAGCATGAGTCTAATTAGTGCCTTCAACCTATGGAAGAACTAGAAATGAAGTTGGTTGTTCCCCAGCTGAGAAATGAGAACTTCATCTCCTGCCATGCAGTTTCATTCTGACACAGTTCCTTCTCAGTTCTCTGTGCAGGCATTACTCAGACTGATGTGAGCATTTAATGGATCACCCACATAGCCTCACTGCTGTAAAGGGCAGCATCACCTTGGAAAGTTTTTAAGTTGCAATTTCACATGTTTTATCTGTTGTAAATAAACTCGTTGCCTGGAAAGATCAGTCCTCTTCCTCCCCTCCTCCCCTGCCATTCCTGGCTATACAGTTCCACCAGTCTGGCCCTCAGTAAGCCAACTCATCCAGCTAACCCAGCAGGAAACTCATGAGGGTTTGCTGCTGCTTTCAGTCCCTTCATCATTCCACTCAGGTCAGACAAGTGTCAGTCAGCTTTGTTAAGCTGGGAGGATCAGTACCTGTGTGCTTCCTCACTGTGTCAGAGTCATTCACCTTCAAATGGCTGGTTTTCCATGTTGCTAACCTCACAACGTGCCATCAGCTCTGAGAGCTGCACTGGGTCCTTGCTTGTTCAAACATCATAGTCCAGTAGGTCAAATTGCTCATGACTACTTCTGCAAAAGGCTCCACTGTTTTCCGGTTAGGGTCTCAGTAGTATTTGTAGAAGAAAGCCACAGTCTTCACTGAGTTTGCTCAGGTGTAACTGCCTGAAACTTGCTAAATGACTGATAATTTGCAAGGACAGGCATGACCCAGTTTCTACTTTTAGCAGTCTGATGTTACCACCCTCACTACAAAGCAGAGTATGTCACTCCACATCTGTAAACTGAACACTAGCTGCTGAACAAACGCAATATTTCCTCCAAGTTGGTTTGTTGGGGTTTGTTTTGTTTTGTTTTCTAGAAGCAAGCAGAGATTTTGGAATGACTCATTAACATGGAAAAATGTCCTCCAATGCCAAAAAGGTCCACAGTAGCGATGGAACAATCTGAGATGACTGTTCTGATAAATACACCATGGAGCAGGCAGATCTTGCTTCAAAGCAAAATTTAGAGGATGCAGCAGCTTTTAAAGAAGGCAAGTGGGTGATTGGCTGGGTGGATGGGTGAACAGCATCTCCATGCCCTCACTGGCTAAGGGACAGCTCTCACATCCCCTGCCGTGCCTGCTTGCCCCTCCTTTAAGTGAAAAGGGTGATTATACAATCGTAATCATAGCTAAATGAACAGAAATGCTATACACACCTAATCCTTCATCTTGAGAAGGTAATTATAGATTTGTCTGAAAGGACTCTGGGTACATGTGAGCAAGAATCACGCAAGCAAAAATGAAATATGCAATGAGGAACTTAACCCAGATCTGCCTGTTTCCTAGCTGCCTGCCTTCCATTTTGTGTGTAAACTTATGTGGAAATCCGTCCACCTTATGAGCTCCAGACAGACATTTTTTAACAATTCCCAATCCAAAAAGTGAAATCAAGTGACCAGAAGCCAGCCATTTAGTGAAAAGCATATTTTTCCCTGTTTCCCGAAGGATTGCAGAATTACTGTTGTTACGTAATTTAATGAGCTGCATCCCCAATTCCTTTATAAATCCTTTGCATTTATACATATCACATCAGAGGTTTCTTCTCTGTGGCTAGACTTTCTGACCAAGGTAGAAGACACTTTTTTAAGCCCAAGTTACAATTCCTTGGGATTTTTTGTACAAAAAAACCCCAAACTCAAACAAGTATTTTCTAAATAGAGAACTCCTAGCTACCCACTACTAGCTCAAAAGTGACTAAAAATCTTTCTTTTCCTGTATTACAGAGTGTATTCGTGGCTCAGACACTGAAGAGGGAAGCCTGGAAGCTCCAAAGAAAATTGAATTTATAGTACAAAAAAGATGGCTTCTAAAGATTAATTTGTGTGCGCAGTCAGTGAACTCCTGCTGACACGTCAGCAGCTTTAGCACCATGGATGTTCTTTTCCTGCCCTGGTGCCGCACCTCGGCAAGGAGACCTCCTGTGATAAGGAAGATCCATCGCGACCCAGAAGCTAGGGCCCAGCCGCAGGCGAGTGGAGCTGCTCGCAGAGAGCTCACTGCAGGACAGAGGCCAAAGTGACCTTGCTGGAAAGTGATGAACTGCTCTGATAAATACAGCGCTGCAGAAAGCCACCTCCGGCCAAACAGCAGCTCCAGGAGGTGGAAAACTAATACTCCTCTGTTCACCCTCCTCCTTCATTAAGATGGAAGGTCAACATATGGGCTTTCTTTCTTTTTTTTTTTTTAAATAAGGGGAAAGAGGTTTTCTTCTTCCACCAGCAAGTATACAGGAGATAAACATGCAGAATGCTATGTTATTAAATGCACAAAAGACGGGGAGGACGTCAATGTTTCCATGGTAACATCTCCTCGCACAGTCTAGACTGTCTGTATAGGATGCTCTCAGCGACTGTCGGGGGG
>VYZX01008662.1:0-18434 GCA_013401335.1 Brachypteracias leptosomus | reverse complement strand
TGGTTTCTCTCTTGTTCTTCAGCTGATTAAAAATATGGACACATGATTGGACACATGATTGGAATCTTTTATGAATAGGGTACATTATGTTAAAGTTAAATCTGGACATTTGCTTTATGTTATCTGAAAAAAACCAAGGGGGAAATGTCTTGCTCCATGAAAGTGGGTCCTGTATAGGGCCTATACAAGGAATATAAAATCTACAAGGACAGATTGCTTTTATTGGGAGTGAAGTAGGTTTGAATAGTTCTCAATATTTTTATTATTTTTTTCCCAACTACAGGTAACCTTCAGTGAAGACAACCAGAAATAATATCTGAGAGGACATATGGGTGGAGAGTGCATGAGTACCTTAGGTCCTGCAGAAAGATAATGGATATGTTTAGGGGTTTTGATTGTTTGTTTATTTTTGGGGTTTTGTTTGTTTGTTTGTTTGTTTGTTTTTTTAATCCTGAAAACTCCACTGAATAAAGAGTGTGCTGTATTGAGAAGAGTGAAATCCTTCCTGAAGACTCCTTTTTTCTGTAAAGTACATACCAATCAAGAGAGAAGAATTAGCAAAAAAAGAGGAAAATGAAAAAAATAAATTTTCAGTGTTGTTATACATCTTTTGCCAAAGAAGACTATACAAAACATAAAAGTTCAAGAAACCAACTAATCTTGCTTTTGGGGCTGCACAGTTCCTTCTTTTTCCTTTTGTTTTTGCATATGTCAAATTAGTGTAAGAGCTCCCTGGACCACAGATTTTATTTTGCGTTTATATTTCATGCACTTACTTTGAAAAAGAAATCTGGATGCATGAGTACTGGAAACTGCTTGAGTAGTTTGAAGAAAACTTAATTTTATTTCCTTGAAGAAGCAAGAAAGTTTAATTCTCTGTGATTCATGAGACCAAATTCTTAGAGGTGACCTGAAGAAATGGGAAGGTACATGAGCACCTGCTAAAAATCATTGTGAGTTAAATTTGGAAAATGCCATACAAGTAGGCAGAGCAGCAGAACAAGCAAAATTGAAAATGCAGAATTTTAGAAATGAGGAAAATCAAGAAAGAATGAAGGAGGTTATTGCACAGCAGTACATGCTGAGGCCGTAGAGAAAAGCACCTGAGTGGTGCACCACAGAGGCCAGCCTAAGCAGCTATGTAGAAAGAAATCAACATGCAGACACAATTCACTCAACAGAGCTTCCCATAAATATGATTTTGTTGTTGCTGCCATCCTTTGTACCTCCTCAGGGTGATGGTTTCCTTGTATGTCGAGCTTAGGAGAGGAACTGGATGCTGCTGTGCTAACCATTTATCTTAATAGAAGGTACTGAGGCAAAAGAGGAAGTAAAAGACAGTAAGCTCTGTGCTGTCTCTTTTTCCTGTGCTGATCACCTGTGTGGCAAAGGACTCAGAGTGCACTGAAGTAGCAGGGCTAACAAAGAAGTAGAAGGGCACAAGAACATGCCAAACGATTTTCTGGGCACAGATGATAAAGGGTCAAGCAATCCTTCTAGAACACATTTGTAGCTGATCAGCTATTCTGTTTTCCTGGGAAGGAAGTAAATCTGGACAAAAATGAGGAAAAAAAAAATTTTTTTTCACATCATTTGGATTATGTTATCCACTCAAAATTGTCAATTATTTTTCTTACACTTCCTTCTCAGAGCAATTGGGAGCCTGTGTAGACAGTCTCTTCCTTGTGTTTGCTACTGTACAAACAAGTCCAAAACATTCTGACTGGCCCACTTTCTTGCAGACATGTCATGACAGCAAAACAACTCCTTTAGCTAAAGTTGTCATCTACTCCTTCCAGCATTGTGTTAACTGCTGGCCCCTGTATCGGAATAGGGGTCTCTCAGACTGTGACATGTCTAACAGGAGTAAAGGCAAAATGTAAAATCTAGCTTTTACAGCTAGCCCTTACAGCTTACTTAGACCCAAATCAGTAAGTAGTGATAACTTTGCAGATAGATTCTGTTCCTCATCTCTTAAGAAGATATATTATGGCCTCGTTCCATAAAGGTGTCACCCTTTTTCTTGTGCTTTTTCTCCAGCATAAAAAGCAAGCAAGGGAGAAAAAAGGGCAAGGGGGTGGGCTGACCAAAAGAAAAGCTGCAAATCTGTGTCTCTGACTTTCCAGACTCTGACAGGCTTGATGTGAAACTTCTGAAAGTCATGACCATTTCAGTTCTGCACATCAACCAAAGATATAAATGCCAAAACTGCTTCTCCCAGTGTGATATGGCGGAGGTAAAAAAGTCAGAAAAGAAGCAGAGTGATGAAGAGCATGGGCATATGACTATCTGAACACAAAAATAGCCTAGTCAGGCTGGATCAGAGAGCAAATACAAATGAGAATGAAGTGATGAACCTCTTTCCCCCTGGATGCAGGAAGTCCAGCAGTTAGATACAGTTAGCATTTATTTTCATTTCCAAAGCTTTGTAAATGGATTAAGTGTATCAAGTTTTCTCTTCAGCATCCTGACCAAAGGCAGCCTTGACTGCAGCAGAGTCATGGCTTATTTAGCGCAATTTATGATCTTTGTTTCAAGAGATTTCTCTGTTCACACTCTGAGTGCAGCAATAACTAGTATTACACAGTAAATGCAAAGTCTTGTCACAGAATGCATGCAGGTATAATCACTTACAGAAGTGAACAGTGTTTCCATGTGGCCCTGCTTTAAGTGAGAATTAAAGACTACCAGAGCTGAGAAGACCTAGTTGTGCCATTGAAATGGAAAACCTGTTGATTAAATTTCTGGGGGTTTTTTGAGAATGTTATGCAGATGACATTCAGCTATTTTCTAAAAGTTTTGCAGTGTGGCACATCAGTCAGGAATGCAGCATTTGTTATAGATGCCAGCACTATCCATTGTTTTTCTCTAGGAAGAGCTCCATTAGGTTGACAATATCTCTTTATGCAGTTTAATTAAAGGTCTACTCTGACAATCCTAGATACTTAAAATGCCTTGCTAATTGCTACTTGGATAAAATGAACTAATTACAAATTATCATTCTTGAAGGAAGTTAGGAAATTGTAACTATCTGCTCAAATTTTACTCTCATAAGTTGAGATCTTGCAAAACATTTAAACATGTGTTTATATGTAAATGTAATAGCAGTCCTAGATTTCAAAGACTTAATCTCAAAAAGATTAAAGTTAGAAATTACCATTAAGGTTGAATTAGTATCACCCACCTAACTTTAGCTATGTGAAAGCTGTGTATCTAGTAAAGTTAGTCTTTGAGTTCTTTCTATAATCAACGGTAATGATAGGCAAGTCCCAAACCTATTGATCTTGACTGTCTTAGGTATCTTAAACTGGGAAATGGTTATCTGACAGTTGACTTCAAAAAGAGTCTGGATAATGAAATTAGACTTGATGCCCAACTCTTATAAAGCTAAGTGAGATTAATCTCATTCTTCATTTCCAGATAATAATAGATGCAATCATTAGAGCAGCTCCATTTTCACAAACACTGACACTTCATTACAAGACAAAGGCATAAATATGATATTATTAACATAATTATTCTGGATAATACATAGCTATGCACTTCATGTAAATGGAAGTAATTTATTTTCCCATCATTTTTATTTTTAATTGCAGCCCTTTATGTAACTGTTCCTCATTCTGACATGAGAATATTATGTATTACATCTTCTCTGCCTGAAACACTACCTGTTCCTGATTTTCATTATGTCTTTTACCTCTATTTGTTCCTTATTAGCATGTTTGTTTTGCTCCCCCTTAAGAACAAGGTTATATCTTTCCAAGCCCCACTGTATGTCCTGAAGTTGTGCTCTATGTGGTTGGTGAGTATTCATACTGCTGCTTCATAAGTTATCATTGTCAGTAAAACATCATCAAAAACATTTTGGGTGAAATCCAGGTTTGCTACAGAAGCCACCTGAAAAATTCCCACGTCTTCAATGGGACAAGATGTAACTGTATTTGTGAAGAGATCCTTCTGAAACATTTAGCCTTCTACAACTCACCCAGTCTAAATTTTTCTCTTAAGAACAGCTAAGGTATGAAGAAAATAGGTCGTGTAGAGACTACTGCAAGGTCTATGATGCAAATCTTTTCTTTCTTCTATTTCCTGTCAGCAAAGAATTCAATGATTTGTCATGAGCAACAAACAACATTAAGTTTAGTTTAATTCAGCAGAGCTTCTTTCAAAATAGTGTGCTAGTTACTGCTTTCCCAGAGTACCTGGATTTCAGATAATTGCTCCCCTTAAATTAATCAAGGTCTGGTTGGTCTCAGTCCTCACTCCATGATGTAGTTAATGATGTGTAGTGGTGCGTTTATAGAACATCCAGGATCAGACTTGGGACAGCATGGTGTTGCCTAGAGCACTAGAACTCCATCCACTTGTGGCTGAACTCAAACACAGGTATGCACTTCATTACTCTGGTAATGAGCATCTCAGCAATGTAAATAGCAAAATATAAATTATTACTTGGATAGTATTTTCTTTGTTTCTAAAGAACTTTAACTCCATAATATCAAAGCATTCTTATTCCTGTATTTCATGTTTCACACTGACCATCCTTTATTACATATTGCATAACTGATTACTTTTAAAACAGTTATTCTAAAGTAACATGGGAATTGAATGCTGGACAAAAAAAGAGAAATAGTTCTGTCAGTCTTATGATGAAGGCAGTCTCTCTTCTTGGTTCCTTCATCACTGCTCTGACTGTAAAATTTGCTGAGCTTTGATTGTTCTTACTTTCAGAGGCACGGATGCTCAGCTTTTCAATAAAAAGGCTGTGGTTAACCTGTTTGCACTTCAGTTTCCACCTTTGAAAAATGAAGGCTGTTAAAGATTGTCCATTTTGCAAGAATTCACTTCTGCAAAGTTAAATTATTTAACAACTGTAAAATATGTTGAGATCCTGCTGTAGAAGATGCTATGACAAGCAAGCTGCAAAGTGGTATTATAATGCTTAGAGATGCAGGGAAGAGGGAATGGGAACAGAATCAGAAGATTGGGTGATAGGTCATTTGCAAACAGAATGTGAGGGAGAAGGATGTCTTTGGGGACCAATTTAATTCTTTGTCTGAAGATTAATACCTGCTGGTGATGCCAGATGAATATGTTTATTCCATACAAAAATGTGAGTTGTTCTACTTGAAGTTCCATAAGACGACTTAAAAATTCTTTCAAGTTGTTATCCCAGACAGAGATGTGATCATGCACAAAATGTGTCTTCTTATTAGTATGAACTCTGAAAAATGCCTGCTTTATTCTTGCAGATCTCAGTCTTCTTTTGAACAATGTGACTTTCTTAAAAGGGGATTCGTGGAACAGAACTTCTTATTGACTCTTACTGTGCAGCTACTCTCAGGAGAGACGCAGCTGTCACTCTGCCATGTAAATGCTGCATGACAACTCCCAGAAGAGCATTTAAAATATTATGCAAAAGTGAAAGAAATATTTTGGCTGTTACTCAGCAGATTTCCTTCTATCTGTCCTATCAGTGGCAAGTCTGTCTTTCTCTTCCTCTCAGACTTCTTTCCAATTTGGTTGAAAAGAGATAGTATAAAGTGAATAGTGGAGAACAAGTAGAAATGCACATCAACTCATCATTACCCAGTAAAATAAACAGAACATGAAGACTGGATCAGATTAAAATTACAGAAGAAAGTGAATTGTAATTTTCATTTTTTATTCTGGGCCAGAAAAGTGGAATATTTTATGATAATTATGATATCACTGCAATACTAAGGGTCAACACCAGAAGCTTCAGACACTAATGAATCATAAAATGTAGCTGGTGTCTTTTTTTGTCCTTTTGTTTGTTTTTTTTTTTCCTAGCCTGTACGAGCCTGCAATCTATTAGAAAACAGAAGTCCAGGAATCTTCTAGAGATGTGGAAAATTATAATAAAAATGTTTATATTGGTATGAGTGGAGGGGAAATGTGATCGCTTTCTATGACACAGTGACCCACTTGGTCGATGCAAGGCGAGCAGTAGACACAGTCTACCTAGACTTCTCCAAGGCATTTGACATGGTCCCTCACAGCCTCCTTCTTCAAAAACTCACACGTTACGACCTAGACAAATGGTCTGTACGGTGAGTAGGGAACTGGCTGACAGGCCGTACCCAAAGGGTGCTGGTAAATAGCTCATTCTCAAACTGGCAACCGGTCACAAGCAGGGTCCCCCAGGGATCAGTATTGGGCCCAGTGCTGTTTAATATCTTCATAAGTGATTTGAATGTTGGAATCAAGAGCACCCTGATGAAGTTTGCTGACAACGCAAAAATAAGTGGATAGTTGACACTCCATAAAGGAGAGCCACCCTCCAGGAAGATCTGGACAGGCTAGAGGAGTGGGCTAGCAGGAACCTTATGAAGTTCAATGGAGACAAATGTAAGGTCTTGCACCTGGGAATACATAACCCAGGAATGCAACTCAGACTGGGATCCACCTGGCTGGAGAGCAGCCCTATGGAGAGGGACCTGGGGGTCTTGGTGAACAGCGTGCTCAACATGAGTGAGCAGTGGCTGCAGTGACAAAGAGAGATGGCAGGATGCTGGGTTATATCAAAAGGGACATCACCAGTAGAGACAAAGAAGTCATTGTCCCACTTTATTCTGCACTAGTCATGCCACACCGTGAGCACTGCATTCAGTTTTCTTTTTTCCTATACAAAAAAGATGCGAACAGGCTGGAAAGGGTCCAGAGAAGGGCCACAAGGATGATCAGGAGACTGGAACACCTGCTGTACGAAGAAAGGCTGAGAAAACTGGGATTGTCCAGCCTGGAGAAGAGAAGGCTTAGGGGAGACCATGTACCAGTATATAAAGGGTTGTTATCAAGAGGATGAAGACTCCCTTTTTACAAGGAGTCACATGGCAAAACCAGGGGGGAATGTTTTCAAGTTGCTTTTGGGGAGATTCCGATTGGAGTCCAGAAGAAAATTCTTCACAAGAAGAACAATTAGACATTGGAATAGTCTCCCAAGGGAAGAAGTGGATTCCCTCACATTTTTATTTTTAAGACTCAGCTTGGCAGGGTGCTGGGGCATCTCATTTAAACTATATTTTTCTATCTTGAAAGGTTGGACTAGATGATCCTTGAGGTCCCTTTCAACCTGGCATTCGATGATTCTATGAACACAAGGGTGTAAAATACCAACAGGAGGAGGGCTATAAAAATCACTGGCACCTACATTATCAGGTCATCAAGACGATGACATATCTACCTGAAGCTCCTCAGGTCAACTAGACACAGATACGGTGAGTAAATCCTGATGACTCACAAAGGTGGGACCGGATTGAGATACGAATCACAATTGGCTCCTGATGCATCAATGATACTCATCCACAACTGACACCCTCCTAAAAAGAACCCAGTAAGTGTGGGGATAGATTTGAAAACTGGTGTGTCTTGTCCTCCATGCCTTTGCAAGTGCTCCTGGACAGTCTCCCTGGATACAAGGGTCAGTGCCTGACTACTTGCCAGACTACTTATATGCATCGTGGTGCTTGTGTATTTGAAAGTGTGTTAGGGGCTAAAATCAGTTGTGTTTTGAAATAGATTAGTACTTCCTTCCTATGAGATACTACGTAGAGCTGCATTTTTGCTATGGTACCACAGCATTATTTCCTGCATGTTGATTTGGCAGTCACTGTGTTTTCAGAATTTACTAAAAGATAGGAATTCTACAATTACAATTGAACATCCATTCATATAATTATGACTTGTGAGATGAAATGCTCTGCTTAGCAAAATACAGGGTCACTAGTAGTGCTAAAGTTCAAAAGAAAACCAGCATTTCTAGGCGTGCCTTTATTCCATTCTGACACAGTTCTGAAATGGTTCAGATGATTGCAGCCACCATTGCACAGAATCAAGTCTCTCATGGTACCTGTCAACAACATATTGTTTGCAATCAAATTTAGAAGTCTAAATGTAGGAAAGCATTTTAAAAGTCTAAGTGTTTATGAGGAACCACATTACAGACTCCCTGAGACATTGGCGTAGCACTGTTATGTAAGGCACAGATCTATGGGGGGTCTCTGAAGTGGCCTCTTTGGGTCAGGACTTTAGGATATCTGAAGTGCACTGCAGACCTCACTTCAAGCACGTGAATTAATCTGTACAGGGTGTTCAGTTCCTAACAGATAAATACCCAGGGCCATATTGCTTGAGACCCCCAGGCAGAGCAGACCACTATGGTCCCATGTTTACTGTCCTGTGCTGGTGTAGTGGCTATGGGCCAGGTGAGGCTCCTCCAGTACCTGAAGTGACACTGCAGAGCCTGTTTCTAGACACCCAGAACCCTCCTCTGTGCAGTCAGGTGTCAGCTACCTGTCCGTGCATGAAGACAGTGAACTTCTAGGTGTTACAAGCAGGATTAAAATAAGAATTTAGTGCATTTTCCCCAGGTCCCCTGTACTGTCTGCCAGTTTCAGGTATATCTATAGGATATTGGCATGCAAGGGAGCCCAAGTGACACCAGGTCAGTGCGTTAAGCACCTGAATTGCTCCCTGGTCATATGATACATCACGTTTATTTGTCTGCACCCTCATGCTGAGTTCCACCTTGCTCTGTCTCAGCCCTGACAGCAATGAGGAGGCCCAGGGGAGGTGAGATGGCACAGGGCAGTGAGGGGCTATGGTAACCTCATAGCCCCAGTCAAGAGGCTGTCCCCACCCAGACAGGAGTGACAGCAGGCTCTCTGGGTCAGCTATTTTCCCCACGGGCCTGAGTTGTGGGGTTTGTCCATCCTACTGCATTTAATGAGGCTGAAGAGTGACAGCCCTTTTTCCCCAAGCAGCTGAGGGCTGGGCCTTCAATCAGCTCTGGAACCTCTGGTGATGTGGTGGCCGTGTCACAGCAGACAGAATGTTGCTGTAGTGGTTGCCATGGGACAGGGCACTGGGGACAGAGCTTCCCAGGATGGGTAGAGAAAGGGTGTGCAGTGGGCTGGAGCAGACTGGAGGCGAGCAGGCGGGTGAGCGAGGGCTGAGGCGAGAGGGCAGGGAGAAGGGCAGGGCTGCTGAGGCGAGGAGGCAGGGGTTGTCCATGGCACGACAGCTGGTGGCCGCTCCTCCTTTGTCTTCCAGAGCCAGAGGCTCACACAAGGACAGGACCAGACCATAGAACACTCCTGTCCTGGGCCATGCAGCCAGAGAGATTCCCTACCATCTGCAAGGACACCACCAACAGAAAGTTAAGGAACCATGAGTCTGGCAGAGCCCTACTGGGCAGGGGTGGCCCATGGTCAGCCAGGGTGGCTGCTCCCTCTTTGTTATCCTGCCTTTTGCAGCTGCAGACATGGACAGGGCCAGGACCAGACCCTGGAGCACTCCCATCATTAGCCACACAGCCACTCAGCCAGAGATTTCTGCAACTTTCAACAAAGCCAGTGACCTAAGGCCATGGAAGCACACACAGCCCCAGTCTGCACTGCACTGTGGTCCCACAGGCAGCTGGAGACTCCCCAGGAGTCCTGGACAAGGGGAGCTCTGCACTGCCCGTCCTCTCTGCCTGAAACTGCCTTCGAAATAAAATGTTCTGATTCATGAGCCATTGGCTACTGATTCTGGTTTGTCTGGTCTTTTGGGGGAAATCTTTTGGCTTTTACTTCTCATCTTGATTATACTGAATTTCTAGATCTTTATATTTGTGTAGAGATATATATACAAACCCAGCCAATCACAGAGCAGCATGAAAACATGTTGGGTGTGAGCCAAGAGCCATGTCCTTGTGTCGGTGGGAGGAGGCAGGAGGCAGAATGAGCCTGTGGTACATGGGCTCCATGCAGACTTCACCACGAGGTCATTTGTTATCAAGTGCACAACGGGGATGTTCTGTGCTTTGGGAATTGTCACCTGAGGTTATCAAAGGAAAAAATTTACTATCTTATCTGTTTTCTCCTAGAAAACACACATTATCCATGGAATTTCCTATGGATTCACATAAGGATGCATATTTTTCCCATTTGGAATTTACTGATTGAGATATTCTCATATATTGCATCACACCCAGGGCAGAATTTATTAAAGATCTTTCCCAAGAATTCATTATAAAGATTGTTTTAAAAAATCTCCAAATTTCAGAAAATCATAAATCTAAGTCAATGGCAATAAGCCAATACTGGAATCTTAATTATATCTCAGTAATGTCTCCAAGTCATGGTAGAATCTAAGTTCTACCAAAGTATATACGCTATTTTTTTATCATTCAGGTTTCTCTAGGGTAGACTATGTTATGAGAGCTGGCACAGGGCTCTTTTAATTCCTGCAGAGTGGAATCTCATTTGATGTCTTTCTACAATTAATTTTATTATTATTTGAATCAATGAGATTGCTGATCAGGTAATACGATACAACTAATGTACAGGAATATAATACTGCCTAGAGGAGACTGAGAGCCTTACATTCATTGGCAATTTAACGTCTATAATGTTCTTTCCCTCTGCTCTGATTTTTGAAGCCACCCCTCTCCCAGAAGTGTCAAAGCACATAAAGGAAGTGCATAAAGTTCATGTTTTGCAAAGCCAAGTGTGATATTCTCATATTACTTGGAAAGTATTGAGAAAAGATACTGGTTTAACAAAGATAAAAAGTTTGTCATGATAAATATTAGTCCTGTTGCAACACGTATCACTTGGAGGTGTTGAATGACACTAGGACAGGTGCAGTGTAAGGCTCCGTGGATTAGACTGGACTATGCTAAGTGGAAAGCTGCCTTGCCCTAGTCTCTCACCCAAGGACAAAGAGAGTGCAAAGGGCAGAGTTCAGAATTCACTTTGAAGCAAAGTCCTTCTTCAGACCTGAAACCTGATTCAAATCCCATACAGTTCAGAGTCAATTTAATGAGCCAGAAACAATTCTTTACAGGCAGCTTAGGTGTAGGCTCCTTCTTCTGCTTGGTGAGACGTTCTGTGTTTAGAAACACAAGACGTGACCTCCCACTGGACTCAAGGGTAGAGAGTGATCCCTGATGGGGGCTGATGCAACCTGATTCAGGAGGTAAAAGCTGTGTGTGCTTCCAAAGTCTTGTGTCAACACACTATTGCTTCAAACTATTGTTGAGGGAACACACCCACATGAATCAGGCAGCTCAGGTCTGAAGGAAGCGTGGCCATGACAGTGGTGTCCTCTGTCTAGAACAGTTACCTGGGTTGTATGAGATTATTGTGCTATGTTGATGTGATGAACCTTCCCCCATCCTGGGGTTAGCTGGCATTTAGCTCAGCAGCAAGGTGTGTTACATTCCACGCTGTCATGTAGGATGCTCTCAGTCCTGCAGCAGATCTCAGAAACCACAGGAGTGGAAACAGTATGTGAGCTAAATAATTCTTCCTTGATTGCAGAAATTCAAGCAAAAACATTTAGTCAGCTTTGGCTGGAAAAAACAGACTCCCTCTCCACAAGCCACACTACAGGTATGTGCTTCCAGCACCATTTAAGCCCTGGTTTTGTGGTTATCATTTTTTAATTAACAGATTATCTAAAATTCCCAAGTAAAATTTTGGTAAGTGCAATAGGCCTGCTATTTTATTAGTGTGTTGTAGGGTTTTTTTTATATTTTAGAAAGGCCACAGTATTAAACCNTTGAGATATTCTCATATATTGCATCACACCCAGGGCAGAATTTATTAAAGATCTTTCCCAAGAATTCATTATAAAGATTGTTTTAAAAAATCTCCAAATTTCAGAAAATCATAAATCTAAGTCAATGGCAATAAGCCAATACTGGAATCTTAATTATATCTCAGTAATGTCTCCAAGTCATGGTAGAATCTAAGTTCTACCAAAGTATATACGCTATTTTTTTATCATTCAGGTTTCTCTAGGGTAGACTATGTTATGAGAGCTGGCACAGGGCTCTTTTAATTCCTGCAGAGTGGAATCTCATTTGATGTCTTTCTACAATTAATTTTATTATTATTTGAATCAATGAGATTGCTGATCAGGTAATACGATACAACTAATGTACAGGAATATAATACTGCCTAGAGGAGACTGAGAGCCTTACATTCATTGGCAATTTAACGTCTATAATGTTCTTTCCCTCTGCTCTGATTTTTGAAGCCACCCCTCTCCCAGAAGTGTCAAAGCACATAAAGGAAGTGCATAAAGTTCATGTTTTGCAAAGCCAAGTGTGATATTCTCATATTACTTGGAAAGTATTGAGAAAAGATACTGGTTTAACAAAGATAAAAAGTTTGTCATGATAAATATTAGTCCTGTTGCAACACGTATCACTTGGAGGTGTTGAATGACACTAGGACAGGTGCAGTGTAAGGCTCCGTGGATTAGACTGGACTATGCTAAGTGGAAAGCTGCCTTGCCCTAGTCTCTCACCCAAGGACAAAGAGAGTGCAAAGGGCAGAGTTCAGAATTCACTTTGAAGCAAAGTCCTTCTTCAGACCTGAAACCTGATTCAAATCCCATACAGTTCAGAGTCAATTTAATGAGCCAGAAACAATTCTTTACAGGCAGCTTAGGTGTAGGCTCCTTCTTCTGCTTGGTGAGACGTTCTGTGTTTAGAAACACAAGACGTGACCTCCCACTGGACTCAAGGGTAGAGAGTGATCCCTGATGGGGGCTGATGCAACCTGATTCAGGAGGTAAAAGCTGTGTGTGCTTCCAAAGTCTTGTGTCAACACACTATTGCTTCAAACTATTGTTGAGGGAACACACCCACATGAATCAGGCAGCTCAGGTCTGAAGGAAGCGTGGCCATGACAGTGGTGTCCTCTGTCTAGAACAGTTACCTGGGTTGTATGAGATTATTGTGCTATGTTGATGTGATGAACCTTCCCCCATCCTGGGGTTAGCTGGCATTTAGCTCAGCAGCAAGGTGTGTTACATTCCACGCTGTCATGTAGGATGCTCTCAGTCCTGCAGCAGATCTCAGAAACCACAGGAGTGGAAACAGTATGTGAGCTAAATAATTCTTCCTTGATTGCAGAAATTCAAGCAAAAACATTTAGTCAGCTTTGGCTGGAAAAAACAGACTCCCTCTCCACAAGCCACACTACAGGTATGTGCTTCCAGCACCATTTAAGCCCTGGTTTTGTGGTTATCATTTTTTAATTAACAGATTATCTAAAATTCCCAAGTAAAATTTTGGTAAGTGCAATAGGCCTGCTATTTTATTAGTGTGTTGTAGGGTTTTTTTTATATTTTAGAAAGGCCACAGTATTAAACCTTCAGGAAGTGGCTTGTGAGCTATTTTAGCCTGCATTATCATGAAAAATGTATCAGTCACAATTTTAAATTATCCTCAGTTGACCTTTCAGACCTGAGATACTCAGTTAGTCTTCTTCAGAATGTGCTGGATTTAGTTAGATACAAATAATTACCTTTCTCTTTATATGTATGAAAAATGTCACTTTGTACAGTAGTCTCTCCAGTAATGACCCTATGAGTCACTGTCACTTTACAAAACATACAGAAATTCTGTTTCCTCAGATAAAGGTGGAAAGTAATCACAATTCTATCCCCAGACAGACATTTGTCTTCTTGATTCTCTCTAGAGTCTTCTATGTGCATTTGTGCTTCAAAAGTGGACATGGAAAAAATTCCTGAGAACAGCCTCTTAGAAATCTCCTATCATTGTTCTCTGGGGGGAAACGCAGTCTACACCATGCAAATAAAATTCAACATGTTCTGAACTCCAACTTAAATGTTCCTCTGGATTCATAGAAGGTTTGAACCACAGATCTAGAAATCTGTAGCTTATTGCTGGCTGTCTTGTCATGCTTACTCCTTTTTTCTATTCGTATGATGACAATGATTCTAGAGACAGACGGTGCCTTATAATATCCTTCTAAAAGGTCAGCAATGCTTTTAGTAGTATAGTGTCTGGAAACTATGTCAGTAGTCCTCACTTCAGTGAAGCATGGTGGTGCAAAGCAGAGCTTGCTTGGGAAATGGACTGTAAGAGCAGCTTGCATTTTTCATCTTGCAAGCCACACTCCTTGAAAAAACTCATGTTTTCCCTCATTTATATGTGACACTTGAAAAGAAGAACTGCTGCAGTTGAAAAGAAAGTCACAGAAGTTCAGATGTCCTTCTGCCCTTCTTACAGGTTTAGCAAAGTCATACTGGTCAGGTTTTTATGCCTTTCTTCTGTTTGGTGTCAAGATGTGAGGGAAATGGTCTGATGCTGAGATAATTTCTTTAGCTCTGGTGAATGTAAAAGAAAATAAGCATAATTAGCCATCTTTTACATAACAAGATATTCAGATGTGCCTCCCTCGGTAGCATTTGAATAGAATACATTCATAATTAGCTAAGTAGGGACCTTTCTATGAATGCAGACCAACTATATCAAAATGAGAGATGATGGGTTTCTCTCAGATATGCATGTTTAATTTTCAGTGTTGACATTCTAATCTAATAGATAAGCCCTGATCCAAAGCCCACCAAAGGGATTTTTAAAAATGTTATTCAATATGTTTTGAGTCAGCCTTATAACACAATTTACTGGCAGATATGAACGAATATAGTAAGTAAAATTAGTATGTAAGCAACAAACTTTTAAGTATTAGATACAAAGATATTCAGAGAAAGAAATAGCGTTCACATCCTGTAAACATGCACTCTGTCTCCAAGGCTGTAAATATACAACATTCTCAGTATACGGTGGGTAAAGAGTTTAGTATGCCTTGTGTGTATGTATGGTTAGAAACCAAAACACCAATTTTGTATTATTTTTAGTAATTTGAAGCCATATGAAGTGAGCAAAGCAGTTGTAGTTGGTTTGCTGAGAGCCTAGAAAGGGCTGAATGAAACCCAAGAATTCCTAAGAATTGGTAGGGATTATAGAGAACAATATTAAACATTAAAAGTGTGAGTAGTAAGACTTCTAAGGTAAGAATTGAAGGACCTGTAACTGACTGCATAGTCTTCTTTATCTTTCATCCTTTCTTGTACATGCAAGGCTGAGGTACTTAATACTTTCTTTGTCCCAGTCTTTAATAGTGGACTAGTTGTTGAGCACTCAGCCCCTTGAGCTGGAAGATAGGGATGGGGAACAGAATAGGCCCTACATAACCCATGAGGAAATGGTCATGGACATGCTTCATAAGCTGGAAACTCACAAATCCATGGGGCCAGATAGATTACACCCTAGAGTCTTGAGGCAGTTGGCAGATGTGGTTGCCAAGCCACTCTCCATCATCTTTCAGCAGTCCTGGCTAACTGGGGATGTCCTAGTGGACTGGTGACTCGTAACTGGCAAATGTGACACCCATCTTCAAGAAGGGCCAGAAAGATGATCCTGGTAGCTACAGACCTGTCAGTCTCACCTCAGTGCCAGGGAAGGTTATGGAACAGATAATCTTGAGAGCCATCATGGATNTGCCCAGGTGGCCAAGAAGGCCAATGGCATCCTGACTTGTATCAGAAATGGTGTGATGAGCAGGACTAGGGAAGTCATCCTGTCCCTGTACTCGGCACTGGTGAGGTCCCACCTTGAGTACTGTGTTCAGTTTTGGGCACCTCAATATAGAAAGGACATGGAGGTGCTGGAGGAGGTTCAAAGAAGGGCAACAAGGCTGGTGAAGGGTTTGGAGAACATGCCTCATGAGGAGCGACTGAAGGAGCTGGGGCTGTTTAGTCTGGGGTAGAGGAGGCTGAGGGGAGACCTTATTGTGCTCTACAAATACCTGAAAGGTGGTTGCAGCGGGAGCGGGGTTGGTCTCTTCTCACTGGTGACAGGTGACAGGACAAGGGGAAATGGCCTCAAGTTGTGCCAGGGGAGGTTTAGGTTGGATATCAGGAAAAACCTCTTTACAGAAAGCATTGTTAAGCATTGGAACGGGCTCCCCAGGGAAGTGGTTGAGTCACCATCCCTGAATGTGTTTAAAAATCGTCTGGATGTGGTGCTCGGAGACATGGTTTAGTGGTGGGTTGTTAGGGTAGTAAGGTTAGATTGAGGTTGGACTTGATTATCTTGAAGGTCTTTTCCAGCTTGAGCAATTTTATGATTCTATGATTCCAACATCCGTTCATGCACCCTCTTCCAAACTAAGATTGAGACATTTTCTGTGGAACAGGCCATACTGACCACCACTTTTGCTCTTCTGTGGAGGCTCCTGATTCTGAACTTCTACATACAGCTGTAATTTGAATAAACCTGGTTCATCATCTAATTTGATGACAGTTTTATCCATACTAAGAGTGAATAAGGGATGCAAAGTAACCAATACTTAAATTATTATTATAATTTGCAGATAATTATTGGTTGAGATGCTGATAATGGTGAAATCCATAGGGCTTTTTTGAGCTCATTATATTAAATGTTCTTTTAATGACAACTCACTTTTCTTTATGTGTATGCTTGTTATCCATTATTACTGATGCCAATAGACAGTTAACCTTCCTATGCTAGTAAGCAAAGAAACACAGACCCAGAGAAGTCTTCACTGCAGCAGAAAGACAGAGGGTATTATCAGGACCCACAATTTCTAAAGCAATTTACTCTGTGTATTTTATTTGTAGAATCTTGAGGTGACATTGACTGAAATGTTTATCTCAGGAGAGTTTTCATAACAGTGAGTTAATGTGATACAGATGATGGAAAGCACTAAATGATTCATAGAATTATCACTACTAGTAAATCACTTAGAGGTTTCTTGTCAGAAGGGGTAGTTGTCTTTGTTTCAAACAGCTCTTTATATCTTTTTGGAACATATGACTGAGCACACAGATTAACATACATGTAAGCCTAACATAATATACTAACATGTTAGTGATTAAACCCACTTGCATAGATTATGAATAGGTTATTTTATATTCAGCTTCTTAATATTTTAGATGAGGCTCTAAGAAGCTAGATAATGATCTAAGAACACTGTAGTAGAGCCTAAAAACCCTGACATAGAAATGAAATAGTAGAAATATGTTGAGTTTGCTTCATTGCCCTATATGGCACTGAACTCAATTCCTTCTATAATGTAATTCAGCTTAAAATTTTCAAAATGCAGAAAAGAGTTGATAGTCCAAATTCATATCTCCCATTCAAAATGAGGGAGAAAGATACCTGAAAAATGCAAAAAGAAAAATTAAACAACTGGAATACAAACTTTCAGCATATCTTAGTGTTATTTTCACCCGCTGCAAAAAGGGTGTAACCCTGCAAAACAATGAACTTGAAAACTTGTCTGAGATGAAGGCATCTGCACTTTCTGTGGAGTAGTAAATTTTCTATGAAAACAATAATTTGACTTTTTGCACCAGGCTACTAGTTGCTACTAATTGGCAAAACTCCACCAACATCAAGCAAGTAAGTGGTAGGAGTTTGTTTATTCATCAAAGGCTAACAGAGTCCAAACTAGTATTTTTGTGTTGAACATAAAATATGTCATTAAATAACTTAGTGTATTTAACGATCTTTAATTCTTTTCATACTCAGTACTCCTCAGCTGTGGCTTATCTTTCAGGGGGCCAATCATCTTTTATTTTAAAGAACCTGTTACACTTTGTTGCACAACTTGCTCTACAGTCAACCAATAAACCCTAAACTACAGCCTTAACTGCTGGCTTGTATATCTGCAGCTGATAGAGCCTTTAGTGGTGCTTTCTTCTTTTTCAATGCTAGGTTATGGGATATTCTCCTCTAGATGTTGCTCAATTATTTTCTGCATTTATTCCTATAGATCCGTGTCCCATTTATGTTGTTACAGTGATTCCCGTTAATAACAACATCTGTGAAAAGAGGTCACAAACTCTCTGGGGCAGATGATAGATCTTCTTATTCTTACTACAAAGTATTTGTCTTTTTTTGAAAGCTGTATATTAATAAATACTTCAAAAGGACAGAATTCATTCAGAATATTGCAGTATCAGACTATGATAGGTAATATACATTTAATCTCACCTTTCTCTTTCTCTCTGTATATCTATGGTGTGGAAAAAAAAGAGAGAAATAAATTAATTAGTTAAATAAATAAAACAATTCTAAGTCAGATTTGTGAAAACTTATTCCACATAAACAGAGGGAGAAGATGTACTTATAATACAACCATTTTTCTCAGGTACTGAGAACAGTCTTTAACTTAAAAACAAACTATTTACTAAATTCAAATTTACTATTTACTAAAATCAAATCAGTGACAAGAAGGTAGAAACAGATTGCCTATTTGTGTATGCTAAAATTGAATGCCATAATTTGTGCAAATATGAAACTTCACTATTTCAGATTGAAGTATGGGATTTATGATCAGTTCTTCACATAGCAGGAAACTTCAAGGCTGATGGAGAACTACTATAAAATACAAATAGGTTACCAAGGATTTATTGAATTTGCTTGAGTAAAAGCTGTTATCCATGACTGTAATGTGAAGTAAAATGGTGCTTTTCCACATGAAAATACAGTTTAATAAGCTGTTTACATTTGAATATTTGCTTGTCTAGGAAAAATCAAGAATTTTCCTGGTTCAGGGCCCACCTACACAATCATG
>VYZX01008661.1:116870-152204 GCA_013401335.1 Brachypteracias leptosomus | reverse complement strand
GGTGCTCCAGCCTCTGATCATTCAACTTACCTGTGTAGACCACTGCATCAAAGTACCCTGGAAGATCCTGGCTGATTCTGATGTACATGTCCACTCTGGAGACAGCCTCTTCAATCTCTGACCTGCTGAACAATCCTTTCCTCCGTAGGTGACCCTCATATTTTTCTTTGTTCATGGGCACTACCAGGATGCATCTGGGTTTGAAGTAGGTTTTTTTCAAGCTACGGACACCCTTTAAAAAGAAGCAGAGAAATTCAGTGTTTTCCTCCTGAAAACTGAGTGTCTAGTGAACTTCTCAGAGCTGAGTTTAAGACAACTCCATATTTATCAGGAATTACTCTGAAAGCACTACTGGAAACCTGTATCCCATCTACAGGTCTCAAGGTCTAGCATCCAACTTGACAGGATAGGCAAGTTCCAGGTGAAGCACCCTAAAGCTACACGTGGAAAAGGTTGTAAGAACAGTGGAGCTTTATTTCAAACACACTTTTGAAAGAATCCTTTCTGTCAAATCACAGAATCATTTAGGTTGGAAAAGACCTCCAGGATCATCAAGTCCAACCTTTGTCCAACATCTCCCTGGCCCCTAGACCATGTCCTGAAGTGCCACATCTACTTGTTTGTTGAACCCCTCCAGGGATGGTGACTCCAGCATCTCCCTGGGCAGCCGGCTCCAGTGCCTGACCACTCTTGCAGGAAAGATCTTCTTCCTGATGTCCAATCTAAACCTCCCCTGGTGCAGTGATTTAAAGGATCATACTTCTCATACCCACCAGTTAATGGCTTTTCCTATTACATGAGGACCTGATGGGGCTCTGAGCAGCCTGCCCTAGGTAGAGATGTCCCTACTTGTGTAGGGAGGTTGGAGCAGATGACCTCTAGAGGTCCCTTCCAGCCTCAAACATTCTATGATTCAATGACCTACTTATTTTAAATGTGTGTATGACTGACCTGAGCTGTTGTCCTGACACAGCACAACTTACCTGCATCACCACCTTGACCTTTGGCTTTCCACTATGAACAAACTGACAATTTTCTCCTTAGGTGGTAAAATTTATGAAGTGAAACTGGGCAAATTCATCAAGATACAGGTGTATTTTTTTTGCTGGAGCAGCTTGCAACCACAGATTCATTCTGGTTGGAATAGACCCTCAAGATCATCAAGTCCAACCATTAATGTTGGACATTAATGTTTAATCATCCAATGTTACCCTCTCCCAGAACTGGGTACACCCACAACTGCTCAACTCATACTTTGAATTATCTTTTCTCTCTTCCTCTCACTCCATCTCCATATGTAAGGAAGAAATTCTTCATTCTGAGGGTGGTGAGACCCTGGCACAGGTTGACCAGGGAGGTTGTGGATGCTCCAACCCTGGAGGTGTTCAAGACCAGGTTGGATGGGGCTGTGAGCAACCTGGTCTAGTGGGAGGGGTCCCTGTCATGGCAGGAGGGTTGGAACGAGATGATCTTTGAGGTCCCTTCCAACCCAAACCATTCTGTGATTCTTTTTTTTCCTTGGTTCAGCTGTGACAGCAATTTCTCTTGTTGACCAGGTGTCTATATCTAATTGTTTTATCTTTATGAGGTACAACCCTAGTTTTATATGGAGTTGTTCCAGGTAGAATGAGATGTTTATGACTCAACATAATAACAGAGTGTAGATAAACACAGGCCTGGCATGATAGCAAAGACCTTGAGAAATGAAACACAGAACACAATGGGGAGGACTACAGGATGGGAGGGTAAGAGATGGGGCAGAGTCTTGACACTAGACACAACCATAAACATCTCAACAATGGTCACTTAAAAAACAAAGGCTGGACAAAGTTGGGTTTAGGGGCAACGAGAAGAAATGGCATCTAATATAGATAAAGGACACCAGAATCATAGAATTGTCAGGGTTGGAAGATCATCTAGTTCCAACCCCCCTGCCATGGGCAGGGACACCTCCCACTAGAGCAGGTTACTCACAGCCCCAGCCAGCCTGGCCTTCAACATTTCCAGGGATGGGGCTTCCACCCCCTCTCTGGGCAACCTGTGCCAGTGTCTCCCCCCCCTCCTGGGCAAGAACTTCTTCCTAACATCTCATCTGAATCTCCCCACCTGTAGTTTTGATCCATGATGTCTTGTATCAGAAATAGTGTGGCCAGCAGGACTAGGGCACAGGTTGTCCCCTTGGACTAGGCACTGGTGAGGCCACATCTTGAATACTGGGTTCAATTTTGGAGCCCTCATGACAAGAAAGATATTGAGGTGCTGGAGTGTGTCCAGAGAAAGGCAATGATGCTGCCTTCTCTTTTCTACCTCCTTCTCTGGAGAGATTCCAAACCCATCTGGACACAATCTTGGGCCCCCTGCTTTGGTTGACCTGCTAGAGCAGGGGGGTTGGATGAGATGATCTCTAGAGGTCCCTTCCCACCTCTAATACTCTGTGATTCTGGAAGCATAACAAGACACATTAGTTACTCTTCTCTCAAGGAACTAATGACAGGACAAGAGGTGATGGCCTCAAGTTGCACCAGGGGAGGTTTAGATTGGACATGAGGAAGAAGTTCTTTCCTGCAAGAGTGGTCAGGCCCTGGCCCAGGCTGCCCAGGGAGGTGGTGGAGTCACCATCCCTGGAGGGGTTCAACAAACGAGTAGATGTGGAGCTTTGAGACATGATCTAGGGGTCAGAGAGATGTTGGACTTAACCCTAGAGATCTTTTAAAACCTAAATGATTCTGATTCCATGTTTCTCTGCCACCACCTCCTTGATTAGAACATGCTCTGCAGGTATTGGTGGCTACACAAGCACCACCAACGTGCTGACTCCACCACAGAATTGTGTGTCAGGACCACAGCAGCTTCACTCACTGCAAGTGCCAACTCAGCAACATTTAACTCTTCATATTTGTGCCATTCCCCTTTATCAGAGAGAGACAGACTCTAGATTAAAGGCAATGAGCAGCTCTAAATTTTTAGTCCTGGCCCACAGACTGTAATTAAAATTTCTTTTAGCAGTGCTAAATCACTTCTGTTATGAGCCACCCAGCAGATAATGGACTTTGATAACTTCTCTTCAGATCCATAACTCACCAGTAGTGGTTCTCATCCTCTAGCAGAGCTCACAGTGATACAAACCTCTGCAGAATCTTGAAACTTCAGTGGCAAAGGAGGTTTTTAGCTCTCTGCCCATGACAGTGGCTTTGGTAACACCCTGATAATGTTATGGTCACTGCCCATGTCACTGGGTTAACCTCCTTAGCAATAAACTTGATGTTCCTTTAAGTTTTCTCCTAAATTATTTGATAACACATTGACTTTCTGAAGAGTTGACAGCTGCCCAGAGAAGTGGTGGAGGCCCCATCCCTGGAGTCCTTCAAGGTCAGGCTTGATGGGGCTCTGAGCAACCTGCTCTAGGTAGAGATGTCCCTATTTGTGCAGGGAGGTTGGACAAGATGACCTCTAGAGGTCCTTTCCAGCCTCAAACATTCTATGATTCTATGATTAAAAGGCACCCCCTCCATTCCATCACATTTAATCTTCTCCTGTTTTCCTTCCTTTGAATGTTTAGGGTCTGTCTGGGCAAGACAACAAACCCAGTCCATGCAACCAGTGGAGAGTGAAGGTGATTCACAGCTCCCACCAGCCTGAGGAAGCAGAGGAAATGGATCAACACAAATTAAGATATTAATTTGCTGTGTAATATCAGTCATGAGCAAGAAGCCACTGCAGAAGATGCTGCAATTCAGGTATTGGTAACAGCCAGTAGCTGTGCACAGATTTACTTGGGCCAAAAGGGACTAAACCCCCTCCTGAACATGAAGGTTCTCAAGTGAAAACTAGTTTTTAATCACCAGTTTCACAAAGAAAACAATCAATCTAAAGTGAAGTGAATTTAGCACCAATTTTTGCTCAAGTCTCCCTAACTCTGGATGCACAATTTAGATCCTATGTTATTCCTCCAGCCCCCTACATTCCTTTTTTATCTCTATTAGTTTTTCCCCCATCTATGGGGTGTTGTAGGGTTTGATAGTTAATTTGGAGTAGTTTTCTAGAGCTCTATGAAGACAGTGAAACCCAGCAATGTTCAGTATCACATTGTGGGCACCCTGTAGAGTCATTCATCCTGGAATTCATAGAAATGGAGCTTATTTTGTGGAAATAATTTGGAAGGAAATGTAGAATTCCTTTCCTTTTGCTCATCTTGACCCCCAGCTAGTCAATCTTAATCTATAATAATGAGAAATACATAAAAAATACATAAAAATTAGCTTAAAAGTTATTCATTTGGGATTCCAAGAGGTAGCTTTTGACACTTTGTTTGTGACCTGGTTTCCTACCTCAGCAGGACTTCTGAGCTTCTGCCATCTGTGCTTGGGCACCTGATAGACCTCAGAGAGGGGGAGTAATGACTGAAAGAGATTGCATCTTTTAATAGTTCTGCCCAAAATATTGCCTCAGGCCTGCAGGTGTCCTCCATGGCCTCATCAGCAAAGGAGAACCATGGCATCCTGTTAGAGGTGACCAGTAGGTGTGAAGTGGAGGAAAAGGAACTTGGATGTTGGTCAACAACTGGCTGAAGATGAGCCAGAGGGTGCCCAGGTGGCCAAGAAGCCACCAGCAGCCTGGCTGGTGTCAGCAGCAGTGTGGGCAGCAGGAGCAGGGCAGGGATGGTCCCCCTGGGCTGGGCACTGGGGAGGAACAACCTGGAATGCTGGGGGCAGGTTTGGGCCACTCACTCCCACAAGGACCTTGAGGGGCTGGAGCATGTCCAGAGAAGGGCAAGGAAGGTGGGGAAGGGTGTAGAGCAGGAGTGTGGTGAGGAGCAGCTGAGGGAGCTGGGGGGGTTGAGGCTGGAGCAAAGGAGGCTCAGGGGAGACCTTGTGGCTCTGCACAAGTCCCTGCAAGGAGGTTGGAGCCAGGGGGGGTCGGGCTCTTCTGCCAAGGAACAAGGGACAGCACAAGAGGAACCAGCCTCAAGTTGCTCCGGGGAAGGTTGAGGTTGGAGCTGAGGAGAAATGTCTTGGTGATCAGGGTTGTTGTGGGCTGGGCAGGGCAGTGGTGGAGTCCCCATCCCTGGAGGGGTTTCCAAGGTGTGGAGATGTGGTGCTGAGGGCCAGGGGTTAGTGGTGCCCTGGCAGGGATGGGGGAATGGTTGGACGTGATGATCTTCAAGGTCTCTTCCTTGAAAAGCTGAGGATACTGTAATGGGGTACTGGTGATGTGGTGGGGAGATGAGGCTGCTGAAGAAGTATCATGAGCAGCTTTAGGCTGGGCAGGAGGCCACTGGGTCTCTCTGGTGTCACTCAGTGGCTATGTCTAGGCAGCAGAAACAAACCTTAGTCAAACTGTATCAGTTCCTCCCCAGGAGAGTTCTCAAAATGCCTCATCAAGAAATGCTTAAGCAAGAAGCAATCCTTACCTCGATTTCCAAGTGGACACAGGTGGCAAGACCTTCTCTGGCAATGGACTCCACAGTGTCTCTTCCAAGCCCATAGTAGTAGCCACTGTATTTGTAGGTTGCTATGAACTTCCCCTGAAAGTCAAAACAACAGGTGTAATGACATAGGAAATAGTTTCATAGGATCATAGAATGGGTTGGGTTGGAAGGGACCTCAAAGATCATCCAGTTCCAACCCTCCTGCTATGGGCAGGGACACCTCCCACTAGAGCAGGTTGCTCCAAGTCCCATCCAACCTGGTCTTGAACGCCTCCAGGGATGGAGCATCCACATCCCCCCTGGGCAACCTGTGCCAGTGTTGGCACAGATGAGGATGATGAGGAGAAATGTCTTGGTGGGCAGGGTTGTTGTGGGCTGTGCCAGGCTGGGCAGGGCAGTGGTGGAGTCTCCATCCCTGGAGGGGTTTCCAAGGTGTGCAGATGTGGTGCTGAGGGCCAGGGGATAGTGGTGCCCTGGCAGGGATGGGTTAACAGTTGGACTTGATGCTCTTAAAGGTCTCTTCCACCCAGAAAGATGTTATCATTCTATGATTCTGTGATAGGGAAATAAATTCATTTCTACATTATACTGCTCTTTAAAAGACTCCTACTGACCACTATGCCCATTTCTATATATGGATACATACCTGCCCTAGGTAGAGCTGTCCCTACTTGTGTAGGGAGGTTGGACCAGATGACCTCTAGAGGTCCCTTCCAGCCTCAAACATTCTCTGATTCTCTGATTCTAAGAAAAGGCAGCATAAATACACAACAAAACTATGATTTCTGTCTATGAGCTTAAGCCACTGTTGAACTGTGAGTGAATAAATGTGCACATAAACATAATATATATATATATAAAAAAATAAAATTAGGCCTGTAGAGAAAAGTGGAGCTCACTCTGGGTGTAGGAAATAGGCCTAGTAGGATGCTCATCAGGTACTTACTGTGTTCACCATCTTGTCAAATGCTTCTTGAGAAAGGAAATAGTAATCCAGTCTGTTTTCCTCACCAAAGTAAGCTGCCCTGGTGGTGTGACAGGGGCTGCAAGATAGATGGGAGAATAAAGACATGACCTGCTCTCAATCACAGAAGCAGCAATGGAATAGGAGGGGGTGGAGGGGAGAGGGAGAATTCTACAAATCATTCTCTTTTTGAGAAGAGAAGAAGGATGAGAAATATAAAGGGGTGCAAATCATCCCACTAATGCTGCATATTTGAAAGATTAACCCATAAATACAAAGAAAAAGTGGAATTGTAGCATTAGGTTTTGGCTATAAATCCCTCCCCAGCCCAGGATAGCCTGAGCTGAAGCTGTCAGAGAACCCTGCAAGAGAGAAATGATGAAACCATTTTTTCCCCAGTTCTGGCAGGTTGTGGGTGATATAATGTGGAATCCTAAATATGGGAAAGGAGACTCAGAGTTAGGCTGAACTGGGAGGTTAAGAAAGAGATATAAAGAGCCATCTTTAAATAGACCCCCTAAGAGTAAGGGGAGAAACAATCCTGAAACTAGGGAGAGAAGTGGGATGAAAGGCAGGGGAAGTAATTGCCTGGCAGCACATAAGGAGAAGAGGAGAGACCTTGGATATTGAGCTTACTGCCAGGGTGAAACACTAAAAACCCCCCAAACAAACCCCAAATCCCCAGTTAAGTCAATGCATGTAGCAATTTTAGACTAAAGCAAGACATGGCTCATGCTCTATTTTAGGGAATTATATTTTGCTGCTTGTTTTTAATATTTACATTGTAGAATATGAGGAAGAAGAGGGTGATGTGGGCTTTGGCATTGACCTAACACCTCTCCTACAAAGACAGGCTGAGAGAGTTGGGGTTGCTCAGCCTGGAGAAGAGAAGGATCCAAGGAGATCTTCTTGTGGCCTTCCAGTTTCTGAAGGAGGCTACAAGAAGGCTGGGGAGGGACTTTTTACAAAGGCCTGGAGTGATAGGATGAGGGGTAATGGGTTCAAACTGGAAGAGGGTAGATTTAGATTGGAAATTAGAAGGAAATTCTTCACTCTGAGGGTACTGAGACACTGGTACAAGTTGCCCAGGGAAGCTGTGGATGCTCCATCCCGGGAGGTGTTCAAGATGAGGTTGGATGGGGCCTGGAGCAACCTGGTCTAGTGGGAGGGGTTCCTGCCCATGGCAGGGGGTTGGAACGAGATGATCTTTGAGGTCCCTTCCAACCCAACCCATTCTGTGATTTTAACTCTTTAACTTCTGCTATATTGACCTGGAAAATACAACAAACACTAAACCACTACCAGTCTACCACCTCCCAGGCCATTTCTGTTCATTTATTGACAGTAGCTGAGTTAAAACCATCAAAGAGTTTAGTCTAGAACTCAGAGCTGGACAGATCTTAATGATCATAGAATCATCAGGGTTGGAAGGGACCTTAAAGATCATCTAGTTCCAACCCCCTGCCATGGGCAGGGACATCATCACATGAGAAGGTGCCACTGGTTTATTCCCTGTGGCAAACTGGGAGGAGTGTGCTACACATGGATGCTGCAAAATCTCACCTCAAAGCCCTGATCCTATGAACACATCCAGCTTTAAAGGTCATTTCTGAGCAGCAGCCAGATGGTGTGAGGGCCCAACTGCACTTTATTTTTTGAAACACTCCTTAAATGTTGCAGCTCTTTTTAATTGCAGGGCCATGTTTACATCCAAACTGCTGGGGTATCCTGCATGAAATCCATTTTTAATGAGTGCAATGTTTGAAATTTAAAAGTGGAAGCCATCAAATTGCTTAAATCTCCCCTGAATAATTAAAATACAACTTTGCTTTATGGTTGCAATTTTCTGCTCTGGTAAGATTCTGGCTCTCCCACTTTTTTTTTTTTGGTTCCTGCTCATGCATAAAACTTTTAAGGAAATAAAATACACAGCATAAAAAACAGTGCTCTTAAAAAACATATAGGGCTTGGAAAATTTCAATTGCCATTCAATTAACTTGTAATTTCCAGTCTAGTCTTTCAAAACATAGGAGTTGTTTTAAAAAAAAAAAAAAGGGAAAAAGTCATTTTTCTCATCAAATAACCTTTAAAGATCTCTTAAAATGCCCTTTCAACCTGCCAGTTTAATGATCTAATCTAGCAAGGGGCTATAATCTGGGTGTAGAGTAGATAGATCTACAAACAGGCTCCTTCACAGCAGTGGATGATGTTAGAGGACAAGGCTGCTACTAGACATCACAACCTGGAATCCTGGGGTCAGGTTTGGGCCCCTCCCTCCCACAAGGAGCTTGAGGGGTGGGAAGTGTCCAGAGAAGGGCAAGGAAGGTGGGGAAGGGTGTAGAGCAGGAGTGTGGTGAGGAGCAGCTGAGGGAGCTGGGGGGGTTGAGGCTGGAGCAAAGGAGGCTCAGGGGAGACCTTGTGGCTCTCAACACCTTTCTGGAAGAAGGTTGGAGCCAGGGGGGGTCGGGCTCTTCTCCCAAGGAACAAGGGACAGCACAAGAGGAACCAGCCTCAAGTTGCCCCAGGGGAGGTTGAGGTTGGACATGAGGAAATCTACGTGTGAATCTATGGCCAAAATCTGGTTAAAAATGAATCATGTAATAAAAAAATCTGAGAAAATAGAAGAGAGACAATATAACAGGGACACAGACCTGATACTATGGTGCCTGTGGAAGTTAGGTCCTGTGAAGCATGGAAGGACAAGAGGAACAGCTTGCACCACCTCAGTTTTGGTGGACCAGACAGTGGTGATCTAACTTAGCCAGACTCCTCACCTACTGTGCACTGAAAATAGGCAGGTACCTGAGGGAAGTGATCCACAAAGGCTGAATCTCTCTTGGAAACAGATTATTTCTCTCTACTAAACACACACGGAGCCCAAGGCTGTAAGGATCATAATTCAAGCCTTTCAGAGAAGGAGAATTAGTCCTCCCAGCAGGTGGGGAAGGCTGAAAGGTGCCATTTGCTTTGATAACACTACTCAGAAGACCATAAACTGGTCCCTTCCAAGCTGCTGGATGCAGTTTGCAGACACATTCTCATGTGTTTATATGCAGATACCCTTCCAAAATTAAGATAAATACATATATAGCTAAACAGATGCTCAGGTTGAGGGGCATTAGAGAGAACAGATCAATAAAAAGAGCTCTAAATGATCCATTTCTGTTTGTTTGTTTGCTGTTCACCTTTGAAAAGAACATGATCATTTAAACACTTTTTCTTTGAAGGAATTATTCAAATGACTTCAGGCAACTGAGCCTTGGGAGGAGATAAAACACAGAGAACATCTATTGATTGTCTTCAAGCTACAAAAAAACCCCCCAAAACCAAACCAGCAGCAGTTCCAGCCTTGATCACTTGGTGTTCACTTAAACTTATGGAGCAAACTTACCCATATCTGAAGAAATTGTTGAACTGTCTGCAGATCTTATGGGTAAGCTCCCTCTTACCACAGGCTACAGGACCAGCCAAGACCAGCATGGGGTAGGGAGCATCAAGACTGGGTAAAGTGCTGCAAGAAAGGAAAACAAGGAGTCATTAAGTTACCTACAAACCATCAGCAACTTTGTATAAAGCTTCTGCAGAGGCTTTGTCATCATTTCAACTCATCTCATCCCTCTTGGTGTCGTTCACAGAGCAGACAAAAGGCAGGAGAAGCGTGTGCTCGGTTTGAGAGGCTCTAAACATAAAAATAGCACCAAAATACTCCATTAAAGACCCCAGGGTGTCTTTTGCAAAGGGAATAATGTGATTGCTACTCTAATCTTTTTGGATTTAGAAGCTTTTCTAAAGCTCCCTCTGTGGTCACGGTGTTGCTGGGATTTGTTTAAGAGTTTTCCGAGGCTGTTGCAGAGACGGGGATATTTTAATGAGCAGGATAAGAAGATGAGCATGAACCTGGCCTCAGTCCTACAAACCTTTATGGACTCCTGCCTCTAATCTTCCTGACATCCAGATGAAGGTGGCAATTTGTAAAGAACCCTTCAATTCAAGGCACTGAAAACCACTGAGATCCTTCAACTCCGCTGAACACAAATAACACGACAATAAAAGAGCCCCAAGGGCTGTGAAAACACAAAGCCCTCCATTTTCTCCATGCTGAGCAGATGGTGAGATCCTCCAATTTCCACTTGCCAGCTGTAAATACTCAACTGAAAAGCATTTCTGTAGTTTGGAGTGTCCAGTAATTTATTTAGACAGCTATAAATGGAACTCTCCTTTTCAAATCTCAGCGAGATCTTAAGATGATGCTGCTGGAGAGCGTGTCAGAAATAGTTGAAATAACTCCAGCCCCACTTATTTTTAACTAATAAAGGGCCTTAAATTTAATTTTTAAAGTGGAAGAAAACTACCTAAGTGCCCTTGGCTTCCATTTAATGTGATTTCAAAGAGGGGAACACAAGCACCAGAAAACAGTGTCTATTTCTTTTACCTTCTCTCTAACAACTAAGTCTCTAAGTGATAACCACCCAACACTAGCATGAAGGAAAAAGGTTTCCAAGTAATTGTTTTTCTCCTCTTTTAGATTCAGCAACCCAGCTCCATTATCTCCCAGACTATATGTATATAATGGGACTTGATGGTTCAGAAGCACTCAGGTAATAATGTAATTCCATCTCCTAATTCTCCTGTGCAGCAGAAGCAATGTCTGATGCCCCTCATAAATTAAAAGAGTGGCTGGTGGCTGTACAGATGTGCTCTTACTAAACTGTGCAATGAACCCAGACCATGGTTCAGTGGTCCCCCCACTAGACTATTTTAAAGCAAGGCAGTAGCAGAACCCTTGGGAGATATAAGGGGTTTTTACCTACTGTGCCATTGGTGACATTTGCAAAACAGAGAAAAGAATCTTAAAATGGTTTTGGTTTGAAAGGACCTTTAAGATTATTGAGGCTAACCCTTAACTCAGCACTGCCAGGGCACCACTAACCCCTGGCCCTCAGCACCACATCTCCACACCTTGGAAACCCCTCCAGGGATGGGGACTCCAGCCTGGGACAGCCCCTCACAACCCTGCCCAGCAAGACATTTCTCCTCAGCTCCAACCTCAACCTCCCCTGGGGCAACTTGAGGCCATCACCTCTTGTTCTGTCATTAGTTCCTTGGGAGAGGAGACCAGCACCAGCCTCACTGATGATACAACACATCATTAGTTGACATCATTACACCCCTAATTCGAATCCTCTTCAATAAATTTCCCTTGCTCAGATTCCTCACATCCTCAAACTCCTTGGATTTGTTATTCCATCAGAAGAACATGGAGAACATTTCCATAATGCTGTACCTCACTACACTTACAGCTTCTCAAAAGACAAACCAGAAGCTCTGGGTTTCCTACAGCTTGTAAACAGCATCTTGTAAAGAGTTCTTGGCTCATTTCATGTGCAGCTTTCAATTTTCCTTCTCTTTGGTGAGTGCTGGGCAAGATTAATAGATTTCCAGGCCAGAAGGAACTACTGTGATCATCTAAGCCAGACCTCCCCCATCACACTGGCTATGGGATTTCCCTGAGTCAGTTCTCTCAAGCCTGATAACTGGAGCTTATTTTAATTAAAAACATTCCAGTTGTGGAGAACTCCTGGTAAATTGGTCCAATGGTTAATTACTTTCATTGTTAAAAATACTCATGCTCTATTTCTTCTCTGAATCAATCTGTCCTCAATAGCCAGAGACTGAGTTTCACCATGTACTTGCCCAATAGACTGGAGAAACATCTGTCAGTAGATTTCTGCTCCCCGTGAAGCAGTTCTAACTATGACACTCTTAAAGTGTCACATGCATTCCCAGTAGGGGAAAAATACACGTAATATTGTTCCCATGTAATTAAAGATGGAATCACAAGGTACCCAGGGAGAGGGAATGGCTTGAGAAACTTAATGCTGATGTCTTCAGACTGCAGAGCATGCAGGGATGTAACCTCTTGTTTTCTCTTCAGGTGTATTTTTAATAGAGATGTCACAGAATCCCAGAATAGTAGGGGTTGGAAGGGAGCTCTGGAGATGATCTGGTGCAACCCCCCTGTTCCAGCAGCTCACCCAGAGCAGGGGGACCAGACTCCAAAACCTCTCCAGAGAAGGAGACTCCACAACCTCTCTGGGCAGCCTGGGCCAGGCTCCAACACCCTCACCCCAAACAACCACCTCCTCCTGCTCACATGGAACCTCCTGGCTTCCACTTGGTGCCCGCTGCCCCTTGGCCTGGCCCTGGACACCACTGACCAGAGTCTGGCCCCAGCCTCTTGCCCCCACCCTTTAGCTCTTGAGCAGCATTGAGCAGATCCCCTCTGAGGCTTCTCTTCTGCAGCTCAGCAGCCCCAGGGCTCTCAGCCTGTCCTGGGCACACAGATGCTCCANATATATATATATATATATATCCCATATATATATATTTCCATATTACCAAACCAGGCCTAATTCTCATCTCACCTCAAAAAGATAGATGCAAATGAACCACACCAATCTGGTTCCAATAAACATTTCAGAGCTTAGAAGCCCATCATGCATCATCATTAGGAAGCCTTCATTAATGACCCTGTTGAGTGCTTTCCAGCTGAGCATGGGCAAACACTCAAAGCATCATTAACAAGGTTGGCCAGTGCCATCAGTGCTGGTCTAAATGTTTAGATGTGTGTCTTCCATACCTCTGACAGAAGACAGGGTTGTTTTCCCTCCAGCAATGAAGACACACACCCCCAACCTAGTAAACACACATTTAAATGCCTGCATTGGAAGAAATCCATGCCTTTAAGTAAAACTATTGTGCTTTGGATTTTTGAAGACATCTCCAGCTCTGCAAAACATTAAATAAATCTTTTTTTTAATATATAGGCTGTTAAGAATTCCCTGAGCTGTCATCACCACTGGGACAGCTCCTGTCTTCCAGCAACAAGCCCCCCAAAAATATAAGGCTTGCAATAAAGATATCCTAAAAAATTATAAATTTCTGAGTTACTATATCATGGGTCTTAAATCAGGTTGCTCAGTTAGGAATTAAGATGTCCAAAGTTTTGCCAAAACAGGGTGTGGGGCACAAAAGTTGATCTCCCTGTAGCAAACATAATAATAAATCACATACATTTCATAGTATCTTCCATCAGAGTATGTCAAAGGATTTGCCAAGGATTCATCATGTAAATAAAAATAACACATCTGCAGAGCAGCAAAGTGCAGCCAGTTCATATGGGTTATGGGGAGCAGCTGAGGGAGCTGGGGGGGTTGAGGCTGGAGCAAAGGAGGCTCAGGGGAGACCTTGTGGCTCTGCACAAGTCCCTGCAAGGAGGTTGGAGCCAGGTGGGGTCGGGCTCTTCTCCCAAGGAACAAGTGATGGGACAAGAGGAACCAGCCTCAAGTTGTCCCAGGGGAGATTGAGGTTGGAGCTGAGGAGAAATGTCTTGGTGGGCAGAGTTGTTGTGGGCTGTGCCAGGCTGGAGTCTCCATCCCTGGAGGGGTTTCCAAGGCATGGAGATGTGGTGCTGAGGGCCAGGGGTTAGTGGTGCCCTGGCAGTGCTGGGGGAATGGTTGGACTTGATGATCTTAAAGGTCTTTTCCTACCTGAACAATTCTCTGATTCTAGGATTCCATTTCCTAGAGGAGGACTGGGCCTGAGAGAAGTCACCTGGCCTGGCAATGGCAGGGTCATCTCCTCCCCAAGGCAGAAGGAGCTGGACTTTCCCAAGTATAAACTTGAAAATCCCACCTTATGAATATAAAAAATGCCCCAAAGCCACAAGATACAATCATTTTGTTCACCCCGGGATGCCAACAGTGTGAAGAGGAGCAAACAGAAGAGGAAGAAGATCCATTTTACAGCTCTCTCCTCCCTCTAGAGATGTTTAAATTGCCTTTGGGTATTGATAGAAATGTTGCATCTTTCATTTCTGGTGCAGGCAGCCATCTGCTCCAACAGCTTGTTTAAAAGCAACGGAGCTGTGGACAATCTGTCTCTGTGTTTAGAGGTGAATGACTGACTTCATTCCAGAATCAATTCCAACCAAATAAGCTTTGCCTAATTTCCAGCCTGCTAAGAGGCAGGAGAAAAGGAGGCTCAAGGGGAGACCTTGTGGCTCTGCACAAGTCCCTGCAAGGAGGTTGGAGCCAGGTGGGGCTCTTCTCCCAAGGAACAAGAGAAAGGGCAAGAGAAAATGACTTCAAGGGGAGGTTTAGGTTGGACATGAGAAGACATGTCTTCATAGCAAGGGTTGTGAAGGGCTACCCAGGGCAGTGGTGGAGTCTCCACCCCTAGAGGGTTTTCCAAGCTTGGAGCCAGGTGGGGTCAGGCTCTTCTCCCAAGGAACAAGTGATAGGACAAGAGGAAACGGCCTCAAGTAGAACTTCTATTGACTTCTACAGTTAATCACTTCTTCCTGACTAATTTAGAGGGACAAAACCCACATCCCTCTAAAGATGCCAAGAGATTCTGCTTCCCTCGAGTGCCACCCTCAGGAGTAGATGTGAAGTGGAGGAGGTCTTACCTGTCCAAGACTCTCTGGGGCTGCAGCATGCTGTACATAACGTGGGTCATATGATCTTTAGCAGCAATGACTTCTGGAGGAGGGTCGTATTTATTCACAGCAGCAACCTGCTCCCCCAGTTTTGGGGGAAAAGAAAGAAGAGAAGTGATCAAATTGTCTCCATCTGCAATAAGTTTCATAGATCATGATGGCTTCATCTTTATGAGGGTCAATCTTTGTATTTGGCTTGGTTGGGAGGGCTCCACTACCTAAAACTTTTCACAGAATCACGGAATCAGAGAATCCCAGAATGTCAGGGATTGGAAGGGACCTCCAAAGATCATCTAGTCCAACCCCCCACCAGAGCAGGTCACACAGGAACACGTCCAGGTGGNCCCAACCTATACTGGTACCTGGGGTTGTTCTTGCCCAGATGCAGACTCTACACTTGCCCTTGTTATACTCCATTAAATCTCTCCCCACCCAACTCTCCAGCCTGCCCAGGTCTCTCTGGATGGCAGCACAGCCAGATTTAAGCCCAATTTGATAGGTGGGTGGAAAGCAGCCAGAGGCAGCTCACCATCTTTAATAGATTCAACCTTTTGCTGGGAAGAAAACAGGATGCCACATAAAATGCAAAGTAATTTTGCTTGGGTTTTAATTATCCCTTAATTTGCATCCTCTCAGTGTTGGTGGAAGATGCTGAACTCAAATCCTTAGGGACTGAAGCCATTCATTTATTCATCAGGAGAGGAGCAGAATGGGCACTAACCATGTAAGCAAAGTGGAGTTTTCTCCTGACAAGGCACTTCTGTCTTCCCTGGGAGGAGGAGCACTCAAACTCCAAAGATTCCTCCCATCCAGTCTCTTGAAAGCTCTGCTGAGGGTTCTGACCACTAAGGAGTTGGGTATTTTTTGGTATTATTGATGCTGCCCACTCAGAAACAGGTTAAGAACAACCAAGACATTTCATCTAAGTAGTTTGGTGCAGGAGGAGGGGATCTTTAAAGTCAAACAGCACCCAATGTCCACACTGTTTTGGGGCAAGGTGGAGAAGGGAGCTCATTTCATGTCCCTGCTCAGTGCAGGGGGGTTGGACTGGATGAGCTTTAAAGGTCCCTTCCAACCCAAACCATTCTAGGATTTCACTTGAGCTCTAGTTTGGTCCCTTGGTCTGAATCAGGGGCTTGAAGCACATCAGGTGCAGCCTGGTGCACATCTTCTGGTTAAGGCTGGTCCAAAAGAAGCTTAGTTCTTATGTTGCAAGATTATTCCACAAGGAGAACTGGGCATGGCAAGTTGGGCAACTGGGAGTTTCACTTCATAGAATCATTTAGGTTGGAAAAGACCTCCAGGATCATCAAGTCCAACCTTCAACATGACACTCCTGAGTGGCAACATTTCTTTATATCATAGAATAGGATCACAGAATGTTTTAGACTGGAAGGGACCTCTAGAGGCCATCTGGTCCAACCTCCCTACACAAGGAGGGACATCTCTACCTAGGGCAGGCTGCTCAGAGCCCCATCAAGCCTGACCTTGAAGGACTCCAGGGATGGGGCCTCCACCACCTCTCTGGGCAGCTCATTCCCCTGATCTATCACCCTCATGTTAAAGAACTTTTTTTCTAATATCCATTTTGTGTCTTATGGAGAGAGAAGAGCTGGTGCCTCCAAATTCAGTTTGACAAGAGAGTTTATAAAGCTAGAGTAGATGTCCTAAAATAACCTGAGGAGAGGATTTTCTGAAATCACTGTAATCATCCAGTTAAGTGTTAGACTAAAGTCATCCAGGCTTACTTTTACAGGCCATAAAGAAAAATTTCTTTAATATAGAAAGACCACCTAGTTCCAACCCCCCTGCCATGGGCAGGGACACCTCCCACTAGACCAGGTTGCTCCAGGTCCCATCCAACCTGGCCTTGAACACCTCCAGGGATGGAGCATCCACAGCTTCCCTGGGCAACCTGTGCCAGGGTCTCACCACCCTCACCCACAACCACCCCATAAATTCTGTACATGTACATTTGAGTTTAAAAGCAAAAGTCTCTGAATTTGTAGCTTATCTTGGTGAGATCTACAAAGCTACATCTCCATGCACCATTTTTAATATTCCTTATTTAGAAACAATCCAGGATGATTATTTACATACCTTTTCTTCCACTGAAATCTTCTTGAGATCCAGCTCTGTCAGTTGGAGCAACGTGAAAACCACCAAGAGCCAATAATCAGTTTGCTCCTGAAGGACAAAGTTCCCATTTGATGTCAAGCACTCAACTTCATCCAGCTAATATTTCATTTCAAGTGGGTGAAATCCAATTGGCCTTTCATACATTGCAATGTAAAAAGCTTTTTAAAGCCTGAGGGATGGTGGTACCACTGTACAAACTGACCCCACCACCACCACAAGCTGAACTCCTACAGAAGTTAATGGTTGTTCAAAAGTCTGCAACTACTTTGTTCAAAAGGTTGAGATTGGAATTAAAAAATCACCACCACACCCATTAGAACATAGAGAAAGACTCTTGGAGAACTAAAATCATTATCTACACTGGGAGTATGTAGTAAACTATCATTAATACTTCGAACCTTAGTAGTACAACAGGAACTTTAAAAGAGAATTAATAAGTTCATCATTATATAGGCTTTTAAGCCTGAGACAATAAAAAAAGAGTCATTAAAAATCAAATTAAAAAGCTGGCACTGAGAGATTCATGAAGGTTCCTAGTTCTAAAAAACAGTAAGGTCCTCTTAAAACCACTGAAATTCAGACAGCTGTCTTCAGATGACTGCTGCAGGTATATTTGGGCTCCCCAGTTCAAGGGAGACAAGGAGCTACTGGAGAGATTCCAGTAGCAGAGGCTGTGGAGATGCTGGTGGGACTGGAGCATCTGTGTGCCCAGGACAGGCTGAGAGCCCTGGGGCTGCTGAGCTGCAGAAGAGAAGCCTCAGAGGGGATCTGCTCAATGCTGCGCAAGAGCTAAAGGGTGGGGGCAAGAGGCTGGGGCCAGACTCTGGTCAGTGGTGCCCAGGGCCAGGCCAAGGGGCACCAAGTGGAAGCCAGGAGGTTCCATGTGAGCAGGAGGAGGGGGGTGTTTGGGGTGAGGGTGTTGGAGCCTGGCCCAGGCTGCCCAGAGAGGTTGTGGAGGCTCCTTGTCTGGAGAGCTTCCAAAGGTGTCTGGGACAATCCCAGGCCCCCTGCTCTGGGGGAGCTGCTGGTCCTGGTTGCACCAGAGCATCTCCAGAGCTCCCTTCCAACCCCACCATGCTGGGATTGTGTGATAAGTCATTAAAACAGTAATTGAAAGGAATATGGTCAAACCTTGCTTAGGGGAAGGACACCTAAACAGAAAGAGGCTTCCAGAGGATCAGGAACAGCCTATTTTGGGTATTTTTTCCTGCTGTGCCACAACAGCTCACTCTCACAAAAGCCAAGACAAAACTGGCAATTACAGGAAGAATTTGTTAAACCCTAAACATTTTCCTTCTTTCTGACACTAGGAATCACTAAAATTCACACATAATTTCGAAATCCCAAGAGTCAGCACAGAATCATCTTTGATCACTCAGGACAAACTAAAAATGCAGAATCAAAGTCACAATTTCTGCTGTATTGCAGGTGTCACTGCATTTTTGTTGACAAAATGTAAGATTCATTCATTAACTGAGGAATATTATGGGAGCCACAAATGAGAACTGAGTAAATCCTGAAGAAGTCAAGAAGAAGTTCCAGAGACACATGATTTTAAAAGGGGTGCTGCTAAATTCCTTTGAGCTTTTCCCAGGAATTATCAAGTACAGACCTTCAAAGGAAACAAAAAGGGGATATTTTCTCCCCCCAAAGTCATGGTACAAACATATAAATGGATTTACAGATGGAATTACTAAAATTCATGGATTTACTACATGGATATTAAACATCATGATTCACATGCAGTCCTCAAAGGTGGGTAACCATGGCAGGAAAAACATCACTCATTATTTCTTTTACTCCCTTCCCCAGCCCCTCTCAGAAATAGAAATTGAGGCTAAATGGATTCTGGTGTGATCCAAACCAATAGTTCTAGGTTCTTATTTTTGGCTTCCCTCTTCAGTTTTTTCTTACCTGTAGAGGATTTTTTAAAAGATTTAAAACTCTGAGGAGAGGCAGCTCTTTAATCCATCCAAGTTCCTGCAGCTCAGCAATCTAATCAGTGACAGAAACAGAGCATAAATCAGCAGCAACAAAATCCAGGATAACTATGGGGGGGGCAAAAAAAATATTTTAAGCCCTGCACTTAAAATCTGGACATAAAAACCCCTTCATTATACTCACAAAATGAGTACACATGGTAACTGCATTCAAGGCACTTGTAGTCACAAAAAGCAGACAGGTTGGATGGTAGCTGGAGGAGCAGGATAATGCAGCAATTTCAGACCCCCTGCACTTATCCAGTCCTTCCAAATGTCAAGCCCTAACACCTTCAGCTTTGATGTGGTTGATGTGCTTAAGTGAGGCAATTCTGCAGCTTCAGGTGACAAGGAAAAAAAATAAAAATTCCTTCTAAGAAAAGTTTCTTTTTGCTGGAGCTCAAGTTGATCCTACCCAACCTGCAGCATGTGGTTGTCCTGCCTGGATCCAGAGGGTGATGTCTTCTACTTAAGGTCTCATCTATCCACAGAGGAATTCTGAGCTGGCTGTGCTCAGGTGCATGAGAAGTTACAGCAAAGTTGGTGTGTCCAGACCAAAGTCACACTAGAGGCACTTGTGCTGGACCCTGAGTGAAGTATTGCCAGGCTCTCAGTTAAACAAACTGGGTCAGATGGAATTTGTGTCACCTTCTTTTGGCCATATGTGGAGTCAGCCCAAGTCAGCTGCCTTATAATCAGTGGAGAGGGGCAGTGGCAGAGCTCGTCTGAGCCATGGTGGGCTGGGAGGAATTGCCTTGTAAGGATATGAAGATGCTGAGGGGCCTGGAGAATCTGTGTGCCCAGCACAGGCTGAGAGCCCTGGGGCTGCTGAGCTGCACAAGAGAAACCTCAGAGGGGATCTGCTCAATGCTGCTCAAGAGCTAAAGGGTGGGAGCAAGAGGCTGGGGCCAGACTCTGGTCAGTGGTGCCCAGGGCCAGGCCAAGGGGCACCAAGTGGAAGCCAGGAGGTTCCATGTGAGCAGGAGGAGGGGGTTGTTTGGGGTGAGGGGGTTGGAGCCTGGCCCAGGCTGCCCAGAGAGGTTGTGGAGTCTCCTTATGTGGAGAGATTTTGGACTCTGGGCCCCCTGCTCTGGGGGAGCTGCTGGAGCAGGGGGGGTGCACCAGATCATCTCCAGAGCTCCCTTCCAACCCCAGCCACTCTGTGATTCCTGGTTTTCCTCCACTGCTGAAAGACTGAACCTAGAAGACTTCAGATTCTATCCTTCATTTATACTCAGCTTATATGAAGTATCTAAAACCATAAAGCTCAACCACAGATTACCCAATACTCATTTTGAGATAACAAGCAGCACACCATAGAACACTTTTGACCAAGTTAAATAGAATTTGGGAGGACTTCCTAAAGAAATCATAGAATGGTTTGGGTTGGAAGGGACCTCCAAAGGTCATCTAGTCCAACCCCCCTACAATCAGCAGGGACATCTCCAACTAGTTCAGGTTGCTCAGAGCCCCATCAAGCCTGATATTCAATGTTTCTCTAAATCGTTGAACATCAACCATCCACTTTTGAACATCACTGACCATGTATGAGCCATGGTTGGCACATCAACCTGAAAAATCCAGCCTGTAAGACCATGCTGGGTGGCAGTGAGCTGAAGTACCTCAGACCTTTCTGCATCCCTTAATTAAAATTCTCTTTACATTATTCTTCAGAAGGAAATGCTCAGAAAATGGAGACTCATTAAACAGTTTCAATAACATCATTAAAAGAGGCAAATTCTGATGAGGTAAAATTAATGGCTGTTGCGTGCCATGAAGAACAGTGGAAACTCTATAAGGTAATAAAGTGGAGTTATTAATGCTAATAGCAGCTCTGCTATTAGTTTCCTGTCTTCTGCAACTGATGTACCTTTAAATGTCAACCTGAACCCAGTGAGAGAAAAAGAATTCACAGTCCCTTGAATTAAATCCTGTAAATGCACCTTGCAAGTGAAGAAAAATGGCAGAAAATCATAGAATCAGAATGTTTGAGGCTGGAAGGGACCTCTAGAGGTCATCTGGTCCAACCTCCCTACACAAGTAGGGACATCTCTACCTAGGGCAGGCTGCTCAGAGCATAATATGTTCAATTCATGGTTTATAGTTTTATTTTTGCTTTCCTAGATTGTTTTTTCCACATGCAGATCTGCCTTTGATATCAAAGTGATTCATGGATTGATGGTCTTGTCAGTTAAAGGTGCTGGAAGTATCAGTATCAAAAGTATTAAGTGTTTATGGCTTGGGTTTCAAAATTCAACTGCAAATGGGCTGGAAAATATCATTGTACTTCCTAGTAAAAATTCTGCTGCACAACAAAAGCCACAACAGGCAGTTCTGCCTTACAGGGAATTTCCAGCTGAGAGCTCAGAAGAATCTGTGGTCATAAAATTGGGCTGAGAGATATTAGCAAACCCTCCTGAGGCCTGGCAGCAGAAAAGCTGTGATGTAAGTAAAGATCTGCAGGAATAATCAAGCTGAAAAAGCTGTGTGCTCATCCCTGCCCTACCCACTCAAGGGAGCACTGTCAGTTCTTTGTGTCCATGAGTACTAAATACTGCAGAAGTGGCACCTACCTAAAGATAAACCCTTCTAGAGATGCTAAATAAGGTCTGAGGGTTGCACTTATCAATCAACACATGAAACAACATTGGGGTGAAGGAAAGGAAAGGAAAGGGGAAAGGAAAGGGGAAAGGAAAGGGGAAAGGAAAGGGGAAAGGAAAGGGGAAAGAAAAGGGGAAAGAAAAGGGGAAAGAAAAGGGGAAAGAAAAGGGGAAAGAAAAGGGGAAAGAAAAGGGGAAAGAAAAGGGGAAAGAAAAGGGGAAAGAAAAGGGGAAAGAAAAGGGGAAAGAAAAGGGGAAAGAAAAGGGGAAAGAAAAGGGGAAAGAAAAGGGGAAAGAAAAGGGGAAAGAAAAGGGGAAAGAAAAGGGGAAAGAAAAGGGGAAAGAAAAGGGGAAAGAAAAGGGGAAAGAAAAGGGGAAAGAAAAGGGGAAAGAAAAGGGGAAAGAAAAGGGGAAAGAAAAGGGGAAAGAAAAGGGGAAAGAAAAGGGGAAAGAAAAGGNAAAGGGAAAAGGGGAAGGAAAAGGGGAAAGGAAGAAAGGGAAAGGGAAAGGGAAAAAAATGTCATTTTTCTACCATTTCCTCCTTGCAGTGTTGTAAGTTTTTGATTAAACCTTAAAGGGATGAAATTTTAGAAAACCAAATATAATTATGTATTCTCAGAAGCAGCTGAGATCAATATTAAGGCTGCTACCTGGTTATCCTCCAGGTTGATCATCTCGAGGGCATCATGTTCCTCCAAGCCTTCTAGACTCCTTATTTTATTGCTAGATAGGTCCAGCTTCTGGAGACTTTTCAAGCTGTCCAACCCACTTATCTTCTCAAGCTGGTTAGAGCCCTAAGAAATGAAAACATATGAAGCTCTGAAGCTGGAAAACAATATTCAAGGGAAGATCAGAGTTCATTTTATTACTGAGAACCTGATTACAAATAGGCCTTTTATGCATTAGCCCCTTCTTCATCTTGAGGTGACATCTCACAACTTTCCAAGCTCCTCAAGGGAAAAAGAATCAACTCCCTGCTGATTAATTTATCTTCACCTCACCTTGAACAGCAGCACTAAAAAGGGCTCCACCATCTTTCCAAGCTGATACTGGCTAAAGGATGCTCTTGTCATAAATGCACATAAAATTACAGAATAGATATACATAAATACATAGAATTTCCCTCTGTAATCATGGTTGGATTTACACTTATGATTGCAGAATAAATAATGACAATATTAAGGGAGAACAATACAATCCTGGGGGTTTTTTTGGGCTGTAACAAGATCTCCAGGATACACAAGTTCATCTTAATGCCCCCTAAGTGAAGGCAACTTTAAGTCCTGTCAGTGAGAGCATGCAGAGAAATGTTAAAAATACCCAAACCTACCTTAATTTAAGTTCATCTAGATTCTAACACAAGAAATGACCCAACCTTGGACTAGATGATCTTTTGAGGTCCCTTCCAATCCCTGACATTCTGTGATTCTCTGATTTTGAGAACTCATAATCAACTATTGGTTTTTTACCCCCCTTCCAAACATGGCCCAAGACAGAAGACCTACATTTACCTGGACACCAGATGGCTTCACAAATCACATCCTTGTTTCTGCTCTGAACTCCAAATAGGTGCAACATGCAAGGTTAGAATCATAGAATCATTTAGGTTGGAAAAGACCTCCAGGATCATCAAGTCCAACTGTTGTCCAACATCTCCCTGACCCCTAGACCATGTCCTGAAGCTCCACATCTACTCATTTGTTGAACCCCTCCAGGGATGGTGACTCCACCACCTCCCTCCAGGGCCTGACCACTCCTTCAGCAAAGAACTTCTTCCTAATATCCAATCTAAACCTCCTCTGGTGCAACTTGAGGCCATCACCTCTTGTCCTGTCATCAGTTCCTTGGGAGAAGAGCCCAACCCCAGCCTCACCACAACCTCCTTGTAGAGAGCAATGAGGTCTCTTCTCAGCCTCCTCTTTTCCAGGCTAAACAACCCCAGTTCCCTCAGGTGCTCCTCATAGGACATATCCTCCAGACCTCTACTCATCTTTGTCCCAGTGGCCACACCTACCCAGATGGCCTCTCAACATGATTCCTTCTGGATAACCTTGCAAGTTGCATTTTTCCATCAGCCTCACCTTGCACTGCAAGCTCAGAAGCCTCATATTCTATTAATAAATATTTAGGCACCATTGAGATAAATAAGCCCATGTTAATCCAGTTGTCTGTCCTTGACATTTTTCCTGACTTTTAAATGTTTAATTAGGTTATTAATAGCATGGAGGCTCCATCTTCTCTTCCTGCTCTTCGTTAGACCTCTTTAATAGGGTGCAGCTCAGAGCTCTGGTTGCAAAATGCCAAGCAAGAGACACACACAAAAACCTGGGAACAAAAGGGATTTGTGTAGCATAAAATTCCTAAGAGTCCACTTCATTAGAGCTGCACTTCTTATTTTTTTTCTGCAAACATAAGCAGAATAAAGGCTTTTTTTGGGGGTAGCTTGACAGTATTTACAGGTTTTGAAGCCTTTCTTCCCAACTTCAGTCCTTCCTCCTCTTTCAACCCAAAAAGCCCAAGGGAAAAGGGAAGAGAAAGCTGGATCAATGGGAAGAGAGGGGAAGGCTGCTCCTATGAACAGAGAGCTGCCTTTTATTCTAATGAGTCAGAGAAAATATGATGCTAAAACCTGTCTGTTTACATAATTTCCACAGGACTATCTAGTTTGCTAATTAAAAAGGACAAGCAGTTGGATAAATAATCAGAGCAGCACATTAAGAACTCAAACTGAGGAACATGCTGCTATTAATAAGGCTTAGCTGTTAACACAACCTCCCCAACATGGTACAGGGCAGATAACCACTAATAACACACTGATTATTAGGGTTTTTTTTTTTTAAACAGACAAGGAAATGGGTGCACACAAGGGTTGAGCAACTCGTAGCTCTCCCTGAAGAGAGGATTTTGAGGAGAGATTTTCCTGTCAGCTTCCCCTGTCATATTCCTATAGCTCATTTCAAAGCTCTTAGAGGTGATTTTACCCATCTCAGCCACTAAAAAGGAGACAAAAATCAGTTTTATTGCTGCTAAAGGCATAACTGAAAGGTACAGAAGGCATTATATAGCTGGATGATATTAAAAATACGTTGCTGAACACTATTGGAATATATTATTCAAAGCATCCTATTGCCCACTTTGAAATGTGAATTCTTTCCTGAATATTGAAGGAGTAATAAGTAAAAGGACCAATCAGGCCTTGATGGGTAGGGACTTGAGTTACTCTTTTCTGTACCAATTACTACAGAAGAGAAGAAAAATCTTTAAAATTTTAAAAGGATTGAAAAAAGAGTATTTCTATTCCTCAGAAGGGATTCATTGACTCTACCTAAAATATTTATGTAAGTGCTTAAAACTAATGCAGCAAATATGAGTGTATTACTATGTATAAGGGTTTTTTTGTATTAATGGGGGCATGAAGAAGAGGGTGGGCAGGAGGTTGAGGAAGGTTCTCCTCCCTCTCTGCTCTGCCCCACCTCTGGGGTATTGGGTCCAGTGCTGGGATCCCCAGGTCAAGAGAGACAAGGAGCTACTAGAGAGAGTCCAGGGGAGGCTACAAAGATGTTGAGGGCAGGACAGGCTGAGAGCCCTGGGGCTGTTGAGCTGCACAAGAGAAGCCTCAGAGGGGATCTGCTCAATACTGATCAAGAGCTAAAGGGTGGGGAGCAAGAGGCTGGGGCCAATCAACCACCACCCCCAGTTCTTTCTCCTCAGGATTGCTCTCCATCCATATTCTGCTGATCACTCTGATCTTGTAGCAATAAAAAAAAAGTGTCCAGTATTACAGATAACTCTGAAAATGTGCTGTGCAATTACCTGCACATTTCCTGAGGCATGACCACCTTGACACCAGACAGACAGGAGAGCAGAGTGACTTCTTCCTTACCAGATTGAGGGTTCTGAGAGGCAGGTTCTCAAGCCCAGTGATTGCAGTGAGTCTGTTGTGGGACAAGCTGAGATGAGCCAGGCTGTGACACTTCTCCAGTCCTCTTATCTCCTCTATGTTATTGACTACAGAGGGGTTTTTGCAGTTAAGGAAAAGAAAGAAACCCAGGAACTCAGCAATAATTAGTAGCTACATTAACCAAGGGAGCTGTAGTTTATGTTGGGAGGAGCTGGACATCAAATGCTTCATGTTAAGGAGTTTTAAATCCCAGCTGCTCTCACCTACCCTGGAATTTGCTGCCTCCTGATTTGACTGTTCACAAGGGTTTGTAGCCACAGGATGAGGGGTGATGGTTTTAAGCTAGAAAAGGGCAGATTGAGGTTGGACATTAGGAAAAAGTTCTTTAATATAAAGTTGGTTGATCACTGGAACAGGTTGCCCAGAGAGGTGGTGGAGGCCCCATCCCTGGAGACATTCAAGGTCAGGTTTGATGGGACTCTGAGCAGCCTGCCCTAGGTAGAGATGTCCCTACTGGTGTAGGGGGGTTGGACTAGATGCCCTTTGGAGTTCCCTTCCAACCCAAACCATTCTATGATTCTATGACTGACACAGGACAGCAGGACAAGTGACACTGAGCCAGCCAGGAATATCCTCCCCTTCTTTTTGGAGGGTTTTTAAGCTCTGATTGTTTCCATGACCTGGTTTACTTCCAGATAACATGACCAGGCTGCTGGCAAATCAAGAAAATACTGACATTGAGGGAAGAGGAGCATGGGGAAAAAGCTAATTCTTCAAGCATCTTGCAAAGTTATGCTCTAAATCTCTGGATTTCTTATCACATGCAGGATAAAATATAGGGGTATTTATCTCTTCAGCTGAGCACCAGCCATGGTAGGTGAGCTGTAGAATACAGGCACATGGTGACTGATCAGATGAGGGGTGATTTTTTTTATGTTTATGGAGTACTTAACTCCATATGGCTCCAAACTGGTCTTGGTCTCCACACATCATACTCAAATTACTCAAGTCATAACAGATAATAGCACAATATGGGGCTATTTCCCTCCAAGTTCTACCTGTTCTAAACTGGCTATCTGTCCTGAAAGGGGAAAGTGTATTTTAAATTAACATTAAAATCAAAAGCAGCAGTACAGATAGTTAGGATTCCTCCCAGCAGACTTCAGCATTAATATATTCCTTAAAAAAACCCCATGTTTCCTTTGACAATAACCCACCTCACATTGCTCTATAACAGTGTCATGAATGGCAGAGGTACCTGATTCTGAATTTCTCCACTGTAAATCTGTGAGGCCACCTCTGGAGTGCTGGGTCCAGTTCTTGGCTCCCCAGGTCAAGAGAGACAAGGAGCTACTGGAGAGAGTCCAGTCGAGGCTGTGAAGATGCTGAAGGTCCTGGAGCATCTGTGTGCCCAGGACAGGCTGAGAGCCCTGGGGCTGTGGAGCTGCAGAAGAGAAGCCTCAGAGGGGATCTGCTCAATGCTGCTCAAGAGCTAAAGGGTGGGGGCAAGAGGCTGGGGCCAGACTCTGGTCAGTGGTGCCCAGGGCCAGGCCAAGGGGCAGTGGGCACCAAGTGGACCCCGGGAGGTTCCATGTGAGCAGGAGGAGGTGGTTGTTTGGGGTGAGGGTGTTGGAGCCTGGCCCAGGCTGCCCAGAGAGGTTGTGGAGTCTCCTTGTGTGGAGAGATTTTGGACTCTGGTCCCCCTGCTCTGGGTGAGCTGCTGGAGCAGGGGGGTTGCACCAGAGCATCTCCAGAGCTCCCTTCCAACCCCACCATGCTGGGATTCTGTGTCCTTGTATGTGCACTTGTCAGAAAACACACTCACAAGGACCTTATCATCTGCATCAAAATTCACTTAAATACAGTAAGAAATGCTTAGTTACTATCAATGGGAAATGCATCCTAAACATTTCTGCTACTGCATACTTAATCCAGTATTTTAATTTACAATTACAAAGAACAGCTTGTTTTGTCTGCTGTGTTTTTCAGCAAGGAGTGTTTGACATGGGTTAGGAACAGTGACACTTTGCTGTTCTAAATGCTGCACTCATTTTACAGAAGCACAGAATCATTGAATAGTTTAGGTTGGAAGAGACCTTTAAGTTCATCAAGTCCAACCATTCCCCCATCCCTGCCAGGGCACCACTAACCCGTGTCCCTCAGCACCACATCTCCACAGCTTGGAAACCCCTCCAGGGATGGGGACTCCACCACTGCCCTGCCCAGCCTGGCCCAGCCCACAACAACCCTGACCACCAAGACATTTCTCCTCATGTCCAACCTCAACCTCCCCTGGGGCAACTTGAGGCTGGTTCCTCTTGTGCTGTCCCTTGTTCCTTGGGAGAAGAGCCTGACCCTACCTGGCTCCAACCTCCTTGCAGGGACTTGTGCAGAGCCACAAGGTCTCCCCTGAGCCTCCTTTGCTCCAGCCTCAACCCCCCCAGCTCCCTCAGCTGCTCCTCACCACACTCCTGCTCTACACCCTTCCCCACCTTCCTTGCCCTTCTCTGGACACACTCCAGCCCCTCCAGGTCCTTGTGGGAGTGAGGGGCCCAAACCTGACCCCAGGACTCAAGGTTGGGCCTCATCAGTGCCTCTATTTTCCTCTACTTCAGATAGTCCTGCTGTAACTGAAGGCACAAATCAGTTTTTCTCCCCATTTCAATGGTGTCTTTATTGACAAATGAAAAAACTGAAGACACTGCTGCATTGAAACCAACCAACAAAAAAAAATCCCAATTCACATCCACAATACAAATCTCTGATCTTTTTTTTTTCCCTTTTCATTTTCCTGTATGTTTTTTTTTTTTTCCCCTGTGATGGAAAATTAGAATTGCAAAGGGAGAGCATCTCAAAGCCATTTTCTTGACAAGTACCACCTCACCTGCACACCATGGAAAACCTGTGAATAATGTCACCTGGGTGCTCTGCAAATGCTTTAGCTGCTCCTACATGAAAAATCCTTTGGAAAGGGGCTACTTTGAGACAGAGGAAAAAAACTGACAGCCTGCTGTCTTCTGCTCTTCACACAGCAGAAGATCTAGGTGCAATTTATGAGGGAAAGTGGGAAGGTTCATGAGTCTGGGGGAAGCAATTCTAAGTAAGGCAGCATGTCAACATGACACTCCAGAAGACCTTTCAAAAGAATCTTTAAGGAGACAGAAAAGCACAGGAGAACCTCTAAGAAGAGAGAAAATCACAGGAGAACCTTTAAGGACACTAAGAGTCTTATGGACAGCTTGGAGAAGTAAGCAATGAATCATTGAATTGTTCTGGTTGGAAGAAACCTTTAAGATCATCCAGTCCAAGCATTAACCCAGCACTGCCAGGGCACCACTAACCCCTGTCCCTCAGCACCACATCTCCACACCTTGGAAACCCCTCCAGGGATGGGGACTCCNNNCCCCTGATCTATCACCCTCATGTTAAAGAACTTTCTTCCAATATCCAGCCTAAATCTCTCCTTTCCCAGCTTAAAACCACTACTCCTGGTCCTATTATTATTATATTATCTTATAATATAAATATAATATAATAATCCTGCAGCCTGACCTTGAATGACTCCAGGGATGGGTAGCAGGACCCCTTCACTCTGTGTCCTTCCCTCATCATACTCTAGGAAGTTTTTCCCTCACCTAAAGATTCTTTTCACTGTCATTAAAGTCTCTTGTCCTCCACAGAGCCTCTACAACTCCTACTTAATTGTCTATATCTAAGATTAAACAAGCAGCACCTTCTTCACTTAAGGGAGCTTAGTCTTCAAGCTGATTTCCTATTAACCTCCCTTATATAAGAATAAAAATATTTATTACCTCTGCCATGCAAAGACAGTTGGACCTGTCACATTTCCAGGCTTACATGAGGCATGGTGGAGGTTTCTTCATGTTCCTCTTAACACCTTACATGGCTACAAAACCACCTTTAACACCAGCCATGCTGAAGTGAATGAAGATGAGTTTCACCAGCAGAATTAGTGTTTAATTTGCTTCTAAAGAAACCTGGCATGAAGGAAAAACCACAAAAAAAACAGGCACCTATTTGAAGCAAAGAGTTGTTGAGAAAGCCAAGGAGCAACTCTTCTCCTGTTCCAGTTTCCACAAAGGATACAATCCAGCAAGAGTTTAGTGAGTGACTGGTAGGCTGACAAATCTTGCATTTTAGGTATTTGATTGTAGGAAAAATCTACTTCCTGAAGAAAAAAGGAGATGGGAAATTAGTTTTCTTTCTTTGGCACTTAGAGCTGTCTTGGGAAACTCAATGGTTGTTACATTAAACCTGAGGTCAAGGGTGTGGAAGAAATAATAAGATCATTAATATTAATTTTAGGACTTTAATAGTAAGGCTCTTTTATTTTATGACATAAAGAATTCACATTTTGGGAGCTTCCAAAGTTTTACTTTCTCCCAACAACATTATCATGAATGGTCTCATAATTCTGCAAATATATTTAAACAATTAACAGAGAAATCAATCATTGAATCATTGAATGGTGTGAAGGGACCTTTCAAGGTGATCCAGTTCAACCCCCCTGCCCTGAGCAGGGACATCTGCAACTAGAGCAGGTTGCTCAGAGCCCTGGCCAACCTCACCTGCAATGGTTCCAGGGTTCCATCAACCTCTGACAGGCTCTCACCACCCTCAGCATCAACAATTTCTTCCTATTATTTAGTATAAAACTCCCTCTTTTAATTTAAAACCATCCCCCCTTGTCCTGTCCCAACAGGCCCTGCCCAAAAGTCCCTCCCCATCTTTCTGACAGACCCTTTGAAGTCCTGCAAGGTCCCAAGAAGGTCTCCCTGGAGCCTTCTCTTCTCCAGGCGGACCAAGCCCAACTCCCTCAGCCTGTTCTCATAGAATTATGCTTTTTATAAACCCAAATTGGGCTACAATAAAACAGCCAAGAGAAGACAAGCTCACACCTACACTCCCAGTACATATTTCACAGGAGCAACTGGGACCAGTGAATTTGAAAGGCAGGAACTGATCCCACTAAAGGTCTCATGAACTCGACAAGCAGGGAAATAATTTTGGCTGCATTTACTTCTGGCTGGAACCATCAGTTGTACAACAAACCTTCCCCTGGCCAGGGTGTGAAAGAAAATAAAAGACTGGAATGTGCAGGGTAAAAGGCACTGGAAAAGCCATTTCAAATATCAAATGAGGTAAGAAAGAAGACTAAGCAAGGCATAAAAAATCCTTTTTTCCACTTTTTGTCTAAATTAGATTTAGACTTAGAAAAATGTTTTGAATTTAGACCTATAAAAGGCTTTTTTTTGTTTGCTTTGCAACTTACCTTGAGATTTTTAGGGGGCTCAAAATCAAAATAGGTGGTCAATTCATTGTTGGAAGCATTCAGCTCTAGCAGATAAGGCATGTGGCTGACACAAGAGAGATCTAGTAACAAAACAAAATGTCACATTGAATGAACACTGGGGTAAATGCAGAGATCACCAGGTCAACATGTGACAGTTCAGTCCCACAGCAATCAATTTGCAGTCACATATTCACAAAGCAAAGCTTGAAATGCAGAAATTTGATATATTAACACCTCCTACAAGAAAAAAAATAGATGGTTCCTAAACTACAAGGAATAAATCTCCAAGTTCTACATTAAATTTCCATTATGTCAATTGATATGTCTATAAACCAAAGTATAATTTATATTATAGCTGCATCTAGAATGACAAAGAGAACACCCCTGTCCTAAGCTATTAATTAGTATTTAGGCCATGACTAAATGACCAGTTGCTATGGAAAAGTCCCTGCTCTGGTCAGACCCATCCTCCACAGACAAACAAATGGGCATGGAGAAGTTCTGCCTTCCCAAAGTGCTGCTGTTCTTGGACTCCAGTGAAAATGTCCATGAAAGAAGGCAACAGGTTGCCCACCACAGCTTGTGCCTTTTGATGGTGAATTAAAAAATGAGCTGGGAGGGAGAGGGAAGGAGTAAAAGGTGATGGAGTCATGGAATGGTTTGGGTTGAAGGGACCTTTCAAGGTCATCTGGTCCAACCCCCCTGCACTGAGCAGGGACATCTGCAACTATCTCAGGTTGCTCAGAGCCCCAAACAACCTCCCCTGCAATGGTTCCAGGCATGGGGCAGCCACCACCTCTCTGGGCAACCTGGCACAGGCTCTCACCACCCTCAGCAACCAACAATTTCTTCCTTCTCTCTAGTCTAAATCTCCCTCTTTTAGTTTAAAACCTTCACCCCTTGTCCTGTCCCAACAGGCCCTGCTCAAAAGTCCCTCCCCATCTTTCTGACAGGCCCCTTGAAGTCCTGAAAAGCCACAATGAGATCTCCCTGGAGCCTTCTCCAAGCTGACCAAGCCCAACTCTCCCAGCACTGCAGGGAGGTCTCCCCAGAGGGGAGCAGAGGGGCAGGATCCCCTCCCTTGACCTGCTGCCCACGAGTTCACCCCACTCTCCATTTGTTGCCTTCCTAACTCCACAATATAATTTTTCACACTTCATCACCACTGGGAAACCTTGACAGAGCAAAGCCCAATGCTGGGAAGAATGCACCAGCCATAATTTGGGATATGACAACATCTGCACGTGTAAAATCTCAACCTGAAGCTTGTCCTGACACGCTTGCTTGCATTTTATCTTTGGACAATAAACTGGACAATCATCTCCATGTTCCCACTGATAAACACTCTGTATGTGGCCCATACATCATACTGAGGAATTTGGAGCCATCACCTCATCCTGTGGAGCTGGGGTAGCTCCACCATGAAAACACAGAGCCAGGTTTGTGGTACTAAAGCTACACGGGACATTTCTCACCTGAAATTGATTTCACAACCCAAGAGTTTACTCCTGTATTTACTACATACCATTAATTTTATTATAGGAAAGCTCCAGCTTCTGTAGGTGAACGTATCCAGAGAGAATGTTAATGTCATGTAACTCATGACCCTGGAAAAAGCAAGCAAAGAGACTTTAATAAGTAGCTGTATAACCCCAGCTGCTCTCCCAGGAGATGCTCAGTAGCAGGAGACATCGAAGAGGTGCCCCAAGGTCCCTCCAGATGGATGTGTCAGAGCAGGGTGACAGACAGAAATTGATGTTAGATGGAGAAAATGTCAAAAGAAGACTTTGAAACACAACCAGGAGAGATGGTTGTAGCCAGGAAAAAAGGCAGAAAACCCAAGGCTGCAGAGAAAAAGAAGTGGCAGCAAGTCACCTTTGAAAAGACACAATAATTTTCACTTTCTGATGGGACAATGAGAGCAGCATTCTCAGGGGTCTGGCATGTCCCTCTACTGTTATTTTCCAGCTGACTGAAGCAGGAAAATACATTTTCACATCGAGAGATTGATCAGGAAAAATGTTGCTGCTGTTGCTGCTTAAGTGAAGGAAACAGTAAGGACATGGCAGCTATCAGCAGGAGCCAGGAGGTGTCTTGTCAGGAGTGCCAGGTACATGAAGTGGCACTGACAGGTAGAATCTAGAATGGTTTGGGTTGGAAGGGAACTCAAAGATCATCTAGTTCCAACCCCCCTGCCATGGCAGGGACACCTCCCACTAGAGCAGGTTACTCACAGCCCCATCCAGCCTGGCTTTGAACACCTCCAGGGATGGAGCATTCACAAACCCTATAGGCAACATGCAGCCTATAATCAAAATTTTTAAGCCATTTGAACATGAAACATCATCTGTTCATAGAACCACAGAATGGTTTGGGTTGGAAGGGACCTTTAAAGGTCACCTAGTCCAACCCCCCTGCACTGAGCAGGGACATCTGCAACTAGAGCAGGTTGCTCAGAGCCCCAAACAACCTCACCTGCAATGGTTCCAGGGATGGGGCAGCCACCACCTCTCTGGGCAACCTCAGACAGGCTCTCACCACCCTCAGCACCAACAATTTCTCCCTTCTCTCTAGTCTAAGTCTCCTTCTTTTAGCTTAAAACCATCCCCCCTTGTCCTGTCCCAACAGGCCCTGCTCAAAAGTCCCTCCCATCTTTCTGACAAGTCCCCTTTAAGGTCACCAGAAGGTCTCCCTGGAGCCTTCTCTTCTCCAGGCTGCCCAAGCCCAACTCTCTCAGCCTGGCCTCCCAGCAGAGGCTTCCAGCTCTTGCATCATCTTCACGTCCTTCTTTGGCCCTGCTCCACCAGCTCCATGTCCCTTTTGCACTGGAGGCTCTAGAGCTGGACAAAAGGTAGAAGCCAAAATCTGACTCTTGAGGTTTTTTTACTAGATCACATATTTGCTGTTAAAAAGAGGAAACCCTGGAGCAGAGAAGCACTTCAGTGATGTTCTTGGCTTATACTTACTGGAAGGGACAGATGGAGATAAACATATTCAAGACCAGAGGCTGAGCGCCCCAGCTTGTGGAGTCCCTCAGCCACAGTGTCTTCATCCAACACTCCATCAAACTGACCCTACAAAACACCAGAAAGAGGAGGTAGGGAGAGGAGTGGATTAAAGGGAGGTTTATTAAAAAGAAATCCCACACTCAGTAGAATCTGGGGGCTGCTTGGAATGTAATTGGGAACAGGGTTTAAGAAAAAGCCTCAAACTCTGCTTTCAGTGCTTCATCACCCTACTAAGGCACAACACACTGGGAAAAATGGTGAATACAGCCCTCAAAATGGAAAAACAGAAACATAGAATCATAGAATTGTCAGGGTTGGAAGAGACCTTAAAGATCATCTCGTTCCAACCCCCCTGCCATGGGCAGGGACACCTCCCACTACAGCAGTTGCTCACAGCCCCAGCCAGCCTGGCCTTCAACATTGCCAGGGATGGGGCTTCCACCACCTCTCTGGCCAACTTCTGCCAGTGTCTCCCCACCCTCATGGGCAAGAACTTCTTCCTAACGTCTCATCTGAATCTCCCCACCTCTAGTTTAGATCCATTCCCCCCAGTCCTACCACTACCCCACATCCTAAAAAGTCCCTCCCCAGCTTTCTTGTAGCCCCCTTCAGATCCTGGAAGGCCACAAGAAGGTCCCCTTGGAGACTTCTCTTCTGCAGACTGAACTTTCTCTTCTCCACACCGAAAACATCTCACATACTGCTCTATACATTCGAAAAGCTTCAACAGTTTTTTGTTGAGATTTTTTATTTTAACCTTCTGGTTTAAATGCACAGCTTTAAATACAAACCCTTTCCTGAGATGTTGAGCCACAAAACTCACATTGATTATGGATGTTAACATCTCAGCACAGCAGCACCAAGGTAACCCCAGTTGTTTCACCCCAATACCCCCAGCATCATTCGTTCAGCATGAGCAGCAAGAGCTTCTGTGCAGAGAAGAGGCTTTGCCAAAGAGGGCACTTTGACAGATGGCACTAATGAACCACCACGTAGGTTTAATGAGAAAAGGAGCCAATGGCTTGTGAAATTCCTCTCAGCTTGGAGAGGCCCCACCACAATTCCCTAATCTAGGGAGCCAGATAAATAATGTTGCAAATGGTAATCATCTAAATTATAGCACCTAGATGTTATAGCATGGGAGGTGACACTTCTAGTACATAAAAATATGTGGGGATAACATTGACCAAATGGACATAGAGCCCAGCAGAGCAGGGAGAAAAAATTCACTGGGGTCCAGGAGCTTATTGAATCTCAGGCTTGGGCAAATAAACAGGAAAGAGGTTTAATTTGGCCATTTATATACCAGTTATTAATCAGTCTTTATACAGCAAGGAGGGAGAGGGGGCACCTCAAATCCTGGGGTCAGTTTTAGGCCCCTCACTCCAAGATGGACATTGAGGGGCTGAAGCTTGTCCAGAACCACCCTGGGTAACAGGGATCCCAAAAAAGAGGCAGAAGTGAGGGGAAACAGATCAAACCAGCCTTTCCCTGCTTGGGG
>VYZX01008661.1:103067-114546 GCA_013401335.1 Brachypteracias leptosomus | reverse complement strand
TCTAGTGGGAGGTGTCCCTGCCATGGCAGGGGGGTTGGAACTAGATGATCTTTGAGGTCCCTTCCAACCCAACCCATTCTATCATAAAATAATTTAATGTCAGGGATTGCAGTGGGTCTCCAACATGGGTCATGACATCCTGATGAGCCTTGAGAGTCTTGTAATTCTGGGTTTCAACATCACATCATTGCCTCCTCCGTGCTCATAAAACGACACTTGTCTTTGTCTGCAAAGGCTACTGCTTAAAACAGATTAAAAAAACCTCCTTCTGGACATTACCCACTGACTTTTATCTTCATGCTTGAGGGAAACATTATGATAACTGCAATAAAACTACCCCAAATTACCTCCCTTCATTATCTCGCTGGCCATAAATGTTCAAACCCTTTTGTGCTAAGCACCCTCTGCCTCCTCCCACAGCCCTCTGGGCACAGAAGCCTCTTCTCCAGCTGGTGTATGTCTAGGGCTGTGTTTTCAGGGGTGGGTAGCAAAGGCAAGGGCTGGAGAGCTCAGGGAAGGATGGAAAACCTTGAAAGGGGAGGATGGATCCTACCTGGGATCTCCCACCCCTTGTCCTGTCACAAGGATCCCCTCCCTGCCCTGCTGCCCACGCTGCTGGGGAGCAGCCCAGGAGGACATTGGCTGCTGGATAAAAAGAGGTCAAGTAGAGATGCTGCCTGGCAGAACCCCCCTGATTTCCAGCCTAAAACATTCTATGATTCTATGATTTGTGGGGTCCCAGAGGTGTGCAGGATAGAGGACACCCCTGCAGAGCACAGCAGTAACATTTAGCTGTGGCTGGGCTTAAATCATAGAATCACTATGGTTGGAAAGGACCTCTAGGATCATCAAGTCCAACCTTCATCCCAACATCTCCCATAGCCTCAAGTGCTCCATCTACCCATTTTTTGAACCCCTCCAGGGATGGTGACTCCACCCCCTCCCTGGGCAGCCTCTTCCAGTGCCTGACCACTCTTGTAGGAAAGAATTTTTCACATGTACATGTATATGGGGGATTTTTTTCTATTTTTTTTCCATTCAATGCTCTGCCTTTGCAACCTGGAAGCCAACCAACCATTTCTTCCCCAGAGCCCTCACGGGCAAGATAGCATCAAAGAAGCTGTGAGCAGATGGGTGGCGTGAAGGCAGCTGAGATGCTGGGATTAATGTGGGGGAGGTTTACAGGAGATACTTGCCTGAGCTCCAAGAGGTAAAGGCCACAAATAATCAAATTAATAGCAAGCTGGGCAGCTTGTCCTTGAGGGATGGGGCTGGAGACTCCATGAGAACAGATGATAGGAAAAGGGCAGGTCCAAATGGAGCTTGCATGGACTGCTTGGAGCAGAGCCAGTGGGGCTAATGAGTTCTCAGCGTGGAAGTGTCCCAGAGTTTATTTCCTACCATCTGGAAAGTGCCTCCCCTTCCACTGGGATTTGAGCTGAGGCAGGCAGGAGAAGGGATTATTCAAAAAATCCTCAGCAACACACTTGTCCCCCCTCCCTGTCCCCCCCCCACCCCATCTGTTTGGCTTGGCAGCACGGGATCAAATGGTTCCTTGAAGACCCTTCTCCATGAGGAGATGGGAACTGGGGTGAAATGAGCACTGTGTGTTTGGGACTGGAGGCAGATTGGTCCTGAATGGGGAAAAAAGAAGCAGATTTGGGTGGTGATGGTGATTTGGTGGACGCAGAAAAACGTGTTGGGTTTTGTGCCTTGTCAGGGATTTGTCACTTTTAGAATCATAGAATCATCTTGGTTGGAAGAGACCTTTAAGATCATGGAGTCCAACCATTCCCCCATCCCTGCCAGGGCACCACTAACCGCTGGCCCTCAGCACCACATCTCCACACCTTGGAAACCCCTCCAGGGCTGGGGATTCAACCACTTCCCTGAGCAGCTTGTTCCAGTGCTTGACAACCCTTTCAGTGGAAAATTTTTTCCTCACGTCCAACCTGAGCTCAGGCCTGGTCTGCTTGTGCTTGTCAAGTCCAACGATGGAGGGAGGACCTCACCAGGAGCAGTGACTACCTCAGCTTGGCCCTTGGAGATGCTCAGTACCAGGGGCAGGATTCAGGATGCTTCTTCTAGTTCTCTTCTTTCACCTCCCTGGTTCCAGAGCCACCAGGATGGTTGGTCACCATGGGATGAACCTGATTTATCTCTGATTTATCCCCTCTTCCACTTTAAAGCCATTACCCCTCATCCTATCACTACAGGTCTTTGTGAAAAGTCCCTCCCCAGCTTTCTTGTAGCCTCCTTCAGATACTGGAAGGCCCCCAGAAGGTCTCCCTGGAGCCTTCTCTTCTCCAGGCTGAACAAGCCCAATTCTCTCAGCCTGTCTTTGCAGGAGAGATGTTCCAGCCCTCTAATCACCTTTGTAGCCCTCCTCTGGACCATCTCCAACAGATCCATGTCCTTGTGTTGGGGGCTGCAGAGCTGGATGCAGCACTTCAGGTGGGGTCCCATGAGAGTGAGACTTCTCCCTGTCTCAGCTCAGTAAAATACCTCTTTCCACTCCCCCAGAAAAAGCTCCCCACTTGTCTAAAAGCAATAAAATCCACATCACTGCAATGCTAATTTCCTCTTGGCAGCTCTCCTTGCTCCCTCTCCAAAGGTCCTCCCCTTCACTGCCATCTACCACATTCAGAAAGAAATTTGCAATTATGACTCACGCTAATAAAGTAAAAATGCAGCCAATAAAAGGCAAGATGAGAGTCTCAGGGGAACTTTTCTATCAAAGAATCACAGGATGGGTTGGGTTGCAAGGGACCTTAAAGATCATCTAGTTCCCCCCACCCTGCCATGGGCAGGGACACCTCCCACTAGAGCAGGTTGCTCAAACTCTATGAACCAGGGATGAAGCATCCACAACCCCCCTGGGCAACCTGTGCCAGTGTCTCACCACCCTCAGAGGGAAGAACTTCCTTCTAATTTTCAATCTAAATCTCCTCTCCCAGTTTGAAGCCATCACCCCTTGTCCTATCACTACAAGCTCTTGTATAAAGTCCCTCCCCAGCTTTCTTGTAGGCCCCCTTCAGATCCTGCAAGGCCACCACAAGGTCTCCTTGGAGCCTGGAGATGACCAAGCCCAACTCTCCCAGCCTGGCCTCCCAGCAGAGGCTTCCAGCCCTCCCAGCATTGCTGGGGCCTCCTCTGGACCTTCTCCAACAGGTCCATGTCCTTACAGCTGGGTGCTTTTGACTGTGTGTGGACGTTGTGAGCCAGAACACTTATTTACTATTAACCACAACAGCTTGGCTCTACCCACAGTAACAGCTTCATGAACACAACACGTTCCCAGCAGACCTCTCCCCCACCCACTCCATCCCCTATTAGCGAGAGAAGATCTGCAACAAACACCAACACACAAACCAGGCCCTTCACAAGGGGTTTCTTCTTCCCAGGCTTGGTGCCAGAAGAGCCCCCTCATTGCCCACACTGTCCAGGTGCTCTGCAGAGAGTGGGTTGTGGCCGTGTCACCAGAGCTGTGTGGAAACACTGGGAAACTTACTGGGACATGGTTTAGACCATGGGGCTGCTGATTATTTAGAGCTTTCTCCTTGAAAGCAGCAGGGAGGGTGAGTGACCTAAAACTGANAGCCCAGGATCCCATTGGCTTTCTGGGCTGCAAGTGTCCACTGACAACTCATTTCACTGCCTCTCTTCTCTTCGTGGCCAAGCCATGGTGTCCTTGTGCCACACAACCCAACAAATGCCTTCTCACACCTCAGGCCAGCTCACAGTCATGAGTTATGGCTTCCTATTTACATCCTGCGGTGGTGTGATGGACATTGTGAGGTGCAGTCCAAAGAAGAATCTCTTAAATAAGGTGCTTTAGTAACAAACATACTCCCAAGTATGAAATTTTCTTGATTTCAAGCAATCTGTCATGGTGCCCACCAGCACAGCTGCTCGGTGGGTGGCAAACGTGGACTGCAAAGCTCCAGATCAGCCACGTGAGGATGAGGCAGGATCTCAGGTTGAGAAACAATTCAAGATGAAAGGCATCAAAACTAGCCTGACACTAGGGCCACAGCATAGAATTGTCAGGGTTGGAAGGGATGTTAAAGATCATCTAGTTCCAACCCCCCTGCCATGGGCAGGGACACCTCCCACTACACCAGGTTGCTCACAGCCCCAGCCAGCCTGGCCTTCAACATTTCCAGGGATGGGGCTTCCACTACCTCTCTGGGCAACCTGGGCCAGTGTCTCCCCACCCTCACGGGCAAGAACTTCTTCCTAACATCTCATCTGAATCTCCCCACCTCTAGTTTTGAGCCATTCCCCCCAGTCCTACCACTACCCGACAGCCTAAAAAGCCCCTCACCAGCCCAGTCTGAATTCAGAGCTCCTCACACATCACTTCCATACCTCAAAGGGTCTGAAATCTGTGTCAGCTTCTTCACCTTCCTCCAACATCTGGATATGGAAGAGTCTGTCTTCCCATGTCTACACTGTGGCACATCTCAGTGCTTGAGCAGGTGAACAGAGATCTCATGGGTCACCCCAGGAAGACCTTCATATCATCATAGGTGTTACCTTGATGGTGTTCTCCACCCTCACTCAAGTTCATCAAGGAGAGGAAGGAACTCCTGTAGTTAATGACCAGTGTCAGCATAAGCAAAAATGGGTTAATAAAAGGAGAATAGAAACCAGAAGAAGTTTCCAAGCAACCAGAACTATTGGTTCTGGTTTTAACACGGAGGTTGAGAAGCTTCTTGTCCAGTTGGCCTGTGGTAGCTGGGGATTAGACTGCAGACCACTTCTACACTCACATAGCCTTGGAGGACACCATATGAATTCAGATCTGGAAGAGAATCTTTTAAATACCACAAAAAGAACAATTCTGGAAAGAAAAAACCCAAACCAACCAGAGAAAGCACCAGAACCTTTGAGGAGTCTTCAACATCCTTTAATTTTGCAGTTTCAAGACCAACACAAGCAGCTACAGAGCTCAGAGAGAACCTACCTCAGCACGTGAAACCCACTAGGGTTGACAGTTTGGCAAATACAAGTTTGGAGGGATGCTATAAACTCCTCAGCCTCTGGGAACAAGGAACCTTGCACCAGGTGGCTCTACATGGTCAAGGTAGGGTAGAAATGATGACCTGAGCACACTTCAGAGGTGGGAGAGGTGGGATCTGTCCTCCTCCTGCCCTTGCTGAGCTACACAAGCCTGTGTGTCCTTCCAGTGCATCAAATGATGATGACAAAATATCTTTGGAGCTTAGAAGATGTTTTCAGAAGAAGAGAATTAAGTTTTTACCTTATCTTGGCAAGTTTCTCCCACATCCACCACCACCAGTAGGTGCTGGGAAAACCAAAGCCACGTGGCTCTGTGATAATGAAGAAGTAGAAGTGGAAACAAATGGTCCCATGTTACCTCCCACTAGGGGAACAGGCTCATCACTACCTGAAGGATTGAGCACCTAGATCTCTTTGCAGTGGAGACACCAGAAGACTTGATGCATCTACAGCTGCCATGGAGAACAGCAGTGGCAGAGCTGGAACAGGAATGGCTTCAAACCATCAAGATCCCACATGTGACCAACAGGTCTACTCTTGACTGCCATAATGTTGACTTTAGTGTGGTCTGGACTCCACTGAAGACTCTGACCTAACCCAGTGTGACATCTTCTCTTCTCCCACCCCACCAGAGACAGCAGCTTGCCTTTCACCTCCAGCCAAAGCAGCAGCAACAGAGGGAAGCCAAATATCCCACCCAAATCTCCACCAGGACACCTGTTCCTGCTCTTGGGAGACCCCTTGAAGGAAGCATTACTTGATTACAGATCAAACCCCCCCCCAAAAGAACCCCAACCCCAAATCTCAAACAACCTCTCCCTAGGACAACGCCACCCAGAAGATAACGTGGATTATAAGAGAAGCTCAGAGGCTTGGACCTGACAGCTCCTGCTGCTCTGCTCATCTGAAGGACAGAGCAGCCTACACGGTGGTGATTTTCTTGTCCTTGGTGGCCTGTTTGATAGCAGCCTGCTCACAGATGATCTCCTTCAACCTCTGCAACCTCATGTTCTGGGTGGTTTGGTCTCCAACACCCGTCTGGCTCCGGTGGAGTAAGTTCAGGGCGTAGATGTATTCCAGCTCAGTGTACTTCACCCCCTGATCCACCACCAGGTTTAAGAGCTCGTCTGCTGTGTTGTAGAGCATCTCGTAGTACTGCCTGAAAAACAAGCAAACAAGAAAAAAAACCCCACCCTGGTGAATAGTGACACTTGGTGCTTCCTTATTTCTGAATTCATAGAATCATAAAATCGTTTNCCAGTGCCCAGCCCAGAGGGACCATCCCTGCCCTGCTCCTGCTGCCCACACTGGTGCTGATACAACGACATCCACTGATGTTTTATTCAGCAGTGCCACAAGCAGAGAAGGCTGCATCAGGTGCAGTACAAAATGATATGAGATATCTCCAGAGGTCCCTTCCAACCCCCACCACACTGTGCTCCCCATCTGCACACATCTCCTGGCAGTGAGGATTTGTTCCAGCCCAAACCCAGCAACTCCTCTGGCTGAAGAGCAAAGCAGAGCAGCAAATGAGGCAGAGCAGCTGAGGAGGAGATCCCTGCACGACTCCTCCACACTTCTGCTGGAGGATGAGGACAGGCTGCAGCCTAATCCTTAGGTCTTGGTGGAATCAATTATTTAAACCCCAAGAGCTCCAGGAGCAGTTCTCACCTCCCTCCCTTTTCTCTCCGCTTTGAATGCATTAAAAAAGCAATCAGGGCAAACGTGGCAAAGCTGCATATTAAACATCTCCTGCTCTTCACTAAGCTCTGGCTTAGTGGTGCCTTTGCAGAGAACATCCAACCTGGTGCTGGACTGCAAATCACTGCAGCACAGCCTGGAAGCAGCTCCAGCAAACCACGTGTTTGGAGTGTCTCAGACCCCACCTGCCAGCATGGATAAGCTCCAGGGCTTCAGAGCTCTGCCTTTTATCTCCTCTGTCTCCTTCAAGACACCTCCTGCTGCTGTGACCTCAGAATTTCTCGTGTGGTTGAAGGTCTGCACCAGCAGAAGTGCTGCTGGGGGCCACCTAAGATCTGACGGGAGGAAGAGCTTGTGGCTAGAGGAAGAAGACCCCAAAATCATCGATCCAGAGGACTAGGAGTAAAAGGATTTGGGTTGTGCAGTCAAAAGAATCACAGAATCCCAGCATGGTGGGGGTTGGAAGGGAGCTCTGGAGATGATCTGGTGCAACCCCCCTGCTCCAGCAGCTCCCCCAGAGCAGGGGACCCAGCAGCATGTCCAGGCCCCTTTGGAAGCTCCCCACACAAGGAGACTCCACAACCTCTCTGGGCAGCCTGGGCCAGGCTCCAACATCCTCACCCCAAACACCCACCTCCTCCTGCTCACATGGAACCTCCTGGCTTCCACTTGGTGCCCGCTGCCCCTTGGCCTGGCCCTGGGCACCACTGACCAGAGTCTGGCCCCAGCCTCTTGCCCCCACCCTTTAGCTCTTGAGCAGCATTGAGCAGATCCCCTCTGAGGCTTCTCTTGTGCAGCTCAGCAGCCCCAGGGCTCTCAGCCTGTGCTGGGCACACAGATGCTCCAGGCCCTCAGCATCTCCACAGCCTCTGCTGGACTCTCTCCAGTAGCTCCTTGTCTCCTTTGAACTGGGACCCTTCAGAAACTAAGATCCCAAATTTGATTGGCAGCTACCTACCAGCCATCTCCATAGCATCCTTCTGTCACCTCCATCCCTCTGGCTCATTCCCTGAGTGCCCAGAACCTGCTCCTTCCCTCAATGTTTTAGAAGATTTGGGTATTTATCAAGATGCTTCTATACACAGTCAGAAATCTGATAGAAGGTCAAGCCTGAGAGTATTGGCAACACCTCAAGTGCAGTTGTACACACAACGTGTAGGAAAACCCAGCAAGGTGCCAAGGCAAACACTGAGATTCAGGAAATGTTGATCAACTTCTAGGAATTTACACTGAGCAGATGTGAAATGAGCTTTTGACCTTTGCCAGCTCTGGCTGGGCTCTCAGCAAAATGACAGAGAGGGTAACTTGGATGGGGTGATCCCTCTGAGACATCTCAAGTCTCTGCTCCAAACACTGGACATGTGGCCTTCCCAAGGTGACAGAGAACCTTAAAAGAAGAAGGAACATGAAGCAAAGCTGGTCCATCAGCAGCACAGATGGATCACTGGACAAGCTCAGCAATGCAAGACCATCTTTACCCCATAAAAAGATGAGGAGGAGCAGCTGAGCAATCTGGGGGTGTTGAGCCTGGAGCAAAGGAGGCTCAGGGGAGACCTTCTGGCTCTGCACAACTCACTGCAAGGAGGTTGGAGCAAGATGGGAATAGTCTCTTCTCCCAGGGAACAAGTGGCAGGACAAGAGAAGACAGCCTCAAGTTGTACCAGGGGAGGTTGAGGTTGGAGATGAGGAGAAATGTCTTGGTGGGCAGGGTTGTCCCAGGCTGGGCAGGGCAGTGGTGGAGTCCCCAACCCTGGAGGGGTTTCCAAGGTGTGGAGATGTGGTGCTGAGGGCCATGGGTTAGTGGTGCCCTGGCAGGGATGGGATAATGGTTGGACTTGATGATCTTAAAGGTCTCTTCCAACCCAAACAACTGAGGTGTCCCTGCCCATGGCAGAGGGGTTAAAACAAGACGATCTTTGAGGTCCCTTCCAACCCTGACAGTTCTCTGATTCTCTCCCATCTCAAATCCTGGATTACTGAAGACTCCTGCACGTAATAAACAGAGGATTCATCTGTCTCTCTTCTCGGGATCAGATTATTTTTTAATTAAAAATTTCCTGCCAAACAGAAGAGAAGGGAGCAAACGAGGCGGCGCGAGTGAGCTCAGGGTCTGCATGTTTAATTGGGTGCAATTACAAACCTGCTGCTTGGGCTTTGCCATTGCCTTTGGCCAAAGCCTATTTGCATGAGTAATTATTCACTCCATTACTGAGCCTGCTCAACTCCCACCCCCCCTTGTCTTTGAAAGTATTAATAAATATTGATCAGACGCTCTCCTGTTTGCCTTTGCCCAGGCAGCTCTGATGGACTCAGCTTCTGATGCTATCAAATAATGAAATATGAAAGAGTGAGGGGGGATGAGCCTCTTGTTCTGGGATTTTTTTTCTAGTCAGGCTCTTCATTTTCCTTTCAGAAGTGCATTTGTCCCTGCTGTTAGAAATGCTCTTCTGATTATCAAGAGGAGGTTGAGAAAAGCAAGTTAGGGAAGGAAATAAATGGATGAGACAGGTGAGGGCTTTGGGTTGTTTCTTTTAATGTTGAGATTTAAAACCAAGGAGAAGAATGAATATTTATCAGAAGCTGATTCTATCATCTGACAAATAGGTTAATAAATAATAATAGTGGATTAGCATACCTAACCAAAAAGCAAATTTAGCTTCCTAAGCCTTTTGTGTGAGCACAGAAAAGCTCCATAAGCTGATAGACCCACATCAGCCTGGGCAGTGAGAGCCTCAGTGGTGAGATCTTAGGGTAAGATCCATCCCTGGAGTCCTTCAAGGTCAGGCTTGATGGGGCTCTGAGCAGCCTGCCCTAGGTAGAGATGTCCCTGCTGGTGTAGGGAGGTTGGAGCAGATGACCTCTGGAGGTCCCTTCCAGCCTAAAACATTCTATGGTTCTAAGAAGGACACAGATTGAAGCCAAACTCACTGAATCTTTACTCATCCGAGTGTGAATCAGGAATGTGGCTGATGGGAATAAAGTGACCTGGGTTACTTGCCTCATCANAATTCTATGATGCTCTAAGAACACCTTTGTGCTAAGAGCAGATAGGGAAGGTCAAATATCACTGGTGAAAATGGTCCCCCAAGACAAAAGAACCCAAAAGTGAAGGCGGCAAGTGACACACAAACCAGTTTGTTGATTTTTAAACAGACATTTTAAAAACCCACCAAATTGCCAATGATGATCTCATTTTGCAACGATGCTTTTTGAGTCTATATATCTCAAAAAAAAGATGGTCCCTTGAACTCTGTTCTTGGAGAATGAGAGGAAAAAAATAAGAAGAGGATTTCTCATTTAGAAAAAAAAGTCTCTGGGAAAGGCAATGAGGATGAGACAAGCTCCTTGGAGGGCTGTTAATACCCTTCTCCATTTAAATGCTAATGTTCACCTCTAACCCCAGGCCTGCACAGAAGGAGTTTGTCAGAAGATGGTCAGGTGAATTCAGAATGAAATCCTGATTTCCCTGAGAATGACTTGAGCTCTTCTGAAGAGAAGGACCTTCAGAGGAACAGTGGGATGGTTGAGAAGAAAGGCTCTCACTTTAATTATTCCTTCATTATGTAGCTGCTCTGGGGTAGTGCAGAGAGAACCAAATTCAGAAGGCACGAGCTCAGATCTGGGATGACTTTCCCCAAAGGGACCAAAAAACCATCTGTGCCATATCTACTTCCCCTTTTGGGAACTAGGAGGTCACTTCTGTAAGGCCCCAAAATATCTGAGGTGCTTTAATGAAGTAAAAAAAGGTTAAGTAGGAAGCACTTACAGACTAAATGTGGNTTCCAACCTAAATGATTCTATCAGAGAGATATTTGTGTGTTTACTCACATAGTTCCTATTTATTTGTATTATGCTGGAAAGCATAAATGGGACTCGTTGAGTTGACCTGGACTTGTTGAGTTATGGTATACACACAAACATGGCACAGGTTCCTACAGAGCATTGCTATGGAAATCCCAACAACTGCCTTTTTACAAGGAGAAGGACAACTTTGGCACCAAGCCTTTAGCTCTCCAGGATGGTAAATACCTGGCCAAATTCTCTACTTATGCTGAGCTTGATGTTGATGGCCATATTTTGGGGAGTGAGGAAAGAAGAATTGCTTCAGGTGTNATTTAGACTAGATCTTAGGAAGAAATTTCTTACACTGAAGGTGATGGGTTGCCCAGGGAGGAGCCCCAAACCTGGAAACCATCTAGGTGAGGTTGGACAAAGCTCTGAGGAACCTGCTCTAGTCGAAGAGGTCTNAGATAAGCTAGTTTTGATGGCTTGTATGACAAGGATTTCTTCTTTTAAAAAATAAAATCCATTCTTATGATGCTCCTTCATGTACTCACATCCCAGCAAGTCAACCAACCTAGACATGTGTGACCTGTTCCTCTAGCAGAGGGACTGGGAGTTGGTCCAGGAAGATCTACCATCATATGATGGCATATTAGAGACCATTCTATGATCCCATGAAAAACCACAAGACAGAACGACGAGCATGCAAGTGAAGAGAAAAAAAGACTAAAGCTGTAGTTAGAAAGCCAATTTTGGTCAAATTTGATACCTGCAGATCTTGGTGGAGTCATTAGATTTAAATACATGTAGAAGGTCAATGTGCTGCTGCTTCTCCAATCTTCTTTACACCTTCATCCTGCTGGCTATGGCAATTTTAGAATCATAGAATGGTTTAGACTGGAAGGGACCTCCACAGGTCATCTGGTCCAACCTCCCTCCACAAGTAGGGACATCTCTACATAGGGCAGGC
>VYZX01008661.1:84036-101219 GCA_013401335.1 Brachypteracias leptosomus | reverse complement strand
TGCCCAGCCCAGGGGGACCATCCCTGCCCTGCTCCTGCTGCCCACACTGGTGCTGACACCAGCCAGGCTGCTGGTGGCTTCTTGGCCACCTGGGCACCCTCTGGCTCCTCTCCAGCCCCTGTCCCCAACCTCCCCAGGTCCTTTATCTCTGGGCACTTTCCAGCCACTCTTCCCCCAGCCTGGAGCCTTCAGAGGGTTGGTGTGAGCCAAGCCCCTTCTCCAGCTGGCTGTAAGGTTCATGCAGAACACAACTACTCTTCCAAAAGATCTCTCCTCCATTTCATCCCGATACCTCCCAAGCTCTACCTTACCCACCTCATTCTAATTTCCTTCTCCCTTCCTCCTGTGGTTCCTCACGCATGACTTGGACAACTCGTCCTGCTGGGTCCACGTGATGGGGATCTCTTTGCATCCCTTGGCATCACCAGGGAGGGGAACACCCCCATGTAGCACTTGAGAACCACTCCCCCAACAAGCCCAGCCATGCAGAGATACACACTAATTACAGAGCTCTTCAAAAGGAGGATAAATCCATTTAAACCCCATTAAATCATCTCTCAAAACAACAGTGTCTGAGCTGCTCCTCGTAGCTCCACACTGGCTGATCTAATGAGAGATGGAAATTCTCCCTCTCCACACACAACTTTAGAGGGTATTAAACAAGCACCCTCAGCACTTATCTAAATCTTTAATTAGTTCTATAATATACCGATGATATCAAGGCTAATTAAATTTATACAGATAAAGAGCAATGAAATTCTAACCAAGTGAGCTGGAAAGTACATATTAAACAGTAAATTTAAGAGTTCAAGCAGATAAATGTGATTTTTTATATATGTATATACATGAAAAAATTAAATTCAATTTACATGTTGTATTAAAATTGATTTGGGGTGTGCAAATGATTGGAAAAAGTCTTTATAATAGATCAGTAAAAGTTGAAATATCAGATATTTGCAAATAAGCCCCACGCATTTGGATTTCACTGCATATAGTAAAAAAAAATAAATTATCTATACCATATGTCACTTTATAAAGAATATTAAGCAATTTTTTTCCCCCTTCCTCATGCATAAATGAGAGGGAATGTGGAAAGGAATGAAGCCTGAAAGAAGAGGGAGTCAGCAGTTCGATGGAAAGAGCTGCAGAGATTGCTCCAGTCAGCAAAAAATAATATAATTTTAGCTACCCTTTGGGAACAACAATTACTGGTAAAAAAACCCCACCCAAACCCTGCCTGATTTAGGATCAAGTGGTTTGGAACTGGAGGAAAACCCCGGAGATGTTCTGTGGTGTGAGTTTGGTGGGTTTTAATGTAAACCCAGGAATATTTAGTAGGTATCGATGGGTGAAGGACACGTGGGATGGGATCTGCTAATGGGAAGAACAGGCTGCAACAGGTTGAGCTATGGTAGGAACGTGGACGAGAGGTTGTGGTGAGGCTGGGGTTGGGCTCTTCTCCCAAGGAACTAATGACAGGACAAGAGGTGATGGCCTCAAGTTGCACCAGGGGAGGTTTAGATTGGATATTAGGAAGAAGTTCTTTGCTGCAAGAGTGGTCAGGCACTGGAGGGAGGTGGGGGAGTCACCATCCTTGGAGGGGTTCAACAAATGAGTAGGTGTGGCATTTGAGGACATGGTTTAGTGGTCATGGAGATGCTGGACTAAGGTTGGACTCGATGATCCTAGAAGTCCTAAATGATTCTATGACATTACAAGGTCTATCATCTATCTATCTGTAGTAGGCTGTGGTTGGGCCTTGGTGCTTTAAAGAAGGTTTCAACTACCTGCTGGTGCTTCAACAGCTCAAAAAGCTTGAAAACTCCAGTTGATGTTGTCCTCTGGCTACTTCTGTTCATTTGGTTTAATGCAGTGGCTTCAATAATGAAGGAACTGAGATTTCCTGTGGATGTTTTTAGGTTGGACATTAGGAAAAAGTTCTTTAATATGAGGTTGGTTGATCCCTGGAACAGGTTGCCCACAGAGGTGGTGGAGGTCAAAAGCAGAGCAAGAAGGCCACTTCTAATTGCTCCTCTTGAAAAATACCACTCCTGGAGGAACATTCACCTAAGTCCTAGAAAGCACCAACACTGCTCTATGCAGTACAACTGTGGCCTCTTCTGGCCATTCTTGGAGAGGTTTTAAGTCCAATGTTCTCAACTTTTTGAGCCAACAGATCTGTCCTACAATATTTTTTGCCAGACAGGATAAACTCTTAGCATTGAAAATGGAAATACTATCAAAGCACATCAGTGCAGGACCAGACCCACAGCCAGAGAGGTGGTTTCTATCTGTTCTCCACTGCATGGAAACTACATGACTGCTTGGTTTACTGGTCAAGTACCTCAGGGATCACAGAATCCCAGCATGGTGGGGATTTGAAGGGAGCTCTGGAGATGATCTGGTGCAACCCCCCTGCTCCAGCAGCTCACCCAGAGCAGGGGGACCAGATTCCCAAATCTCTCCACACAAGGAGACTCCACAACCTCTCTGGGCAGCCTGGGCCAGGCTCCAACACCCTCACCCCAAACACCCACCTCCTCCTGCTCACATGGAACCTCCTGGGGTCCACTTGGTGCCCGCTGCCCCTTGGCACCACTGACAAGAGTCTGGCCCCAGCCTCTTGCCCCCACCCTTTAGCTCTTGAGCAGCATTGAGCAGATCCCCTCTGAGGCTTCTCTTGTGCAGCTCAGCAGCCCCAGGGCTCTCAGCCTGTCCTGGGCACACAGATGCTCCAGTCCCACCAGCATCTCCACAGCCTCCACTGGACTCTCTCCAGTAGCTCCTTGTCTCTCTTGAACTGGGAAGCCCAGAACTGGACCCAGTACTCCAGAGGTGGCCACACTGAGGCTGAGTAGAGAGGAGGAGAACCTCCCTCGACCTGCTGCCCACACTCTTCCTCATGCACCCCAGGTCACCATGGACCTTCTTGGCCATGAGGGCCCATTGCTGGCTTATGGTGAACCTGTTGTCCCCCAGTACTCCCAGGTCCTTCCCTGTGGACCTTCTTCCCAACAGGTCACCCCCTCCCCTGTACTGGTCCATAGGGTTCTTCCTCCCTACGTGCAGGACCCTCCACCACTTGCCCTGGTTGAACTTCATTAGGTGCATCCCTTTACTCATCACTCCTTACACACAGGCTGCAAACCCCAGACAGGAATTGAAGGTGGCCCCTGGAGAGCCAGAAGATAACCCTGGCACTGGTTCTAAATTCATGGATTACTTCATAGGTGTCAAAAGCCAAGAACTTGCTCTGACCTGCTATTTTTATCTCCTTCCAAAAATGCATCATCTACCTGTACAAACCCTCCAGACTGTCCAAACAACTTCTGCTGTGAGAACTGAACCTGGAATTTTTTGTATTCATTCATGAACCTCCTCTTTCAATTCCCATTGATCTTGAACACCTCCAGGGTTGGAGCAACCTCCCTGGGCAACCTGTGCCAGTGTCTCCCCACCCTCAGAGTGAAGAACTTCTTCCTCATTTCTAATCTAAACCTCCCCTCTTCCAGTTTGAACCCATTCTTCCTCATCCTACCACTACAAGCCCTTGTAAAAAGTCCCTCCTCATCTTTCTTGTAGGTCCTCATAGAATGGTTTAGGCTGGAAGGGACCTCTAGAGGTCATCTAGTCCAACCTCCCTACACAAGTAGGGACATCTCTACCTAGGGCCGGCTGCTCAGAGCCCCATCAAGCCTGACCTTGAATGACTGGAGGCAAAGCTGGACATGCCCACCCCTCCTCGTTGGCCATCTGCTTGTGTTTTGAATTAGAAACCAGCATGTGTTTGCTCTGCAGGAGAAATGAGCTGCATGCACAGAGGTGACAGCCACACAGACTGACAGACAGACACTCCCCACCACCATGAGGGTGAGGAGACAATGAGATACCAGTGAGATGTGCTGCAGGAACTGAGAAGCACTCAACAGGGGGTGGATGAGGACACTGCTTTGGGCACTATTCTGCCTGTTCAAGAACTGGATGATCTTAAGGTCCCTTCCAACCCAAACCATTCTATGATTCTAGGAATCATGAAGCACAGAATGATCTTTCCTGTTCTGGATCTCTCTCGTAAGAGACCTGGGGTCTGGCATGACTTTTAGGGTCCATTTCTAGGTTGTAACCTTTTAGTATGATCGTTGCTACCAACCATTCATTTTCCACACTTCTGTGACCTTCCTGCCTTCACATCCCAGCTGCTGTCTCCAACCAGCACCACGTAGGTCTTTCAGATCTCAGCCCACTGTGACCAGCAGTGCCCAGTGAAGTAAACACAATGTCTGTTTCAGAAGAAAACCTGTAAAAGGCCTGTTTTCACTCCACCTTCAATGGCTCTGCTCAGATCACCATTTCCATCCCTGCAAGTTGCTGCCTCAATGTCTTCAGTGAAATCTGAGGTCCTACAAGAAAGCTGGGGAGGGACTCCTTCCAAGGGCTTTTAGTGCTAGGATGAAGGGTAATGGGTTCAAACTGGAAGAGGGGAGATTTAGAGTGGAAATTAGGAAGAAGTTCTTTGCTCTGAGGGTGGTGAGACACTGGCACAGGTTGCCCAGGGGGGTTGTGGATGCTCCATCCCTGGAGGTGTTCAAGGCCAGGTTGGATGGGGCTTGGAGCAACCTCCTCTAGTGGGAGGTGTCCCTGCCCATGGCCAGGGGGTTTGAACGAGGTGATCTTTGAGATCCCTTCCAACCCAACCCATTCTGTGATTCTGTGAAGTCATGGACCCAACACGCCACAGACCTGGATAAACCAAACAATCCAATCCCAGCTGGACACCCCAAATTCCCTAAACTTAGACCTTATATTAAAGCAACTGCACCTCCACAAGTTACTGGTCAGTGGCTACGTCTTGTCACAGAGGCCAAAAAATCTCTTGCAGGTAGAAATGAAGAAGAAAACCTTCTAAGAAGCAAGAAATCCCTTCCCTTTAATTACCATTAGCAATGCAGCATGACAGGGGGAGATAAACACCCAGGCACCTACACAAATAAGGAGCTTGGGAACACAAAGTAATTACTTTGATTTTTTATTTTTTTCTCCCTGCCCACGTTCAAAAGTTATTAGTCTCCAGAAAGCACGTATCAGCAGAGGACTGTCACCTCAGGGATGAATGAGAAATTTGTTTGTAATTCATTTTTTTTCCAGGAGGATATATCCTGATGTTAATGCAAAGCAGGAACACTCTCTGGCCAAGTCCACCCACTGAAAAATGCTTCTTAAAGATGTTTATTCACATCTTCCCCAGCTTAGAAGCAGTTAGGTTGGAAAGGACCTCTAGGATCATCAAGTCCAACCTTTGTCCAACATCTCCCTGACCCCCAGACCATGTCTCCAAGCACCACATCTACTTGTTTGTTGAACCCCTCCAGGGATGGTGACTCCACCACCTCCCTGGGCAGCTTGTTCCAGTGCCTGACCACTCTTCCAGTAAAGAACTTCTTCCTAATATCCAACCTAAACCTCCCCTGGTGCAACTTGAGGCCATTTGAGAAAGACCAGACCAGTCCAACACCTCCCTGACCCCCAGATCATGCCTTGAGCTCGTGTCCCTGGAAATGGGAACGCTGAAGTTCACCTCCATTGATTTCTTCAGCCATACAACCAGAACCAAGCAAAGAAAGTCAATAAAGCCTCTCAGTTTTTCAGCCTGCTTCCAGTTGGAGAAAATGGAATTAATCTCTTTGCTCAGAGCACCTCAGCCATCCCCATTCCAGCCATGAAAATCATTATGGAGGCCACTCAAACCTCTGTCTTTAAAGGTTACAGTGTGAAGATTAAAAGTGCCTCTAGGAAGAACTGAAATAGCTGCTCAAAATAAAACCATTGAGGCAACAGGGGAAAGCCTGGGCTGGACCAGCACCTTCTAGTATCAACTGGTATTTTATGATGCTTCCTCTGCTACATGGAGTGAAGCTGGTGAAGAGTGGATGAGATGTGATTTCACATGGATGTCAAACTGCCCNTGCCGGGGGCTGCAGAGCTGGACACAAATCAATTCAACCCCTTCATCCAGTTAATATGGGGCTGCTACCAGGTGTAAAAACCTATGGAGGTTGCTTATGGATTGATCAGCCCACCTGCAAAGTCACCTCCTGACCCCAGACACCTAATAATAGATGTCTGCCATGGGTAATTCCACCTGAGCAGGTCACCTCTGCTCCCTGATCCTCATGAAGAAGAACCAGGCACTCCTAGGAGGCATTTCATCCCATTTCAAAGAAAATTTAAACCCATTCAGAAAATCACACTCTAATCACGCTCACATCTCACTCCTTGCTCTAAAGGGAACTGAGGGCAACCAGCTCTGATGAGGACATGACTGTGGTGGACCTCTGGTTATAGAGCAAGTAGTCACTGGTTCAACAGGTCAATGCATAGATCTGAAAGTTAAACTCGGGCTTAAATAGAATCATAGAATCATTTAGGTGGGAAAAGACCTTCAGGATCAAGTCCAACCTTCATCCAACATCTCCCCGACCCCTAGACCATGTCTTGAAGCATCATATCTACCTGTTTGTTGAACCCCTCCAGGGATGGTGACTCCACCACCTCCCTGGGCAGCCTGCTCCAGTGCCTGACCACTCTTCAAATAAAGAACTTCTTCCTAATGTCCAACAAATGCTTTGTTGGACTTGAGCACGTGTCCTTCAGCCCAGGGGCTGCCTGGTGTGTGGTTTAATTACAAAGTCCCTTCCTTGAGGAATTTATCATGCAAAGGGAGGGGAGGGACATGCTGCTGGTTCAGCCACTTTCTTCCCATCTTCACGTGCTCAAGTGCTCTCATTAAGGGAAAATTACTTAAGGATCAACATGAGAAATGTCACCCCCCCAAGAGCCGAGCTCTTTGCTGCTGAACATCTGGTTTACCACCATTAGGGCATTTTGGAGCTTCTTCCTAATGTGGAGAATCAGCAGCAGGCAAAGCACTTCCCAGACACACTCAATGAAGAAGAAATAATCTACTTGGCAAACCTGAGGATAAAAATTGTCCATCCTTGGGCTGGAGTGAGGCCAAAAGGCCCCAAGATGCTGCGGGTGACTTCTGCACAAAGATGTGTTTGCTCCTCCTGCCTCCTCTCTCCTCCCACCTTCCTCACCCTTGATGTCTTCTCCTAATTTAAGACAAAGCTCCATTTTCAGGAACATTATCATTTCAGAGCCTCACAGCTCATTTCCTTGCTTGTTCCCTCTCCTTCAGTTGTGCCAGCACAGCTGTTTGCAAGGCCTGCTGTGAACCAGGCTGGGGAGCTGATCCTGCCAAAAAAGGGGAAAAAAGCAAAAAAAAAAAGAAGAAACTCGGCCCTTGGATCATTTCCCTGCTCTAATTTATCACATCAGGGCTGGGGGTGCAGAGGACAAGGAGAGGAAGGTGTTGGCATCGTGGGGTATCTGCAAGGGCATCAAATTCCCACCAAGGCTTCAGCTGGATGGTGATGGTGAGCTGGGAAGAGCTGCTGATCTTCTGTGGTGTCCTGGCTACATATTTTGCATAGCAAAGAAAATACAACATGTTTTGGAGGTACTTTTCCAGATAAGGCAGATGAAGCACCAAGTGCTGCTCTAGGGGGTGTCTGGATCTACTCACATCCAATGTCCATCAGGTTGCCCAAAGATAGGAGGAACAAAGTCCTTCCAGCAGTTGATTTGGCTGAACCATTTTGTGTCTATTGGTGTGTTCAAGACCAGGTTGGATGGGGCTTTGAGCAACCTGCTCTAGTGGGAGGTGTCTCTGCCATGGCAGAGGGTTGGAATGAGATGATCTTTAAGGTCCCTTCCAACCCAACCCATTCTATGATTCTATGATGCTAATTGCATGGCCAACTACATGATATTTTTTAGACTGGATATTAGAAAAAAGTTCTTTAACATAAAGGTGCTAGATCAGTGGGATGGGCTGCCCAGAGAGGTGGTGGAGGCCCCATCCCTGGAGTCCTTCAAGGTCAGGCTTGATGGGGCTCTGAGCAGCCTGCCCTAGGTAGAGATGTTCCTACTTGTGTAGGGAGGTTGGGCCAGATGACCTCTAGAGGTCCCTTCCAGCCTCAAACCTTCTATGATTCTATGATATTTTGCTGTGCACCTCCATGGAGATGAGTAGACCAATGATTGGGGTTTCCCCAGATCAGAGTCACCTCTTCCAAAAACCATGGAGGTCCATGCCAAGGCTTCCAGAAGCTCATGCAGGGAAGTCTCGAGCAGGCACCTTGCTGTAAATGAACCCTAATGCAGATCCCAGCCAGGAACCCCAAGAAGAGCTCTAGGAAATGTTGTGAAGGCACAAACTGGTGTCCTACCAAAACTCAGGGTGGCTGCAGAGTCAACTGGAAATTAAACTCCATGGATGGATGATCTGTTAGAGCATCACTTTAATGAGTCCCTCCCAGTGCAGCTGCTTGGGATGGTGAAGGACCATACTGGGATGGTCTCTGATCCCACCCCCAGCACACGGGAGCAGCAAAAGGAGGAAGGGGAGGGGTGAGCCTCAAGCTGAGAGGTGGTTTTTAATCCTCTGTGGTGGGGATTTTTGGTTAATGCAGTGAAACCACTAATTACAGCTAATTAAACCTGCGCTGAGATCAAAGCTCAGCGGAAACTACGGGGGGGAGAAAACAAGGGAGAGAAGAAAGGAGAAGAAAATAGGGATTTTGTTGTAACCAAGTCCTTAATTGAAAACTAAAGCAGCTTGCTTAATTAAAAGCAGCAAACCCAGAATGAGGGCACGCTCCACAGACACACACCAGGAGTCCAGCACCGTGGTGGGGATGAGGAGCCTTTCCCATGCTGTCAGCAGAGAGCAGCTTTGCTTCCAGACCTTGCTCTGCTCCTGGCTCCTCTGTGGGGAAGGGTCTTCTTAGCATCCACAGCACTGAGGACCTTAGGCTCCCCTAAGTGTAGCCCCAAGGGGAAACATCTGAGGTATCTTTCAGAGAATCCCAGCATGGTGGGGTTGGAAGGGAGCTCTGGAGATGCTCTGGTGCAACCCCCCTGCTCCAGCAGCTCACCCAGAGCAGGGGGACCAGGAACATGTCCAGATGGGTTTTGAAAGTCTCCAGAGAAGAGACTCCACAACCTCTTTGGGCAGCCTGGGCCAGGCTCCAACACCCTCACCCCAAACAACCACCTCCTCCTGCTCACATGGAACCTCCTGGGGTCCACTTGGTGCCCGCTGCCCCTTGGGCACCACTGACCAGAGTCTGGCCCCATCCTCTTGCCCCCACCCTTTAGCTCTTNAATGAGTCCCTCCCAGTGCAGCTGCTTGGGATGGTGAAGGACCATACTGGGATGGTCTCTGATCCCACCCCCAGCACACGGGAGCAGCAAAAGGAGGAAGGGGAGGGGTGAGCCTCAAGCTGAGAGGTGGTTTTTAATCCTCTGTGGTGGGGATTTTTGGTTAATGCAGTGAAACCACTAATTACAGCTAATTAAACCTGCGCTGAGATCAAAGCTCAGCGGAAACTACGGGGGGGAGAAAACAAGGGAGAGAAGAAAGGAGAAGAAAATAGGGATTTTGTTGTAACCAAGTCCTTAATTGAAAACTAAAGCAGCTTGCTTAATTAAAAGCAGCAAACCCAGAATGAGGGCACGCTCCACAGACACACACCAGGAGTCCAGCACCGTGGTGGGGATGAGGAGCCTTTCCCATGCTGTCAGCAGAGAGCAGCTTTGCTTCCAGACCTTGCTCTGCTCCTGGCTCCTCTGTGGGGAAGGGTCTTCTTAGCATCCACAGCACTGAGGACCTTAGGCTCCCCTAAGTGTAGCCCCAATGGGAAACATCTGAGGTATCTTTCAGAGAATCCCAGCATGGTGGGGTTGGAAGGGAGCTCTGGAGATGCTCTGGTGCAACCCCCCTGCTCCAGCAGCTCACCCAGAGCAGGGGGACCAGGAACATGTCCAGATGGGTTTTGAAAGTCTCCAGAGAAGAGACTCCACAACCTCTTTGGGCAGCCTGGGCCAGGCTCCAACACCCTCACCCCAAACAACCACCTCCTCCTGCTCACATGGAACCTCCTGGGGTCCACTTGGTGCCCGCTGCCCCTTGGGCACCACTGACCAGAGTCTGGCCCCATCCTCTTGCCCCCACCCTTTAGCTCTTGAGCAGCATTGAGCAGATCCCTTTCTCCTCCAGTGCTGAACCACAAGTGAAGAGAAGGCAGCAGAGAAGCATCAAAGGAGCCCTGCAGAGACACCTGAGAGCAGGACAGGAGCGTGCCACCAAAAACCAGGGATCCAGGTCAGGATCCTTTGGACATGGGTTTCAACAGACACAAGTCAAGCATCAAGAACAGCTCTTGGAAGAGGCTTCCCTCAAGCATCTCCATCTTCAGGCAACCCAGGCAGCAAACACAGCCTGCTCTTCTAGTATTTATCAAGAATAAAATCAGAAAGAGAAGTAATATTGAGGAATATCTGGGGTGTTCTCACACTGGGATGTCTGAAGGATCTCTGTTGCATGCTGGCTTCCCCTTCCCTCTGCAGCACCCAGTAGATGGCAGCAAGTCATTGCTTATTCCTCCTGCCTGGGACAGCCTCAGCATCAGGCAAGAGGCACAAACTTCTCCTGTCCCTCTAAAATCAAACAAAAAAATCCCCCACCTGCCACTCAAAGCAGGAGAGGAGCCCTCAAAGAAGAGCATCCAGACCAGAACTGAGCCCTGAGATGAAGCCCCCTCTGAAATCCCACTGCTGCACTTCAGAGGTTGGTCCTGGTGGCATTTTCTAGTTCTGTGCAAGAATTAGAGGTGGACAGGACAACCCTGTCACCTCCAGGGAGGTACCTGCTGAAAGCAACAGGTCTGTGAGCATTGGGCAACTGCAGCACAAGGGCACCTCTGCCTCTTGTCACTGACTGGGCCAGACCCAGACCTGGAGGGTCCTCATCTGCTCTGCTGCTGGGAGTTATGCAAACTTACAAGCAAAACTAGAGTGTTTGTTTAGTGCTGGAGCAGAGGCAGATCCACTGCTTCCCAAAACCCACCATCACAGCGTGTGACACTGTGCAGACATTTTGTCACCTTAGTCTTGATATCCAACCCAACCAATCACAGAGTCCCAGCTTGGTGGGGTTGGAAGGGAGCTCTGGAGATGCTCTGGTGCAACCCCCCTGCTCCAGCAGCTCACCCAGAGCAGGGGGCCCAGACTCCAAAATCTCTCCACACAAGGAGACTCCACAACCTCTCTGGGCAGCCTGGGCCAGGCTCCAACACCCTCACCCCAAACACCCACCTCCTCCTGCTCACATGGAACCTCCTGGCTTCCACTTGGTGCCCCTTGGCCTGGCCCTGGGCATCACTGACAAAAGTCTGGCCCCAGCCTCTTGCCCCCACCCTTTAGCTCTTGAGCAGCATTGAGCAGATCCCCTCTGAGGCTTCTCTTCTGCAGCTCAGCAGCCCCAGGATGCTCCATCCCTGGAGGTGTTCAAGGCCAGGCTGGCTGGGGCTGTGAGCAACCTGCTCTAGTGGGAGGTGTCCCTGCCCATGGCAGGGGGGTTGGAAGGAGATGATCTTTGAGGTCCCTTCCAACCCAAACCATTCTATGAACATGCAAGTGTAATTTTTGGGGGGGATAGGAAAGAATCACAGAATCGTTTAGGTTGGAAAAGACCTTCAAGACCATTATGTTCAACCATTAACCTAATGCCACCAAGTCCACTGCTAAACCATGGCCCTCAGCACCACATCTACAGAGCTTTTAAACACATCCAGGGATGGAGGCATGAGGGGAAGGGAAAAGACCTGAACTGGAATCCAAATTTGAAGCTGAACTTTATTTCTATAAAGCCTTAAATGTAATTCTGGGTGTGAAATTTCTGCAATTTGGAGGTATTTGGCACTGATGCTCAGTCCCAGACTTTGCAGCATACTGCCTAGGAAGAAAATCCTTCCAGGATCTTAAAGGGGCTACAAGAAAGCTGGGGAGGGACTTTTTAGGCTGTCAGGTAGTGGTAGGACTGGGGGGAATGGGTCAAAACTAGAGGTGGGGAGATTCAGATGAGACCTTAGGAAGAAGTTCTTCCCATGAGGGTGGGGAGACACTGGCACAGGTTGCCCCGAGAGGTGGTGGAAGCCCCATGCCTGGAAATGTTGAAGGCCAGGCTGGCTGGGGCTTGGAGCAACTGATCTAGTGGGAGGTGTCCCTGCCCATGGCAGGGGGGTTGGAACTAGATGGTCTTTAAGGTCCCTTCCAACCCAAACCATTCTATGATTCTATAAAATATTGCTTTTTCTTAGTAGAGCAGTGGATGTGCTAACAACTGACCACGTTCTGCTGGCCTAGATACCAAACCCACATAAGGAAGAACCTATTAATATTTGCAGGGAATTCAGCAAATGCTACAAATCCTTTTGTGACACCTCAGCAGCCAGAGCCTGTCAGTGGAGAAACTCCTTGCTGGAGCTTTGCACAACTTGGCAATTTATTTTTTTCAATGGAAACGTGCTCTGGCTCTGCTAGTGAGGCTCTGCTGAGAGTTCCCCTACCCCAGCTCTGCCTTGGACTGGAGAATCTCAAAGCAAAACTCATTTCAAGCCAATTTTCCCCCTGCCATGGCACGACTCCCAAAGCTGTTGTCACCTGCAGGTTACAGATCTTTTGAAAAATGGGGTTTAAACAGCAAGAGTCTCACCAGAACAAGTGACTGTTACATGGGTTAAGATTTTGTTGTGAATTCTCTATGTGATTTTGGCTTCAGAGGAGAAAGATCTTCCTGCTCCAATGTCCCTGCTGGGGTTTCTACTGCTTAAGTCACCAAGACAGAAGAAAAGGGATGCCCAGAGCTATTTGAGGCCCATAAAAAGCCTTGAAGAATAGATCACAAGTGAAAACACACCCAAAACCAAACCTGAAATCAAAAGCATGACACCCAGGAAAATCCTGAAAGTCTTTTGGCCCTCTCTCAAATGGTCTGGTCTTTCTCAAATGGCCTCAAGTTGCACCAGGGGAGGTTTAAATTGGACATTAGGGAGAAGTTCTTTGCTGAAAGAGTGGTCAGGCACTGGACCAGGCTGCCCAGGGAGGTGCTGGAGTCACCATCCCTGGAGGGGTTCAACAAATGAGTAGATGTGGGGCTTCAAGACGTGGTCTGGGGGTCAGGGAGATGTTGGATGAAGGTTGGACTTGATGATTCTGAAGGTCTTTTCCAACCTCAATGATTCTATGATTCCTATAAACCTCAGCACATCAGACTTCAAATGCATCCACTTTCAGAAAAGGATCACATAGGATCTGTTCCAAAATGAAAACCATGTATGAAGGGTGATCATATGATGTATTGATTGTTAATTGTAGCTAATTGCTTCTAGAACCCTCAGTGTCACACTCCCATGGACAAACATCTATGAAGAGGCCAAGGGAGCAACAGGGCCAGCAAATTGACTGTCCAGAGGGAGCATGAGCCAGTTGGCTTCAGATGAGGCTTAGATCCAGCCTGGTGGGCAATGAGCTCTGTAACTGCCTGAGAAAATCTATTTCTCTGTGTAAAAACACAAACCCTCTTGTCTTTCCCTGGTCATGGAATCATAGTATTGTTTAGGTTGGAAAACACCTGCAAGATCAAGTCCAACTGTCAACCCATCCCTGCCAGGGCACCACTAACCCCTGGCCCTCAGCACCACATCTCCACACCTTGGAAACCCCTCCAGGGATGGGGACTCCACCACTGCCCTGCCCAGCCTGGCACAGCCCACAACAACCCTGACCACCAACAAATTGTTCCTCAGCTCCAACCTCAACCTCCCCTGGGGCAACTTGAGGCCATTTCTTGTGCTGTCCCTTGTTCCTTGGGAGAAGAGCCCGACCCCCCCTGGCTCCAACCTCCTTGCAGGGACTTGTGCAGAGCCACAAGGTCTCCCCTGAGCCTCCTTTGCTCCAGCCTCAACCCCCCCAGCTCCCTCAGCTGCTCCTCACCACACTCCTGCTCTACACCCTTCCCCACCTTCCTTGCCCTTCTCTGGACACGCTCCAGCCCCTCAAGCTCCTTCTCTTCTGAGCCTCTTTTTCTTCAGGCTACGGGGAGACCTTATCAGTCTTATCAATCAAAGGAGCCCATGACTTGTAATCAAGTTTCCTGAAGAAACTGGAGTGAATTTTGAATTATTTTGCACAAGGGCAGACCAGAGATGGGGCAGCAACTCCCAAGCTGGGTCAGACTCCAGAAACCTCTCCCATTCAGTAATGATCACCCAGCTCCCTGGTGAAGTGAAGCAGGGAGGGAATCTACCCTAGAAGGTGCATCAGGGAAAGAAGATCAGCTGAGTATTTCTCCATCAGCTCTGCCTCTGCTCCTGTACATGGAATAACCACTTGCTCTCCATTTTTCATCTCTAAAAGGGCCAAGCTGCTAGAGAGCAACTGCAAAAAGCATTTCCAGATTCTACACGAGCTCTATCAGGGAGGTACAAATCACTTTTATCCCCCACTGAGGTGATTTTATGCTTTCTGTGGGTGAACTGTTAGGTTTATTTTATAGTTTGAATAGACCTCAGTAACTGGAGTCCCTGGGGCAACGTGAGAACTTGGTTGGGTGGTTGTAAATTCAGGTGAGCAAGGTTTGGATGCACGAGATGCTTTGTTTACCTAAAAGGAGAACCTGGATAATAAGAATTCAGGAGCCATCTGAAGCAGAAAGAATAAAACCTACTCTCCAGCTCACAGGAATGTGCCCCAAAAGAAAGAGGGAGGTGATGCAGCCATGAAAACCAAGAAGAAATGTTGTGGAATTGATGTTAGGGGAAGAAATCCTCATCACAGGTACCACAAACAGGTGGAGATGCTGTGCAGAAAGCTCAGGTGTTCAGGGAGATGTTGGACTTGATGATCCTAGAGGTCTTTTCTAACCTAAATGATTCTATGACTCAGCTCCACAGCTCTTGATGATGGTCTCCAGCAGCACAGAAGAAAATCTATTTGTTACCTAAGTCATACATGAAGAGGTCTTGAATGTGTCTGATGTGAAAACTGCTGGCCTGGCTTATCACCCCCATCCAGCAAGACTGGGAGTGGAGAACATGCTGTCTCCTCAGCCTTCCCTTCAAAGTCCACCTCAAATTGTCCAACACTGAGTCAGAGCTCCATAGCTACTCAGACCTCTCCAGAAAGTGGCCAGCCTCCAACAGACCCTGGTCAGCACTTCATTACTTGGGAGCCAGTTGCACTCAACATATGCTCAAACTCCATCCTGCCTGCCAAAAAAACTGGGCTAATTTATTTAGCATTTCAACAGATCAGGGGAAAAAGAAAAAAAAAAAAATCATTTAAAAGAGGAAAGATTGAATTTGGGAACTCTCCTCCTTGGAGAGTTGGTAATGGATCTTTCTCCCCCCTCCTCCTCCAGGCCTCAGCCTTCAGAACTTGCCCATGTCAATGTTATTATGAGGAAACTAATTCAATAATGAGATCATTCCCCATCTGAGAGCCAAGTAAATGAGGCTCTCAGTCAAAGCTCCTCTCCCTCCTCTGAGGGAGTTGTGCTTCCCCCATAATTCAATCTCCAGGAGCAATGGCCAAATGATGACACCAACTATCTCCAGTAGTTGTGCTGGGTCATAGCTGAGAGTCACACAAAACTCTGTCATTTCATAGGATGAGGGGTGATGGTTTTAAGCTAGAAAAGGGCAGATTTAGGTTGGACATCAGGAAAAAGTTCTTTACTATGAGGGTGACAGATCACTGGAACAGGTTGCCCAGGGAGGTGGTGGAGGCCCCATCTCTGGAGACATTCAAGGTCAGGCTTGATGGGGCTCTGAGCAACCTGCCCTAGGTAGAGATGTCCCTGCTGATTGTAGGGGGGTTGGACCAGATGACCTTTGGAGGTCCCTTCCACCCCACTACATTCTATGATTCTACATGCCTTAATTTGCAAGTTCCTGACTCTTCCTTTGGCTACTTCTTGGGCTCAGCTGCTTGATGCAGCACCAGCTGCTGCCACAGAGGACCAGCCAACACAGCTACTTGAAGGTCCATGTGCCAAGTTGAGTGTTTGCTTTTACCCATTTGCTTATTCCTCAAACAACCCCCTTTTTGTGAATGAAGCAGCAAGATGGGTGAGAATCATAGAATGTTCAGGCTGGAAGGGGCCTCTAGAGGTCATCTCGTCCAGCCTCCCTACACAAGGAGGGACATCTCTACCTAGGGCAGGCTGCTCCGAGCCCCATCAAGCCTGACCTTGAAGGACCCCAGGGATGGGGCCTCCACCACCTTTCTGGGCAGCCCATTCCCCTGATCTATCACCCTCAGATTAAGAAACTTGCAGGGGGTCTATCATGTCCAGTTTGGGTTTTATTTTGCTATTACTATTCTAAAGAGCAACAGAACTTGAAGGGAGACAGCATCTGGCACCCCTGAGGTTCACACACGTGGTTCCTGTGAGCTGCTAAAAGTTCAAGCCTTCAACACACCAAAGTACTACTGATATGGCCATGAACTCAAGCCCCAGGTTCATCCAGTTTAAGTTCCACCCAAGATGTATACCTAGAAGCTTCTCCTTGCCTGGGTTTTAGTCTTAGGAGGACCACACCAAGCACAGAAGCTTTGGTAGGACCTTCACTTTAAGCTCATGCAGAGCTCAAGTGATCCACGTTGCTCAACAAGGAGGAAAGTTACTCTTCTGATCAACACTTTGATGGCTTGAACTTGAAGTCCATCCAGTTGCCCGTGCGAGCGGTCAAACTTTTGGAAGGAGCTACCTCTGTATGCATGGACACCAAAAGAGCAACGACCACAACATGGGGCTCTCTGCTCACCTTGCAAAGTCCAGGTCAGCCTCCCGTGACATGGTGATGTTGGTCAGGTTCTGCTGGAGGATGAAGATGTTGCGACACATCTTCTTGATGCCCGATTCGCTGATGCGCTTGAAGTAGTGGGCGCCGTTGATGAGGATGCAGGAGATCAGGTGGCCCAGACCTGCAAGGGTTGAGGAGGGAAACAGTAAAAATCACAGGAGGAAGACATTGAGTGACAGTGCTGTTCAATATAGTCATCAGTGACCTGGATGAAGGCATAGAGGGTACACACAGCAAGTTTGGTGATGACACCAAGCTGGGAGGAGTGGCTGACACACCAGAGCTGCTGCCATCCAGAGAGACCTGGACAGGCTGGAGAGTTGGGTGAGGAGAAATTTAATGAAATACAACAAGGGCAAGTGTAAAGTGCTGCATCTGGGCAAGAACAACCCCAGGTATCAGCACAGGTTG